>JAJQQW010000020.1:13574840-13912340 GCA_025583905.1 Ia io
TCCAGTGGCTAGAGTCAAAGTTGGAAACTGGAGCCCTGGAGAAGACAGCTGCTGCCTGAGACCCTATACCACACCCCTTGCCCCATGGCAGAGAGGGGTAGGGAGAAATAACCCTAGTTCTTCATTTTCTTCTACCAACTTCTTGCCCAATAGGATACCCATTGACTGATTCTAGTTGGAAGGTGCTGCCTGAAGGAATCTCTGAAACTGAAATGGAGCCTGCAGGGTCAGCTCTCCATGTGAGGACTTAAGGGCTAGACCAGGGACAAACAGGCCCAGTACCGAGACCTTCCCAAATACATTCTCCTAAAGCTGATGTGTAAAATGTACCTGCTGTCTTCCCTAAATATGCAGACTAAGGCCAGCATGGTAGAGGGAGCAGGATCTTGTAGTGTGAAGAATGACTGGGTGGCCTGGCTGGCATGGCTCTACCAGGAGGTCACGGTTTGATTCCCGGTCAGGGCACATGCCCGGTTGCGGGTTTGATCCCCAGTCGGGGGGCGTGGGTTGCAGGAGGTAGCTGATCGATGATTCTCTCTCATCATTGATGTTTCTATTTCTCTCTCCCTTTCCCTTCGTCTCTGAAATCAATAAAAATATATTAAAAAAAAAAAAAAGAATGACTGGCTGGATTATGTTGCAGATAATCATCCCTAGGCAAAAGTTTGGAAGGCAGGAGGGCACAGGATTCAATCTGTGAGTCCCTTTGTGGTAGAGCAGGGCCCTTGGTAAGAAGCCTCATAGCAGGGCAGACGTGGGAGGGGTTCCCTGTTTGAAGTTTGGGAGACCAGGGATACTGTAAAAAGAACACTGCCCTTGGTTCAAAGGCCTAGATTTAAGCTCTGCCTCTGTCCTTAACTGGCTGTGTGAACTAAAGAATTCCATCTTCAGTGTTCTCGTCTACAAAATGTGGATAACAGCGATATTTCATAGGGCATCCAGAAGATTAAACGAGAGAATGGATATAGAAAACTAAATGTCACTCGTTTGATTAGATTCCTCAGAAGTTCCCCATTGTTTGAAATTTAATATCCAAAATCCTTCACAAGGCACTTAAGGCTCTTCACGCTGTGGCTTCTGCCTACTTCTTTCCCTTCATTTATAATCACGCCCCACCCCTGCAACTCTCCAGAACAGCCAGACTAATCCACTTGCAACTCCCAGAACTTTGCTCCCTCTTAGTCTTTGCAAATACAGCCTTTTGCATGTGGAGCAAGCTGTTCCTGATATACACCGCCTGGTGAATTCCTGCTCTTACTTCAAAACTCAGTTTGGGAGGTATCTCCTGCAGGAAGTCTCCCTTAATACCTCCTCGACCCTTCCACCCTCCACCCTTCGGTCCCCTAGATGCTCTTCCTTTGTGTTTTCAGAGCACCCTTTGCGACCTCCAATTTGAGCATGTTTAGTGGTTGATGGGTTTATACTGTCCCAGCTAGGAGATTGCAATTCCTGAAGGGCAGGGGCTGCGGTGCTTCCCATTGTTCTATCGCCAGGGCCTTCCAGGACCTAACACCTAGCAATCATCATGAGATGGCAATTGACTGAAGAATGCATGCATGCATGCATGAAGAAATATATTGATGAATGGTGGTACAAACTTAAAGAATTGATGATGAGCAATACTTTCTATATTCTTATCCTTTAAAAAAAAATCCCAATTCTCACCCTGGCTGGTTTGACTCAGTGGTCAGAGCATCAGGCCCGCAGACCAAAGGCTCGTAGGTTCAATTCCCAGTCGAGGGCATGTAACTGGGTTGCAGCCCTGGTCGGGGTGTGTGAGAGGCAATGAATCCACGTGTCTCTCTCACCTCTATGTTTTTCTCTTTCTCTCCCCCTCCTCCATCCCTTCCACTCCCTCTGGAAATCCCCAGGTGAGGGGTTCCCACTGCCTTCAAGGTAAAGCACAGACTCTCATGTACTTTACAAGGAAGGTCTCAGCTACTTTTCTGGCCTCGTCTCCTACCATTCTACCCTCAGGAGCAAACTCTGAACATACTGACTTACTGGTTTTGCAACTATGAAGCCAAAGCACTTTCCCCCATTTGGTCAACTTCTGCTCACCACCTATGGTTTGCCTCAGATGTCACCTTGCCCTCGGGGAAAATGTCCTTGCCTGTTCACTGGGCGTTCTCAGTTTTGTCTCACACTCTATAGAGTTCTAGTTCCCTTTAGGCAGTACAGCCTCATGGCTGAACCCAAAGACAGTGGTATCTGGTTAGTAGGATTCAAATTTCCCGTTGGCCATTTACTTGCTGTGTGACCTCGAGCAAGTGAATTCTGCTCTATCTTCTGTTTCATGGAGATAACATTTCATCAACCTGCTGCGAGAATTAAATGAGATAATGTAAGGTGCCTGACCATTAGAGTTAGATATGATAATAGCATTGAAGACTAAAGCTCTGCACCCCATCCCGCCTCATCCTCAGAGTTCAGTCTGTTCCTTCCCCCCCCCCCCCAGAATCCAATCAGTGTGTGATTTCCTTTTAATGCACACGTTTGTTTCCGTATTACCTTGTAGTCTATTTTTTACTGGACAAGCTAGTTATGACAAAACTGGGAGGCGATTAGGTACCTGAACCGGTCACGATTTTCCGTCTCGGAGCTCGTAGACTCCGAACGCCCCCAGGTGGCTCAAGCAGTCTGCAGCCCAAGCGGTGCAACTTAGGGCATACCATTCGAAAATTTAGGGGAAGAACGCCCATTTCTAACCAAATAATCTGTGTTTACAAGGTCTCTCCTCTTTTGCTTCCTAACCTCAAATTCTATCAGACCCAGTAAAGTAGGAACCAGGACTGTAATGAGGACAGAGAGAGCAGGCTCAGCTTCCTTCCCCCCAGCCTGATCGCGGCGTTGGTACTTTCTCCTCGATTCCCTCTCAATAATGGTATGGTCCGAGGAGGGGAGAACAGATAGGGATTCCGAAGTCCTCAGGGTTTGGAGGCTAGAATCACCCCTTCGGCCGTGACGCGATGGTACCACCCGCCGTCTTCTGATTGGCTGCCGAGGCCCCGCAGTCGTGCTCACCCCGCCGCTCTGCCCTCAGTACCGCTTCGGCCGCTGTGCCGCCTGGCTTTCGTATTCCTTGTTCTCGGCGGGCTGTGGGGGCTCGGCGCCGCGGCCGTTAGTCATGTCGGGTAGGTGATTCTTTCAGCGAGCAGCGGCAGCGGCGACAGGGGTTTTGCAGGGTTGGGCCATCTTCCCGCCCACCGAAGGGCCCCGAGGAAAAGCCTCCGGCCCTGAGGGAGGCTGGGGGGGTGGGGGCGCGGACGCGGCCGCCGCCATGTTGGACTGGAGGGACGCACGCTCCCAACGCTCCCCGTCTGCAAATCCCGGCGGGAGCGCTGCGGGCCCCCGTCTTTTGGCTCCGTCCTTGGAACCCGAGGCGACGTGCCGTTCCCGGGGGAGGGTGTGTGAGTCGGGCGGGGTGGGGGGGGGGGGGGGGCGGAGGCCGTCCACGCCATCACAGGGGCGGGGGGAGCCCGTGAGGAAAGCATCAGCCTGAGAATCGGTGCTTCTGGTTCTCCGCTCCGCCTCGGATCTTTCTGCGAGGCCTCGGGCCAGTCGTCTCGCCGCCTCGTACCTCAGTTTACCTAATCACGAAGTGGAGCTGGGCCTTCCGACCCACCCATTCACCAGGTGAGGGCCTTGACGCCCTCGGAGCCCTTTCAAAAGGACGTTGCATTCCACGAAATACTACTTGTCGTCATTCCCTCTGTCGTAACGAGTCGAATTCCAGTTGAGGGCGTTTGTAAGAAATTCAGCTTCCTTTTCACCCTTGTCTTCCTTCTCCCCTGTTCAGTTTCTTTTTTGTAAAGTCTCTTGCAAGACTTGAAAGGGAGCTTTTCCTATTATCGACAGGCAAACCTGGACCAAAGAAAGAAAGACAGCCTTCCACGAAGCACTTAAGGCCCCCCCCCCCACGCTCGGTGTTGTGGAGAAGAGAAAAAGAGGCCTTGGTCTCTTTCGGACAGCCCAGCCAATTTAGGTCCTGCTAACCCAGAATGTAAAGTCTGGAACATGGGTGTTCTCTTGATTTAGCAGGCCTAGCTGACCCACAGGGTCCTCTGTCATTGGGTGCCTCCCAGGCTGCAAAGACCCAGCCATCCACGTGCTAGAAACTACATCGTGAGAGGAAGATACCACCTTTCAGGTGCAAAAGCAGAACATTTTCTTAAAGTCGAATAGTTGGGATGAAAGTGACTGGTGACAGTCTTTCACATTTTTTTTTGTGAGGGAGAACCTGTTGGTATTCAAAACAAAAAACCCACACCCCCAGTAGTCCAGTGTTGCAGGAGGATGGGAATGTGGTAAAAAGGAAGCAGTAGGCTAAGAAGAAATGGTTGGAGAGGAAAATGATAAACATTCCTTAGGTTAATTAACATTGATGTCAGGAAGCCATAATATTTGTCTTTTGGGGGAGGGGGCTTCTTTTATCTCCTTTCAGTTTCTGTGTAATCCTTGCTCAAACAAGAAATAATTTCTTTCCCTAAAGTAGACATTGGTATGTCTTACCAGGTGCATAATTTGGGATGAAGTCTGGTAAAGCTCCACAGAAGTGCATAGAAGTATACCCTCAGGAGGGTATGTGACCTATCCATCCATGGTTAAAAAGAAATATTCTCCAATCCTCATGGGGAAATTCACCAGCTTTCAGTGGATACAGTGCTCATTAAAAACTTGGCCTGGCTTGACTTGTAACATAATTGTTGGTATAAAATGATGGTTTAATTTTATAGGAGTAGGTAGCTTTTATGGAAAATTAAATTTTAGAGGTTTACCATTTGTAAAATCCAAGATTTGCAGTGTATCAAGTATGTGAGCTGGTTTACATTAGTACTAATCTTCAAATTACCAAGACACCAGATTTTCGTCACTTTGTATTGTCAGTGTTTTTAACATCAACATTGGTTTTCACGTGTGAAAATGATTTTAAAATTGCTCACGTCTAAATCAGTTAAGCTAGAATCTTTAAGTTCTACTTAGCATCAATCACATAATTATAATGTGTATAAAATAATACTTTAGACTTTGTAAGACATAGGAGTAATGCTTTTGACTTGTTCTTTGGTGAATATTGTTAGTAAATTTAATAGTAAACTCCCCCTAAACAACTAATGGCATTAGGTTTAGTTAAGTCCTTTAAACATTCCAAACTACACGTATAAGTTTAATCTATCAAGTTGACTCAACCACACCAGATGCCTGACAGTGTAAACTTCTAAAGCCTAACAAAATATAAGCACTTGTGTAACCAGTAAATCAAAATTATAAATATTGTCAGGCTCTCAGACATTCAAATACTGTTTACAAATGTGAATTATCTAACACCTTTCAAATTAAAATTACAAATCTAATATCAGTTACACATATAAAAATTAAAGGTCAAGTTCTCATTTTGGCAATATGGCAGGCCAAGATAACTTGAAAATCCTCTATAAACACCTAAAAGTGTAAGAACTGACAAAAAAGGGGGACAGGGGAAGCCCCAGCTACCAGAAATGACTATTATGGTAGGTACTACAGCTAACTTTGTGGTTGCCCTGGAGAGGAGGGTATGGATCTCATCATTTAGAAACAATTCCATTGCCCAAATAACTAAAACTAAGGACAGGAGATGACGCCTTGACACCATTAGAGCTAGGTAATGGGAACAAAGACCCTTACGTAAGACTTGGCTCTTTGAAGGACTGTACCTTTGGTGAAAGAATGAACTGGAAAAAACTTGTACCTACCAGCATAAGAGAGCAAGAATGCCTGGAACCTGAGTGAAGAAGTTCTGAGAATTCGTAAACTGGAACCTGTGCTTCATACAGTTTGGATGTGTATTTAGGCTAGTTATGGGGCCCAAGAACCTTAAACCAGGAAATCAAGATAAAAATTGGTTCTGGGTTGGTAATAACCTTGGGGCTCCTGTTACAGTGGAACCTCAGTTCTCAAACTTAATTCATTCTGGAAGGCAGTTGGAGAAGCGATTTGTTCGAGAACCAAATCATTTTATTCCCTTTAGAAATATGTAATACAAATTGAATTAATCAGTTCCAGACGCCAAAATGATTCCGTTTTAACCTTTTTTATATACAGTACATGTCTATTGTACTGTTTAAACTATAAATACTTTAAAAACAAAAAGGACATGAAATGTAAATGAAAATTTAACAAAAAGAAAAGAAATGTACAGTAAAATAATGAAAAATTGCCCGACTGGTGTGGTTCAGTTGTTGAGCATCAACCTATGAATCAGGAGGTCATGGTTTGATTCCTCATCAGGGGGCACATGCCTGGGTTATGGGCTCAGTCCCCAGTGTGGGGTGTGCAGGAGGCAGCTGATCAAGGATTCTCATCATTGATGTTTCTATTTTTCTCTCCCTTCCTCTCTGAAATCGATAAAAACATCTTATATAATAATCCTATATAATAAAAACCTAATATGCAAATTGAACAAACAGCAGAAGGACCAGTTGCTATGATGTGCACTGACCACCAGGAGGCAGATGCTCAATGCAGGAGCTGCACCCAGCCTGCAGGCCCCAGGCCGGCCAAGGCAGGTGCTAATGGGGGTCCCCTCAATAGCCCCGCTGGTCGCCTCACAGAAATGAAAAGTTTATTACAAGCAGCAGCAAAAGCAAAAAAAAAACATGAAAATATTCACAGCAAAATATTCTGAGATTTCAACAGTGGTAAACTGACGCATGTTTCCGCATTCTCTCTTTCTTTGTCAACTGAGAGATGCATGACTGATTGTACAGGTATCAGCATGAAAGAGTTGTCAGCTGAGGAGTAAATTGTTCAAGTTGGGAGACGTTCGAGAAACGAGGTTCCACTGTAATGTAAATTGAATTAGTTCCAGACTCCCAAATGACTCCCTGTTTTAACCTTATATACAGTACATGGCTTTATATACTGTACATGTCTAATGTACTGTTTAATCTATAGATACTTCTTTATTTTTTAATCCTCATCTGAGGATTTTCTTCCATTGCTTTTCAGAGAGAGTAGAAGGGAGAAAGGGTGGGGGGAAAAACATCCATGTGCCTTTTGGGGGCAGGGTGCGAACCTGCATCCGAGGTATGCTCTAACCACTGAGTGGCCAAGCAACTCTTATTGATTTCATAGAGGAAGGGAGAGGGAGAGAGAGAGAAACAGCAGTGATGAGAGAGAATCATTGGCTGCCTTCTCAAATGCCCCACACTGGGGATCGAGCCTACGACCCGCCCTGACTGGGAATTGATGGTGACCTCCTGGTCCATAGGTAGATGCCAACCACTGAGCCACACTGGCCGGGCCTTTTTTCTTAAATTTATCGAATCACTCCCTACCAGCCTTAAAGGAATCACTTTTAGCACTCATTCTAGGGGTGTCTCTAAGGTCAGCATGCAGCATATTTGCTGTTCCACTTATCACAGCCTCTGAAATGCTGTCACTGGCTGGCTAACTGCTTTTCTTTTATCCAAGGCAACACAATAGTTTTTCTACCTTTTCGATTGCCTGTGGTCATTGTTTCTTTCACACCCTTAATAACATTAGCACTCTTTTTTTAAAAAAATAATTTTGTATTGATTTCAGAGAGGAAGGGAGAGTGAGAGAGATAGAAACATCAATGATGAGAATTATGATAGTCTGCCTTCTGCACGTCCCTTACTGGGGACTGAGCCCTCAACCCTGGGCATGTGCCTTAACTAGGAAATGAATTGTGAACTCCTGGTTCATAGATTGATGCTTAACCACTGGGCAGCATTAGCACTCTTGATGACCTCTTTTATGTTTTATGATTTCCCCAGCAACAAAAGCATGATCTTTGTTGTCTGAGAGCTTTTTGTCATGCTGAAGTATCAGTATGAAAGGGTTGACTAGTCGAAAAAACAAAATTTGGTTCCACATTTTTTCTGTGAACAATTTGGTTGAGAACTGAATTGTTTGAGATGGGAGATGTTCCAGAAATGAGGTTTGACTGTAGAAACAAATGAAAAACCTTTCCTGGAGGAAATTTCACACCCTAGGTCACAAGACACATTAAAGAAAAAACATGCGCCGAAACCGGTTTGGCTCAGTGGATAGAGCGTCGGCCTGCGGACTCAAGGGTCCCAGGTTCAATTCTGGTCAAGGGCATGTACCTTGGTTGTGGGCACATCCCCAGTAGGGGGTGTGCAAGAGGCAGCTGATCGATGTTTCTCATCGATGTTTCTAACTCTCTATCCCTCTCTCTTCCTCTCTGTAAAAAATCAATAAAATATATTAAAAAAAAGAAAAAACATGCCTTAGAAAAGATGAGTTCACAGTAAGAAAATTGCAGAACTCTAGGAAACAATTCACCAAAATGAGAGTTAGTGACAAATGGGATTAGAACCCCTAATAGGTAATCTGAAAGTGAATATTATATGTTTAAAATTATTAAAAACCTAAAAGAAAGAATCAACCCTAAGACCAAGATGCTATGAAAAACCACATATAGATTTGAAAAAGAACCAAGTACAACGTCTAGAAATGGAAAAAAAGCATAAATTGAGCCCAGGTTGGTTTGGCTCAATGGATAGAGTGTTGGCCTGTGGACTGAAGGGTTCCAAGTTCAATTCCAGCCAAGGGCACATGCCTAGGTTGTAGGCTCAATCCCCAGTGGGGGGCGTGCAGGAGGCAGCCAATCAATGGTTCTCTCTCATCATTGATGTTTTTTTTTTTTTTTTTAGTATATTTTATTGATTTTTCACAGAGAGGAAGAGAGAGGGATAGAGAGTTAGAAACATCGATGATAGAGAAACATCGATCAGCTGCCTCCTGCGCAACCCCTACTGGGGATGTGCCCGCAACCAAGGCACATGCCCTTGACCGGAATCGAACCCGGGACCTTTCAGTCCGCAGGCCGATGCTCTATCCACTGAGCCAAACCGGTTTCGGCTCATCATTGATGTTTCAATCTCTCCCTTCCTCACTAAAATCAATAAAATATACTTAAAAAAAAGAAAAGAATAAATTGAATTGTAGATAGACCTAGTAGAAGAAATAGTGAAGGGGGAAGATGTGATATAATTTACCCAGAATTCAATTCAGAAGGATATAGAGATGAAAAATGAAAGATTAAGAAACGTGGCAAGTAGAGTGAGGAGTCCTGTCATACATCGAATAGGAATTTGAGGAGAAAATGGAAGAATTAATAGATGGCTGATAGTTTTACAAAATTGATGATTTTTTAAAAATTAGGTAGTGATTTCAAACAAAAGTTATAGCTAGATACACATGTAAAACTGCAGATTGAAATAGCAATAACATACCTACTAGAGGGAATAGGAAACTGGTAAGATTGAGCGACTTAGTTTAAGCTGGAAAATATTGAAATCCTTGGAATTTAGAGGAAAAATAACCATTGATCTTGAAATTTTTACCCAAATAAGACTAAGACTGCCACTTTCATGTCTTGGCTTACAGAACTAATGTGTTAAATCTGGAATGGAGGAGTAGAATGCAAAAAAATAATATAGGGGAAGCAAACAGTAAATAAAAAGCAAATTATTGAAGATGAAAATGATTACATTTAGAGATTTAAAAAACGTGGCAGCAAAAGGATGGGGAAAAAGTGGAGCAAAATAATAGGTGAAGGCTGATTGGCATGTTATTAAGATTCTTATATTCGAATGGAGGTTGAAGATAATTTTGAACTTTGCCAAGAATACATGTTAAAATTGAACATAAATAAATTATGAATGGTGACTTATTAAAACAACAAATTGAATGTATCACTTATAAAGCAGTAAAAGGAAAACAAACATTTAATAGAAGGCAGGAAAGGAGTTTAAAAGGAATAAAAAAACCAACCCTGGTAAGTAGAAAGTCCAATATTAGTGGGTAGAAATAAAAAAGTAACTAGTAAAAGTACAGAAACAATTTAAAGACAAAGATTTTCACATTGGAATAAAATCTAAATAGGTGCTGTTCAGAAATATGCCTAAAATATAAGAAATGTTGAAAGTATAGAGATTGAAAAAGATTCACCAGGAAAAAAACAAAAGGGAGATTATGTTACCAGCAGAATAATGTGTGGACATTTTAAATGATAGTTTTTATGTAATTAATGTTAAAAGGAAATTCACCAGGAAGATGTAAACCGATACTTTTATGTGCCTAACATTAATTATAGCCTCAAAATATGAAAGCCAAGAAAAAAAAAATGATAGTCAAATAGAGTTTTTAAACATGCCTCTCTGTGTAATTAATAGGTTGGGCAGACCAAACATTAATAGGAATATGAATGATAGACCTAATAAGCTTCATCTTATAGACTTAGGGAATTCATTTAACAGAAATACACAGTTCTTTTCAAGCACATAGGGATATTTATGCAAGTAAAGTATTTTTCAAGGAGGAAAAGCAACAAAACAGCAAATCCTAACAAATACCAGGAAAAATATAGAAAATAACTTTTCTTACTGCAATGGAATATAATTAGAAGATAAAAACAAAGAGAATCAAACCCTATACACTTGGAAATAAAAGCACTTATAAATAATTCATGGATCCAGACACAAGGCCCAGGTGTCTACTTGTAATGAGCAGTTGTTTGAAATGCCCTAAATAATTATAAACGGATTTTCTCTGATGAATATAAACATCTGTACTTTCTCAGACTCAAGTATTTATACTAAGGGTCAGACTTACTGGTCAATATGCTTATTTTTATATCTTTTGCAGTTTTAAAGTCAGCTAGCTGAAGACAGATAATTTCACAGGGCTGAAGTGACTGGGTTACAGTTAAGGACTCAATATTAGATTTGAGCCAGGAACACAAGACCTATGTTGTGCACTTCGATAATTTTGCCTGTGTCAAAGGGATATATACTGAGATCTTGGACTCCACTCTTGGCATAGAGAAACCACATTCATACCTTTGGATATAGTTTAACCTAGTTTCATGCATCCCTAAAGTATCTTAAGTTTTATTCACATGACACCTATCCCGCCCCCCAATAATTCTTTTCCATTTCTTACCTGATTAAAGCTAACTTTCCCCCTCATTTGATAGATGCATCTAATTGTTATGGTCCAGTTAGAGTCTATATCCTTTTCATGTTTTTCTTACTTGCTTAGCTATAAATTTATAGTCATTTACTACCAAGGACATGGCAGTGATGCAGTTTTTTCTTTTTTACCTCAGGTAGCTTTATGTCTTTCACATTCATAGGAGTAGTTTGTGTCAGGATTGCATTTAATATTCTTATAATTAAAGCTTAAAAAATAATTTCAGTCTGATTGGAGAACTTAGGAAAGTGCCAAATTTGATGTCATCCATTTATATAGTAACTTGAGGCTCGATGCACGAAATTTGTGCAAGAGTAGGCCTTCCTTCCCTCAGCTGCTGGCACCGGCTTCCCTACGGCACCCGGGACCCAGGCTTCCCTCCAGCTGCCAGCAGGGACCTGGGCTTCCCTTGCAGCCCCGGCTTCATCCAGAGGGTTGTCCTGAAGGACATCTGGAAGGGTGTCCGGTCTAATTAGCATATTATGCTTTTATTATATAGTAATGTTTTCATGTTGTAACTTTAATATGAGTTGAATGAAAAAGTCACTGATTTGATTTTTGGTTGGTTTTCAGAACTGTCCAACAACAAATGGTTGTGTTTTAAATTGGATGAGTAATGGTCAGCAGTTTGACTATGAGTGTCATTTTTTGCTTGAAAGTATCTTCTATCTATACTAATAAAAGGGTAATATGCTAATTAGACCGGGAGACCTTCCAGACAAAGCCATAGTGGTGGGGCCGAGGCAGAGGTGGTTAGGGGCGATCAGGCCAGGAGGGGAGGGCAGTTGGGGGTGATCAGGCCGGCAGGAGGGGCAGTTGGGGGTAAGCAGGCCAGCATACAGAGTGGTTAAGGGCGATCAGGCAGGCAGGTAGGCAGGCAGGCAGGTGAGCAGTTAGGAGACAGCGGTCCCGGATTGTGAGAGGGATGTCTGACTGCCAGTTTAGGCCCACAGGGATTGGGCCTAAACTGGCAGTCGGTCATCCCCTGAGGGATCCCCGATTGGAGAGGGTGCAGGCCGGTTTTAGGGGACGACCCCACCACCCCCCGTGCAAAAATTTCATGCACCGGGCCACAGGTTTCATATAATACTCTTAAAACATTTGTATTTTAATTACAGTTTACATTCAGCATCCTTTTGTATTAGTTTCTGGTGTATAGCATAGTGGTCAGGCATCCTATCTAATAAAAGAGTAATATGCAAATTGACTGTCACTCCAACACACAATATGGCTGCCCCCATGTGGACACAAGATGGCTAGCAGGGGAGGGCAGTTGGGAGGGACCAGGCCTGCAAGGGAGGGCAGTTGGGGGCTATCAGGCCAGCAGGGGAGGGCAGTTAGGGGTGACAAGGCTGGCGAGGAGGCAAGTTGGGGGTGACCGGGCCTGCAGGGGAGAGTAGTTGGGGGGGGACCAAGCCTGCAAGGGAGGGCAGTTGGGGGCGATCAAACCTGCAGGGGAGGGCAGTTAGGAGGGCCCCAGGCCTGCAGGGGAGGGAAGTTAGGGGTGACCAGGCCTGTAGGGGAGGGCAGTTAGGGGCAATAAGGCTGGCAGGGAAGCAGTTAGGCATCAGTCAGGCTGGCAGGGGAGTGGTTAGGGGGTGATCAGGCTGGCAGGCAGAAGTGGTTAGGGGCAATCAGGAAGGCAGGCAGGCAAGCAGTTGGGAGCCAGCAGTCCTGGATTGTAAGAGGGATGTCCCAGATTGGAGAGGGTGCAGGCTAGGCTGAGGGACACCCCCCCACCCCCGTGCATGAATTTTGTGCACCGGGCCTCTAGTAGGTACTATATAAACAGCAAGTACTACTTGTACAGATTTCTCCTTGCACAATATCTTTAACTTCGTTTTCCTTTCTGTAGTTTCTTTGTAAGACATTTTCTTATCACATTATTCTATAAGGTCTAAAGCCAGCCTTTGAGGGAAGCATAATTTAAAATCAGATTTAAAATTCTTTTTATGTGTTTTAGATTCTGGAAGTTACGGTCAGTCTGGGGGTGAGCAGCAAAGGTAAAGTATACATACATTTTTAATACCATGAAAGAGTAGAACTGAAAAAAAGATGAATTTAGGCCTTCCCACTTATTTGGTATTTGAATGTCTTAAGAGAGTTAAATTATTAGCTCGGCAAGGGAAAAGAGTCAGCCTTTGTAAATAGGTGCTGTGAAACATTTCCTCCCTTTTTAAAAGACTGTTTGAATCAGTGAATATAGATGCCTTCTGGAGATTAAAACAAACCTTACAGGTATTGTAAAGATTGTTTTCTTTGGAAAATTTTAAAAAAAGAACAGTTATTAAAAGGATTTAAGCAATTGAACTATAACAGGTTTTTAGAAAAAGCATTTCATATTTTTATTGTATATAATATGTTCATTTGGAACAGATTTTCTAGAAGCACTGTAATAGAAATGGTTAGCATTTTTTAAAGACTCCTTATCATGCTCACAATAAAAGTATGTTTTTACGTGAATGTTTACATGTAGTAGGGTTCTCATGCTTACTAGAAATACAGCCTTCAACTTATACTATCAATGCTTTGCAGTTCACTGTGAGATATTCAGAATAGCATCTCAGATATCAGTTCATCAAAACTGATTTAATTTTTTATTCTTATAGGATGGTGCTAATCTCATAGTAGGCAGCTAGCAAATGTTTATTTAATGAAATAGATTTCTCAAATTTAAATTTTGTTAGCACTTGAAAGCTCTAAAATGATAAAAAGATTTTTTTGCAAATGTTTTAGTTTTCTTTGGCATATATTTAGAAAGTTTGTTTTTGACTTGTTAGAACTTACATGTTAGGCAAAATTAAAGATACTTCTTCAAATCTGAGTAAGTTACATTTGTTCAGTCAGACTGTATTCCAGGCTGTGTTTTGACACTGGGGATTCAAAATAATCTTATGATAATATTCTGAAGATATACATAATTCTAATTACCACGGCACGAAAATTAAACTTTTAGTGCCACCCTGTGCCTTTTCTAGGAAATGAAAGGCAGATTTAAGGCAAATAGTAGGAAGAAATTAATCTGTCAAAACATAGTAAATTGATTAAAGCACTGACAGTCATCATTTTTCTGTGTCAGATATTTGTTATGGGTTTTGTTGCCTTATTGTCCCTCGCTCCCCACCTTCCAAGCATAATTAATTCTCTGGGATTTTCCAGCTCTGGTGAAGTTTTAATTGTGGGAGATTATCAAAGGAAAACTTTTGGTGTGTGTTTGGCATCCAAAAGGTCTGGGAGTGACTTCATTTATATCTTTAGTAGTCTTTGATCATCACCTTTCAATTTAGACTCAAGAGACGGGCAGATTGACAGTTTCTCAGAAAAGAAGCTTATATTTGAAAATGAGGATAGGGTTCTTCAAGCTGTTAAATTTGCTTGTGCCAATGCTAGCAAATTTCTTTCAAGTAGTACATTTTTTTTTTTTTTACAGTTATTCTTCCTATGGAAATCAAGGCAATCAAGGTTATGGACAAGCACCACAAGTAGGTTAAAATACAAATTGTGTTCTTTATAAATAGTTATTTTTATTTTAAATAGGTGACGAAACTTCTATTTACCTAAATTTCAGGGCTATTCTGGTTATGGGCAAACTACTGATTCCTCCTATGGACAGAACTATGGCGGCTACTCCAATTATGGACAAAGCCAATCAGGTTGGACTGGTTTGTTAAATTTGCTACTTTACAAATTTAAAAAAATCAGAACCTTTACTAAGTGGTATATCCATCCAATCTTTAGGTTATTCACAATCCTACGGTGGTTATGAGAATCAAAAACAGAGCTCATATGGCCAGCAATCTTATAATAACCAGGGACAGCAAAACACGGAATCATCAGGAGGGTAAGGAAACAGTAAAAGTACTGAGATTGTGTTGGGCAGTGGAAATAATACTTTGCGTATTAAACAGGTTTCAGCAATATACTCCTAACTAAACATTTTTTTCGGAAATGTTTTAATGGAGTATGAATTTCACAGTTTTATTGTTATGAAGAGTGTAGAAATTGTCAGTATTGTCATTTAATACTTATGATGTGTTATTTGTAAAATGATTATTTAGCTGTAAATGAATGCACATGAAAGAAAAACTTGGCCTCTCCTTAATGCCTGAGATTAAATAAAAACTTACCTATGAAAGGAGACTTTTCAATGCTTACTTTTATTTCTATTTTATATTTTAACTATTTTAATGTATTATCTTTTGAGGGACAAAAATATTTTAAAAAGTGCCAAAACCTGTCCACATGTTTCAGATACCCTAAAATATATTTTATTAATATAAGTATGTGAATATTTTCCAGCAAGTTTATAGGTTTTATAGTAGTGTTTTTTTTAGAAATAAATTTTTATTGGTTTTTGGAGAGAGAGAGAAAAAAAACATTGAGAGAAACATTGATTGGCTGTCTTCTACATGGTCCCTACTGGGGATCAAGCTTGAAATCTGGGTATATGCCCTGACTGAGAATTGAACCTGAGACCTCTCAGTGCATGGGGTGGTGATGCTCAACCGACTGAGCCATACCAGTTGGGGCTTACTGTTTTTTTTTTAACTTTCAGATTTGAGGAGTCTATACTTGTTATTAATTTTAGTAATGATTTACTTTTTTTTTATTGTGCTTTACATTTTGTGAAATGCTTTTGCATTCTCTAATTTAATTGATGATCCTTGAACACCAGTATAAGATAGTATCAATAATTATTTCCATTTTATTTTTTATTTTTTTTTTAAAAAAAATACATTTTATTGATTTTTTACAGAGAGGAAGGGAGAGGGATAGAGAGCTAGAAACATCGATGAGAGAGAAACATCCGCAGCTGCTGCCTCCTGCACACCCCCTACCGGGGATGTACCCGCAACCAATGTACATGCCTTTGACCGGAATCGAACCCGGGACCTTTCAGTCCACAGACCAACGCTCTATCCACTGAGCCAAACCGGTTTTGGCTAGTTCCATTTTATAAAATTAAAGAAACGCTGTTACGATTACATAGTTTGTCAGGTTATACAGCTAAAAAAAAAAAATGAAAGAAAAACTGAAGTCACTAGTATTTTCTCCTGCAGCAAAAAAAATTATTCTAAGTGAAATTCAATTAAAAGCAATGGGAAAAGATTTGTGAGGTCAAATCTTTAATGAGAGTGCTTTGAAAAGTAGAGAATGAGTACAAATGTAGGGGATAATATCCAGAAAGCATGCTACATTGGAAGGAAGAACTCTTCAAGCCCTACTAGTTAGTTTTAAATTTAAGAAGAACTCTTTTATATAAGGATACATTTTTGGAAGTGTCACATGTAAATGTAGACCAAAGAGAAATGTTAGATTTTGGTTCACAACCAATTAAAAATATTTTAAAAATTGATTTTAGAGGAAGGGAGAGAGAGAAACATTGATTTGTTGCTCCACTTATTTATGTATTTACTAGAGGCCCAATGCACGAAATTCATGCAAGAGGCTCAGCCCTCGCGCCCTGGCTTCATCCAGACGGTCTTTCTGTTGTTCAGTCTAATTAGCATATTAGCTCTTTATTATATAGGATTAGTTGCTTCTTGTATGTGCACTGACTGGAGATCAAACGCAATCATTTTAAAAGTGAAGTGCTAGGGTTCTGACCATTAATATGATACATTTTGGGTAGGAAGTTGGGAAACATACTGATTGTTCTGATCATCTGATGCAGAATAAGATGTGACTACTAAGTTATGAGACCTTTTAAAAAAGTGAACATTAGAACTCAAATCCAATTAAGTGTTCCTTTCAACATCCCCATCCTTAAGGCAGGTAATTAATAGTCATATTGCAAAGAACATACTTAGAATTTCCTTTTTGAATTGCCAGAGATAAGAAAGCAATGTTAGCCAAAACCGGTTTTGCTCAGTGGATAGAGTGCTGGCCTGCGGACTGAAAGGTCCCAGGTTCGATTCCGGTCAAGGGCATGTACCTTGGTTGCGGGCACATCCCCAGTGGGGGGTGTGCAGGGGGCAGCTGATCGATGTTTCTCTATCATCGATGTTTCTAACTCTCTATCCCTCTCTGTAAAAAATCAATAAAATATATTAAAAAAAAAAAAAAAAGACTTGCAACCAGGGGAGCAATGGGCAGCAGCAGTTCATCCTGGCTAACCACCTCAACCTGTCTCCAAGGTTCCTTTTAAAAAAAAAAAAAAAAAAAAGAAAGCAATGTTATTATTTGGTAGTTAGATTTCTTTTCAGATAAAAAATGGCATCACAAAGTGAATTCTCTTTTTTCACTCAGCAGACTAAAAATCTGAATGCATACCTGTTTTCCAAAATGTATTATCATTGAAGATATTTAAAAGAATGTACTCTAAGATGAAGAAGAATGTGATGATGAATAAGTTAGGTTTAGTGCAGTTTTTTTCTTGTCTATAAAACCATTTAACCCCCCTGTACACAACTAATTCCTTTTAAAGAAAAAAATTGAAATGTAAGTTGTGTAAGATTTATTTTTAAGCTGTATAGTTAACACACTACCAAATGTCTTCAGATATCCCTGTCCTACGGATATTTTCAATAGCCACTAACTTTGCCTGGTATAATACAGGGATTGTACATTGGCATGGCAATTTAAAGCAGGTTCTTGTTGGTGCACAGCACAAATTAGTTATATATAGGGATGGTAGTTTTTTCATCTTCAGTTGTCTCTGATACAGCTTACACGAAATAATTGTTCTGTTAATTGACTATACCACTCTAATTGCAAAAAATGTTGCAGCTGTTTTATTGACATTCTGAATGCTTCTAAGTAAATATAAATTTTTAAAATAAAATAGAATGTACCGTAGGTTCTAAAGATAATTATAAAAAGTAGTCCGCCCTGCCTGTGTGGCTCAATGGTTGAGTGTCAACCTGTGAACCAGGAGATCACGGTTCCATTCCCAGTCAGGGCACATGCACAGGTTGCTGGCTTGATCCTGAGTAGGAGGTGTGCAGGAAGCAGCTGGTCAGTGATTCTCTCTTATCATTGACTAGAGGCACAGTGCATGATTGAATCATGCACGTGTAGGGTCCCCTACACGCTTTCGCTTTCGATCACGGGGGAGCTGGGTGCCTGTCCGCTGGTGCACCAGGCCTTTCAGAAGCCTCCGGCGCCGCGAAGGCTTCTGAAAGGCCTGGTGCCTGAGCGGACAGGCACCCAGCTCCCACGCTTTTGCTTTTGATCGCTGGTGCACCAAGCCTTTCAGAAGCCTCCAGTGCTGCGGAGGCTTCTGAAAGTCCCTGGTGCCTGAGCGGACAGGCACCCAGCTCCCACGCTTTTGCTTTTGATCGCTGGTGCACCAGGCCTTTCAGAAGCCTCCAGCACGGCGGAGGCCTTCTGCCTGGTGCCTGAGTGGACAGGCACCCAGCTGCCATTGCTTTCGATCAGCTAGGCCTGTCTGCAGACCAAGCCTTTCAGAAGCCTCCGGCGCTGCGAAGGCTTCTGAAAGGCCTGGTGCCTGAGTGGACAGGCACCCAGCTTTTTGCTTTCGATCGAGCTGGGTGCCTGTCTGCTGGTGCACCAGGCCTTTCAGAAGCTTCCGCCCCGCCGGAAGCTTTTGAAAGGCCTGGTGCCTGAGCGGACAGGCACCCACCTCCCCCACTCTTGATGGTCTGTGGTGGGACGTGAGCTCGCTGTCCCAGAGGCCCCTCTGTGCCGCAGCACAGCCATGGGACAGATGCTGAGCTTGAGCCGCCGCTGGCAACGCGAGCTCAGCGTCCCGCCGGCCCAATCGGCCACCCTGGCCACCCCGAGTCCCGCCCCCCCCCCCCGCGCCTCCTGGCCAATTGCGGGCATAGCGAAGGTATGGTCAATTTGCATATTTGTCTATTATTAGGTAGGATATTTCTCTCTCTCTCTCCCCCCCCCTCCCTCTCTCCCCCCCCCTTCCCCCTCCCCCTCCCTCTCCCTCTCCCTCTCTCTTTCTCCCTCTCTCCCTTTCTCCCTCTCTCCCCTTCTCAGTCTCTTCTCCTCTCCCTCTCTCCCCCTCTCCCTCTCTCCCTCTCTCCCCCCTTCCTCTTTGAAATTAAAGAAGTAGTCCTTAAAACATTATGAGATATTAAAATTAGGTGACATAGAGCCTTTCAGTGTAATTATTAAAAGGACTCAGTACTTGTGGCATGTGTGTTAAAGAATTGACATTACTGTACTTTGTGGCACCTTTAATTTTTTAATTTAAGGTGATGTAAAAATCATACTGATTTTTTTTGCTTCACTATTTTCAAAGGTGCATATGGTTTTTCTCATAATGTGGCACCTCTTCAAGGATAGTTAAATTGTTGTTTGAAGGTCATTCTATTGGTGATAAAGGAGACTTTATAGATAAAAGAACTAAATGATTTCCACCACAAAAAAGTAGTAAATATGGTTCAGGTCTAGCTAGTCAGACCTTTTATATCAGTGTCTGTCGACTTGCTACAGTAAACATAATCCTTCTATAAAATCTCTCAAGTTCTTGATTTCTGTTTAGCCAAAGTGGAAGAGCGCCTTCATATGACCAGTCAAACTATGGTCAGCAAGATTCGTATGGCCAGCAGTCAGGCTATGATCATCATCAAGGTTCATATGATGAGCAGTCAAATTATGATCAGCAGCATGATTCCTATAATCAAAACCAGCAGTCCTACCATTCACAAAGGGAAAATTACAGCCACCACACACAAGGTAAGATATACTTACCTCTTTTTTCATTTCTCTACTTACAGAATTACTTACATATTGAGTTTTGGATTAAAAGACCCAAATAGGAGCCCTGGCCAGTGTGGCTCAGTTAGTTGGAGCATCGTCCCATACACCAAATGGTTGCTGGGTTCAATTCTGGGTCAGGGCACATAATGGTTGCAGGTTCGATCCCCAGTTGGGTTGTGTGTGGAAGGCAACCAGTCGATGTTTCTCTATCACGTTGATGTTTTTCTTTCTCTCTAATCAGTAAGCATGTCCTTAGGTGAGGATTTAAAAAAAAATCCACAAAACCCAAATAGGATTTTAACTGTAAAAATTTGGAGTGACTGTGACCATATGTTTCTCTCTCATGGCTATCAAAATTAGTTTATTAGATTCCTATTTCTGAGCTTCTTGGAGATTCCCAAATGGTCACATGACTTTTTGATTGCTGATACATTAATTTCCTTTTTGTCTCAGACAACTTTGATCATTTGGCAAATGCTGCTGCTACCAGTTCTTTTGGAAGTGGTAGTATACTTGATTTGGGGAAATTATGATTCTATATTAGCTTTCTCTGACCTCATCTAAGAAGGACCAGTCATTCCTTCTTCTTGTTTTCCAATAGCACATTATATATACAACTGATAGCTAGGAATCTGTCCTTGCCAAGAAAAGGCAAAAGTTCAGTTTTATTTATTTTTGTACCTTCATTGCCTAGTATAGGGCTTGGTTCATGAATAATTGAATGAGTGAGTAAGTGAATGAGTAAAAGTGGACGCTCATTTACTGAATATCTTTTAAATTTATACATGTAGAGTTAAACTTTTTAAATATTTTTTAAAATTGACTTTTAGAGAGAGAGGAAGGGATAGGGAGAGAGAGATAGAAACATCGACGTGAGAGAAACATGGACTGGCTGTGTTCTGCATGCTACGTGCACACCGGAGATCCAGCCCGCAACCTGGGCTTGTGCCCTGACTGGGAATCGAACTAGCAACCTCTTGGTGCATGGGTTGACGTTCAATCACTGAGCCACACTGGCTGGGCACACTTGAATATCTTTTTCAGTGAACATATGCATTGAATATTTTTTTCAGTGAATGTGTGCATTGAGTATCTCTCAGGTTGAAAATGCAGTTATTTCTGGTCCATACTTAATTTGCATTTAAGTATTTTTGAGGTCAAGAAAGTAATAACTTTTCAGATTTGGGTTATGCTTTTCATCTAATTTATTAGGGTTTTGTACCTATTGTTGTACTTGAACTCAAACTGTTCTACATCACCATCACCATTTTGCTGTCTGACTTTAATTGTTTGACACAAATATAATTCCTGAACACATTTAATTCCAGATCGTTTTATGATGGCTTGCATTTGAGTTCTGTTCACATATGCCATTTTCCAAAGGACATATAGTGACCTAAAGAGCCATTTTAAGATTGTTGTGGGAAGTCTGTGTCTGAAAGCAGAATAGTATTTATTTACGTACATATTATTTTCTTTTTTATAGATGACCGTCGTGATGTGAGTAGGTATGGAGAAGATAATAGAGGATATGGCGGGTCACAGGGAGGAGGTAGAGGGCGTGGGGGATATGACAAGGATGGAAGAGGTCCTATGACAGGATCAAGGTAAGTTTTCAGGTATAAATGTCTACGTTTCTTCTCTCTTTCTTTTTTAATTTTAATTTTGGTTGTTACTTGGCTGGTTTAATTCCAGCATCTAATGTAGTTAAGAGGCTTTAAAGAGGTTATGTTGTAGAGAAGAGGGCAAAAATTCAAAATTTATTTTCAGTCTTAAGATGTCGCATAAATTACCTTAGAATAGGTTTATGTTAGCAGTTGGTTTATATGGTGTATATTAAACACCAGTGGATGCAAGTCCCCTGCTATGGAGACCTAACTATGTTTTTCCTGCCAGAGCTTTAGAATCTAAACGTTAAAAGATGGCTCTGAGAAATCCAAGCATTTTGTTTGTAAAAAATAAAAGGTAAGTTAATTGTAGGTTGGAGGGCAGAGAGGCTTTTCTTTAATCTTGAATCCCCTTGGGAAGGGAAAATATTAGAAGGCAATAGCAGAGTATAAAAATGGGGTTGGTGAGAGATTTAACCTTTTGCACTCGGATGTCGAGTGTGACTCGACACGGTTAGCATTAGAATAAAGGAATTGAGAAAAAAGCAAGCGAATGCAAAGTGTTAATGTAACCATACCATTTTGTTCCTCTTCTTTAGTAAATAAATATTGAAATAATAAGTGCAAAATCACATACCATTGTGTATTTTGTCTAGATTAAAACTGTGGAAAAGGAATGACTTTGTAACTCAGCTTTTCTATCTCCATTGCCAGTATTATCAAGCTTGATATTTACTATGGCATATGTTATGAAAGCTGGTTTTAAAATTGCATTTAAGTTATCTATAAATTTAGCACTTTGACCATAAAAACAATAATGAAAAAGTAGTTGTCATATATTGTCCTCAGATGAGATGTGTAGGTTATAAATTTGTGTGTAAAATACACAGGCTTAAAAGATAATTTATATTCCTTGGGAATTGAAATTGTCAGTGGCTTGTTAACTGACAATAATATATCAGTACTAGTTTACTCTTGTCCTTTTCGGACTGAGCCGAGTATCTGCCTTGCAGTGACCTGAGAAACACAGCCAGTTATGCATAGCACTGTTATTTCTTCACGTGAGCCAGGGATTCGATCTCACTGACTTAATGTTTTTATGTTTAGTGTACATTGCTTTGATGTGGCAAAACAAGAACCTAAACATAATTGATAAACTTTTTATAAGACTTCAACATTAAAAGCCTTTTTATTGATAGCCAAGATCAAATTACTAAGGTAAAACAAATATATTGTATGCCTCTTCATTGTCAAAGAGAGCAGTCAGCCATCATTTGTATGTAAATGAACAATGTAAAGTGGCAATGTAAAGTGACACAGTGCTTACCTAATAGCCTCCCTCCTACCTTAAAACAGAATTCCAAACAAGATAACCAACAGGCATATTTAATTTTCCAATTAATATGTTTTGGATAATTGTCTGCCTTGGAATGCTCTACATTTATAGTATATCACAGGTTTAATTTTCTTCGTAAGGAAGCTATAATTATGTCTGAATGATAGGAGAAAATCTTTATATAATTTCATCTTGGAGAGATGACTCATTTAAGAATCAGAGCTGAAAGGACCTTGAATGATCCTCCTGATAAAGGAGTGACGATCCAAACCATAACCAACCCAGAAGTTATGTTTTAACACTTTATAGCCTATTTGGCAACATATTTCAGTATAAGTTTTAGTCCATATGCTGAATCAGGTACTAAGTTCTTGATTTTCATAGCTTTTTATTTAGTCTTAGAACCTCTTTAAATGAAATCTTATGCAGGAGCCCACTATATATTAATTAGGTCAAAATGCCAGTCTGGTTCATGTCAGGGTAGGAATGGGGGAGGGATCTTGCCCAATTTCTGTCTACTCGAGGCAACCCTTCAGCCAATAAATAGAAACCCATATCGAATGTGATAATTATTCTCTGTATTGGGTTGGCAAACTTTTTCTGTGAAAGGCCACATCATAAATAATTTAGATTTTGCAGGCCATACGGTTTCTCTTGCAGCTACTCAGCTCTTCCCTTGTAGCATCAAAGCAGCCTTAGACAATATATAAATGAATAAACATGATTGTGTTCCAATAAAACTTCATTTATGAGAAACTGAAATTTGAAATTCATATACTTTCATTGTGTCACAATATCTTGCTCAAAGATGTGCTAAAAAAAAGTCCATTTGTAGGAGTATTTTGAAATAAAATAAAAATGCTCAGTTTTAGAATTTTTTTCACATGTGGTTTTACATGTAAGTACCAAAATACCCAAACATTTGTTGTTAGTTCTTCATTAACACTTGCATTTGTGTTTCTATTCATCTTACTTAAAAATAGCAAGGTTGAAAATATGGTCCTTTTGGGGCTGTATGAAGGATATCTTGCATTAATTGGGTTTATATTTGAAGAACAGGGTGAGGGTGGGATGTGGTAAAGGATGGGACACTTGTAGACTCAGGTTGTATGATTGCTTGACTCGAGGAAGAATTCAGACAAAAAGGAAACTGTCAGTTTCCCATATATGCAAGAGAAATGTGAACGTTATAGAGATTATAGGAAACAGTATTTTGCTTTGAAAAAGCAGTTGCAGCAAAAAAGATTGAATTTCTAATTGTCATCTAAAATTGATCACTGACATCTTAGTGGATTAGAAGTTTAAGGCCATAAATTCTCTGTTTTCAACTTCAGTGTTGTGATGAATGCATTACAAAAATGCCAGAACTTTATAGATAACACTTTTTCATTAGTATGTCATCAACTTAAAATAACTGTTACAGGCTTTAATATCTGAAGCCTAAAATAAGTTGTTTTTTTTTAAATTTCCAATGTCTTCTTACAAAAGTTTGTGGTGAACTCTCTTAAAAATGTGCATATGTTCTGGTGATTGTCTAGAACAATGTTGCTCAATCTATATATAGGAAGGCTTAATATGCTAAGTGTCCGACTGAGCGGTCGACCGACCGGTCGCTATGAAATGCACTGACCACCAGGGGGCAGATGCTCTGACGGGTAGGTTAGCTTGCTGCTGGGGTCTGGCCAATCGGGACTGGGCAAGATGGCCCTGATTGGCCCCGATAACCAGCCAGGCAGAGGGACCCCACCTGTGCACGAATTTTGTGCACCAGGCCTCTAGTAGAAATATAATGTGTGTCACAAATGTAAGCCACATACGTAATTTTAAATTTTCTAGTAGTCAAATAAAAAAATAGGTGAAGTTAATAATATATTTTATTTAATGTATCCAAAATATTTAAGTAATCAGTATAAAAAATAGTGTACATTCTTTTTTTCATACTAAGACTTTGAAATCCATTTTGTGTTTTATATTTAGACTACCTTTCAATTTAGACTATCCCACATTTCAAATGGTCAACAGCTACATATGACTAGGGAATAATGTATGGGACAGTATAACTCTACAATATAGATTCTTGTCCTCCTGCAATATTGGTAAATGCTGAATCTAGAAAGCTTTTTTAAACACACATATAACACATGGGAGGAGATGAAACAAATATGGCTACTGTTGAGAATGCTATTTACATCCATTGAGTCATTTATATTTGGAATTAATGTTTGAGTTCTTTGTAGCTCAGATATTGTATTTTGGCTTTACTAATATGAAAACTCAAGCACAGTATAGTTTGTTTGTTTTTAAACTAATCTTTTTCCAGTCTTAGCCAAGTCCCTTTTTCTCTCTAGATACTGAATTTTCTGGGAATAAAGATTACTGCATTGTTCTTTTACTCTTGGCAGTTTTGGCCCTTCAATAGATATATTTAGATATTTTTAAATTAAAGATTGGGAATAGAGATTCTGTCAAAGAACTTTTTTCTTCTTGATAAGCACATGAAATTAAATATGTCTTTTCTAAGCTCTACCCTAGGGTAGGCTGCTCATTGTGATTTTAAACTTGGGACAACCATTCCTGCAGTTGAGTTAAGTGTATTCAGTTGGCCTGGTCGGTGTGGCTCAGTGGTTGAGCATCGACCTATGAACCCTGAGGTCATGGTTTGATTCCCGGTCAGGGCACATGCCCAGGTTCAGGCTCGTTCCCATCATCATTGATGTTTCTGTCTGTCTCCCTCTTCCTTCCTCTATGAGATCAATAAAAATACATTTTTTTAAAAAAAGTAATCAGTTTGTTTCCTTATGCAGGGGGCATTCAGCTGTAACTTCGAGTATAAATACCTCTACTGCTTCACCTTAAAATGTTCTTTCTTTAGGAATTTTTTTATGTGCACAAGTTTGCTTCCTTTTCAGGGAGGAAAACAAATTTGTTGTGGCAAAATCTTGACTCATAGATGTTCACATATGTTCATGTCTTAATTTGCTGGTGAGGCCTTAACTTAGTATATGGAAAAGAGACTTGTAACTTTACTGCAGGTTTGAAAGAAAGATTCTTAATCATAAGCCGATCCTCTGTTAAATAATAGTACTGCCTGAGGTTTATTTACTGTATTTAATGTAATAAATTTCTTATAAGAGATTATAATATAGCCAATATGGAATTTTGTAATAAGAAAAGAGAAAAATGAAACATTTGAAGTTGGAAGAAAACTTTTTTAGATCATCTAGACCAGTGCTTCTCAAACTTTAATGTACATTTTAATTTATTGGGGATCTTATTAAAATGCAGATTCTGATCATTACATCTAGGGTGAGGCCCAAGGTCACGCTCTTTCGAGACTTAGGCAGGCTCAGTTTATGCTGCTGTTCCATGGATGGCCCTTTGAGTAGCAAGGATAGAGACCCTTATTTTGTAAAGGAAGAATCTGAAGCCGAGGGAAAAATTAGTGTTGTCCAAATTTTCAAGGTTGATTAGTGATAGTTAAGACTATACCCTGGCCGGTGTGGCTCAGTTGGTTGAGTGTCGTCCCATGCACTAAGAGGTAGCAGGTTTGATGCCCTGTCAGGGCACTTGTCCCAGTTCGATCCCAGTAGGGAGTGTGCAGGAGGCAGCTGATTGATGTTTCTCTCTCATCATTGATGTTTCTATCTCTCTCCCTCTCCCTTTTTCTCTCTAAAATCAATAAAAACATATTTAAAAAAAAAAAAAAAGACTATACCCTGAATCTTAGTTTGAAGACTAGTACTAGGTGTTTCCGTATTTAAGGTGTGGTAGGTGTTTCTATATTTATGGATATTCTGTTGAAATCTTCAGCTGCTATATTTTCTAAGGAAATGCTCAGTAAAGATGACTTAAATTGAAATGCCTCTCACTATATGAGGGAATAGGAAATTATAAACCTATTCAAATGTCATTTGTTTTATATTCCTTTTATTTTGCAGTGATATGTCCTTTTTAAAAAGAGTTGCAAGTTATATTGCTGGCCATAATACAAATTGTAGGAATTAGCTGATGTATGAAATTACATGTTATCTTTTGGCCATATAAACAATTTGGTACTCAGTTAAGACGACAGCAAAATAATTAAGAGTATTTCTTTCAGTATTTACTTGTGAAAATTGCCTATTGAAAAAAAATCTACTTTATCCTGGGACTTTAACTCACTCACATAGGAATATGAACTAAAATAAACATTTTCACTGGTTCTTTTCTCATCATTTTTTGGAATTCTAATGATCATCTTTGAAGAAACCTGAGATATTTTGGTTTCTAATAATAAGATTTTTAGCAGTTTAATCTCAAGAACTCTTTTGGCTTGTTTTCCTTTTTAGGCTTCTTGAAAATCAAATAGAATAAATAGCATATTAAGATGTATGTATCTAAGCTGATTGCAAGAGGTAATTTTTTTATATTAAGTTAGTAGAATAGATTAATGATAAAGGAAGACTATCTTTCTCATAATTTAGTCAGAGTGGTTTTTCTCTGAATGGCTTAGAAAAGCCATCTAGAGGGCATGGTTATCCCCAGAGAGGCTTTTTAGTAGTGAAGAGACATTAGTATATTGGATTAGTTTCTTTGGTTACAGTAGAAGATTAGTAGTAGTAGTAGAAGATTAGGTATCACCATCGGGAAACTTTGTGTTTTAATTTCCATTTCAGCACTTGAATCTTAGAGGATTACTTAATTCAGTCAAGAGAAACAAGCTTTCAATGTATGGATGCTTAGAGTTTCTTGATAAGAGAGATCTTAGATTCTTACATAAAGCTGTGCACATAAGGACCATTGACTTATCTGACAGTGGGAATTTGCCAAATAAGTCATTTTCTTGTGGGAAGTTGCAGTATTGGAGTGTATTGTATTCTGTCTGATACAGTCTACCAAATGATGTACAGAACATTTAACAACATGAGCCTCAGTAGCTCTGCTGTGAAGAGATCCTAGTACATTATAGTGGGTATGGAGTAAGTAGGCAATTTTAAGTTAAACCTTTTTTTAATGCTCATTTTATCAGCTTTTAGAATGATTTGTAATTTTAAGACTGCTTTCATTCAGGCTTACTTTCATGTATATTTGTACTGCCCTTTTTTTTAAATCATTTTTTATTTTTCAATTAACAGTTGATATACAGTATTATATTAGTTTCAGGTGTACACCTCAGTGATTAGATATTATATAACTTACTAAATGATCATTCTAATAAATCTCATACCCATCTGACACCATCCATAGTTTTTAGAATATTACTGTAACTACCTTCCCCTTTTTCTTCATCTCATAAAACCTATTTTGTATCAGAATAAAATACACTAAAGTTTTTATCTCTCCTATTCTGCTGTCAAAATCTTAACCTTGCTTTATGTTGTTCTTCTTTTTTATCTCCTTGGAGAGATTGTTTCTCTGGCATTCTTCATGCTGTGCCTCCAGCTTTAAGTTAGGATTTGAATAGTGTCCCTTTGGCTGGGGGTTGGGGACTTTAAGTAAGCATGTTATAGATCTGCTCTGTAAAACACTTGAAAAGACGCGCGTGTGGAAATAGGTAACGGGGAAAACACGCAGGTAACCCCGCTCTGAAGCTGGAAGTGCAGTTTGCTGGGAAGTTAGAGCTGCTGTTTCCCCAGGTGCTCTACTTGTGACAGTTAAGTGTAGACTGAGCCCAGGGCTCAGCACGTCCGAGACTTAAGGAAGAAATCATTTCTTCAATTTTTCCTCTGCAGTGGTGGTGACCGCGGTGGCTTCAAAAATTTTGGTGGTAAGTGCTGAGTATCCCAAAATGTTTCAGTGGAAATGCTATATAAATCTAAAAGCCACCAATATCTCGCAGATGCAGTCTAAGCCCTTTCTTACTCGGTTGAGGCTGGTGTGTGTTGTGTGCTTTAAAAAAATAGATTCTCTATATATACATGTATATATATCAAAGAAAACATTAAAAAGCCAAAGTTGATCTCAGTCCAATGGATTTCTACACAGTGAATTTGCATGAAAGAGTCTATGGTGACCAATGAATAAGACCTTCACTGGATTTTGAACAGTACATTTTTTAAGTAAAGGTAGCTGACATGGTGTTTTTAAATTACTAGGGTTTTCTAATCAGCCTTCTCAACCAGAGCTTAACAAAAGTGATATTAGCATAATGCCAAAGTTGCAGGTGTTGTTTGGGACATACTGACATTCATCTTGATTTCTTTAAACTTTTAATAAAACTTAATTTATATATTTACTTTATAAATCTGTGATGGTTGACTTGTTTCAAGGATTTTGGAAGTATTGACTTTTCATGCCTTGGTTATTATTTCTGTTTTATAATAGTTTCTAATGAGTTGTCTTAAATAGCTTTTCTTTTCTTTCTCTCTTCTTTTTCTTAGGTCACAGGGATTATGGACCCAGACCAGATGCTGGTAAGGTTTATGATAGTTTATAACTTTGCCTTTAAGAGAATGTTAATTTTCCACTTTTTTCAAGGGAAAGGTGTGTTTGGAGGAGTTAGTGCAGGAAAAAGATTCAATTTGATAGTACTGCCAGAACTGGGGAGCTTTACTTCTAAAGACATATCAGAAAGAAAAATTTAGGGAGATTGATTGGAAAGTTTGCTGCAAAAAATTATGTTTATGCTTTCCTATGTTCTGATTTTTATATTGTGAATAAATATTTGATTTTGTACTGCTAATTAGTATTTTTTTAATCACTACAAATCAGATTTGAGAGAATTGGTATCATTAGAAGTAGAAAAGCTTTGCTTATGAAACAGTAACATTGGATTGGTAGTCTCCTTAGTGGGCCTAAGAAACCTGAATTCATACATGAGAGAATTGTCTTACTCTGGGCACGAGTCACTAATTTCATGTGGCTTTTTATTTTTAAATGAAATTCCAAGGCTACATGGAGCCTTTTGAAAGTTACGATTTAAATTATATTTATTGATTGATTTTTAGAGAGAGAGAAACATTGATTTGTTGTTCCACTTATTTATGCATTCATTGGTTGTTTCTGTATGTGCCCCTACTGGGGATTTAACCTATACCCTGGCGTATTGGGATGATGCTCTTAACTAACTGAGCTACCTGGCCAGGCCTGAAAGTTATGATTTAGAGATTTAAAATCTTTGAGACAAAAAATTTTAATATATATTGAAATCAGAACTTTTGTTTTTATTAAGATGCCAAAGTATTCTATATGGATGGCAATTTCTGAATTATCCCTTGATGGACTGAATTTTTTACATCTTTCTTACTTTGTTGTACTAATCCAAAAGTGTGCATGTAAGGTAAGGTGTGTGTCAAGGTGCCCCTACCCTCTGGTTTATACACAGCTTTTTGCAGTGGATGGGGAAACCACCAATTCTGCCTAGCTTGCTTGGAGGTCCAAAGTGCTAGATTTGGGGACTTTTCCACTGGAGATCCTTAAAAGTATTGATTAGCCATAAAGAATTAAAGCTCTTCAAAGAAAAGAGTGCAAATTTATAAATTTTCTTCATCTCTTCATGAGCGTTAGTCCTGTATCTGAACCTAAAGAGTCAGATTTGTAAGATCTCTCTTAATTGGTCTTATGTATTTTACATAGTGTGTGGACTTGATCCACTTTACCTTAAGTTTAGTTGTAAGAATTGACCAAATAATGAATGTGACCACTTTGCATGTTTTATATAAGGTTTTTCTTACATTGATCCTTTTTCCTTTTGGTCATAGAAACAGTTGAACATTGGACAATAAATTATTGTTCTTGATTACAAAGCAGGATGTAGTAAAACCAAGGACTATGTAAAATTAACCATAATTTTTTTTTCTCTTAGATTCAGAATCTGATAATTCAGATAACAACACAATCTTTGTGCAAGGACTTGGGGAGGGTGTGTCAACAGATCAAGTGGGGGAGTTCTTTAAACAGATAGGAATTATCAAGGTGAGTGAAAAGTATGGCTTATGTTCAAAATCTCACAGTCATTAACATATTCTGGTTAAGATACATAGATTACATAATAAGCCTATACTCTGGTAAGGCTTGGCTCTCTTTTAATAACATTTTTATTTATTGATTTAAGAGAGAGAGAGAGGGAGAGAAACATCACTTTGTTGTTCCATTTATTTATTATAATACTGGTTGATTCTTGTATGTCCCCCAACTAGGGATTGAACCCAAAACCTTGGTGTATCAGACGACGCTAACCAATTAAGCTACCCGGCCAGGGCCAGGGCCAGGGTCAGGGCCAGCCTTGTCTCTTAAAATTCATTGATGTACATGCTCACCATTGTCTGCAGGCATTTGCTAAATACATTAACATTTTATTCCTTGCTTGTGTTTACCTTTCCACAGCCTTTCACAGCTTTAGCTTTTAATCTTAGGGCTCTAAAAATAGTCTCTGGCCCAGCAGGTGTGCCTGAGTGGTTGAGCATCGACCCACCCATCAAGAGATCACTGGTGTGCTGGTGCTAAACCATTCGTAGATGACCTGCTTCTGGGTCTGGGTTTTGTACTTAGCAGAGCAGCTCCCTCGCTGCGATCTATTGAAAGTCAGCCCTCGACACAAGGGTTTGTAAAAAGAAAAAAAAGTCAAACTATAAAGAGAGAGAGAGAGAGGGAGAGAGAGAGAAATATCACTGGTGTGATTCCCTGTCAGGGCACATGCCCAGGTTGTGGGCTTGATCCCAGGAGGGGGCATTCAGGAGGCAGCAGATTGATGATGTTCCACTCTCATCAATGTTTCTATCTCTCTATCCTTCTCCCTCCCTCTCTCTCTCAAATCAATAAAAACATATTTAAAAAAATAAAATATAAACAGTCTGACTAGCACCTAAAATTGTGAGAACCAAATGAGATTGTGAGAACATTTTATAGATTCTGAAATACAAATAAATGCAAACTCAAGTTGTTATAAAACACTAGAGGCCCGGTGCACGAAATTTGTGCACGGGGGGTGGGGGTGGGGCAAGGGGTTATGTGTCCCTCAGCCCAGCCAATCTGGGACCCCTCGAGGGATATCTGACTGCCCATTTAGGCCAGAACCCAGTGGGATCAGGCCTAAACGGGCAGTCGGACATCCCTCTCACAATCCAGGACTGCTGGCTCCCAACCACTCGCCTGCCTGATTGCCCCTTACCGCTTCTGCCTGCCAGCCTGATCACCCCATAACCACTCCCCTGCCAGCCTGATCAACACCAAACTGCTCCCCTCCTGGCCCATTTGCCCCCAACTGCCCTCCTCTGCTGGCCCGGTCACCCCTAACTGCCCTCCCCTGCAGTCCTGATAGCCCCCAACTTCCCTCCCTTGCAGGCCTGGTCCCCCCCCAAACTGCCCTCTCCTGCAGGCCTGGTTCCTCCCAACTGCCCTCCCCTGCAGGCCTGGGTCCCTCCCAACTGCCCTCCCTTGCTGGCCTGATCGCCCACAACTGCCCTCCCTTGCTAACCATCTTGTGGCAGCCATCTTGTGTCCACATGGGGGCGGCCATCTTTGACCACATGGGGGTGGCCATCTTGTGTGTTGGAGTGATGGTCAATTGCATATTACCCTTTTATTAGATAGGATTTTTACTTTGGTATTTCATGTCTGTGATATATATTTGCCCAATATATAATTTTTTATTTTATAACTTTATTGTTTACTTCAGTGTGTTGTACGCTATTTGTTTCATGCAAATATTTTCATCTCTCAACTAGAAAGCATCCTTTAGAGCAGTGTTAGTAGATTGTAGCATTTGCTTGAAATCAGTTGGCAGTTGTCTTGTTTTGGGATAACTTACTATTTTCCCCTCTTCTTTGGAAGTTAAAACTTCTGAAGGAATTAATTACACATGAAATATGTAAAAAATTCACAATTCTGGTTAAGTAAAAATTCTCCTTTGTCTTCCACTCCCATCCTAGCCAAATCTGGTTTGTAATCTTAGTGGTGATGTATTGATTTGCTTAGTGAACATTCTTCCTGGTCTTTTTAATTTGTTTTACAAGGTATACATTTACATGAAGCAATGTTTACTTTTTTTGGGCGGGGCTTGAGGGGGTTCAAAGAAATTCTACATAGATAAAACAGTATACTGTATTATTTTTAGTTTGATTTTCACTTAATGTGTCTTAGAGTATTTTCTTTTTTACAACTAGAGATAACTTCATTTTTATAAAAGGTACATAGTATTTTGTGAGCTTTAGTCTTATATCTGAATCTGAAGAGTGAGGTGTGTGAATTCCTTAAAAATAGTAAATGATAGGTTCCTGATCACTTTTTCTTAAAACACTAACAACAGCTTGTTTGTCCCTCAGACAAATAAGAAGACTGGAAAACCAATGATAAATCTGTACACGGACAAGGACACGGGGAAGCCCAAAGGGGAGGCGACAGTGTCATTTGATGACCCCCCTTCAGCTAAGGCAGCCATTGACTGGTTTGATGGTACACCTCTTCGCACAGTTCAGCATGCCGTTTGGATAAATGTTCCTAGTGTTGAAGTCAGAATATGTTCTGGTAGACAGTGGTTATTTTCCTGTTTACTTTTTTTCTTTTTAATATATTTTTATTGATTCCAGAGAGGAAGGGAGAGGGAGAGAGAAATAGAAACATCAGTGATGAGAGAATCATTGATCGGCTGCCTCCTGCACGCCCCCTACTGGGAATCAAGCCTGCGACCCAGGCATGTGCCATTGACTAGAATTGAACCTGGGACTCTTCAGTCAGCAGGGTGACGCTCTATCCACTGAGCCAAACCGGCCAGGGCTTCCTCTTTACTTTTATAGCTAATTTTATTTATTAAGAATACAGGCCAGATATTTTACATATCCTTAGAAATGAGATGAACTTCCTCCTTGTTTTGTCTAGAATATTTCCTTATATCAGGCCTTAAGCTTTGAGGCCACCCTGTTATAGATGGAGAGGGTTGGCCTGGCTGACCCTATATTCTTTTAAAATTTAGATTAATTTTCTTTCAAATATAAAGTTAATTAAGGCATACTTAGAAGAAATAATAAGACTTTTTCCCACTGAAAATAAACTATGTAAATAGAAGAAAACAACCATAGTTCTCAGGTAACTGCTAATAATATTTCTTATTAACTTTCCAGTTTTTTAAAATGTATTTTAAAAATAGTTTATCATTATATTACACATGTAATTTTGTCTTGTTCTTTTTTTGGGGGGGAGGGGGGGAAGCGTGTAAAGTTTTTTTATTGGAAAACAGATACACAAATTGGAATGGATTTGAGGCAAATTGTGCCGTAAATATATTTTAAGTGGCTAAACAAAGTTTAAAAGGCAAGTAACAATGAAATAAAGTGTTTCTGGTACAGGATCAGCAGTGCAAAAAAATAGTGTCTGAGTACCTGGATAATATACCTATTTTGCAGTTGTGCAACTTTTAGGTACATATTGTTGACTGTCCATAGTCCACACACAGTTGTAACTCCATGCTTCAACAACATGCTGACAGTTCCTAAAGAAAACAACTTTAAAAAAGGCATAATGCTCTAGCTGGTTTGGCTTGGTGGATAGAGTGTTGGCCTGGGGACTGTAGGGTCCTGGGTTCAATTCCGGTCAAGGATACTTGCCCGGGTTGCAGGCTCGATCCTTCCCCCCACCTTCTGCCCCCCGTAGGGGGTGTGCAGGAGGCAGCCGATAAATGATTCTCTCTCATCATTGATGTTTCTATGTCACGCTCCCTTTCCCTTCCTCTCTGAAATCAATAAAAATACATTAAAAAAAAAAAGGCATAACCCAGATGTCTCCTCATTTGACCAACTCCATCTAAGTTTAGATGTGCAGAAGGGCTTAGATATATCCAGAGTAAGCCCTAAATCAATTTTCTAAAATAAGGTTTCAGGACAATGATAGTAAAATAAGGGAAGAAAACATGGAGGAATGAAGTCCTAATTACTATACATGCATATTTTTTTGACAGTAGGGAAAACCTTTTCCAGATAAGTTACAAGAAAAGGCAAATAAACAGTTTTGTATAAGAAATTCAACACATTCTGTATAATGCCTTCGCTTTGCTGTCATCATTTGTACAAACTCTTCATAGTTTACTTGACCATCACTATCAATTGCTGCTCCCCTGATCATTTCATCAACTTCCAACTGCTAACTTCTCTCCAAGGTTGGTCATCACATGACAAAGCTCTGCTGCACTAATATAGCAAGTGTCATCTTTATCAAACACATGGAATTCTTCTCTAATTTCTCCTTCACTGTCTGTGTCTTTCATTTTTCTTGCCATCACTGTCAGAAGTTCTGGGAAGTCAGTTGTGCCATTACCATCAGCATCCACTTCATTAATCATGTCCTGTAACTCTGCTTCTGTGAGATTCTGCCCAAGAGGCCTTATTACAGTTCCCAATTTCTTTGTTATAGTTCCATCACATTGTGTCAAATAGTGAAAAAGCTTCCTTGAATTCTGCAGTCTGCTCTTCAGTCAGTTGGTCAGCCATGCTGCAAGTGCTCTGATCTCTGAGATGCCACCACACAATCACTCAGCGTGCCTGCTCTACTCGGACTTCATGTTTTTTTCACTTAACATTTTAACATAGTCATTTCCTCATATTATAAATTCCCCTGTGTTTTTCAAAACATAATTTTACTTCTTCTTTCAAGATGAGATTGTGATACCCTATGTCTTCTTGCCTCCATATTCTTTATGTTTTTATACTAATCCATCAGGCCACCAACACCTTGCTCTTGAAGGCTGGGCCCATTTTCCCTCACTTCTGCTTTTTTACAGTTTCTGTGAATCATAAAGCAATTTCTTTTGCTCATAATATGTTTAAAAATTATTGTGCCATTTGCCCACAGGGTCTATGATCCTCTTAAATTGTAAGTCTATAGTTCATCTCTTACCAGGTCTTTTTACAGCTTTAAAAATAATGATCCTTGAATTGCTTCCTATGTCAAAGTGCATGTCATACCATCTGACATTGTGGAAAGTTGATTAGGGCTTTGTTCAGGGAGCCAAGGCTCTTGGATTTAAAGCTATTTTATGAATCTTTGGGCATTTTTCTGTATATGTCAGTTCTCTTATTTAATATAAAGTAAAAAGATTAATTTCTATCTTTAAGGCCTAGGGCAGCAGAATTTGTGTATAGTGCATGTATGTAAGTAATCACATATGCACACATTATTTTTAAAGATATTACTTGCATATGGTAAAAAAAAGGTCAAACAGTACCAAGAGTATATAGTAAAAAATGAGTTTCCTTTCTACCTTTGACTACCCCTTCCCCCATCAGTGGTCTCTTGTCCCCTATTGAGTCTGAAGTAAAATAGGCAGTGTATATACAAGCATATGTGTACATATATAAGTACATGTGCACACTTATGCATGTGTGTATACGCACACACACATTCCTTTTTAAAAAAAAAAAAAAACAATAGCAAACTGTATACATTGCTCATGTAAAAATAGACTTTTATTTTATTTTTTGCTTAGTAATAAATGACTCTCCCAGTGACAGATCTGCTCTATTCAATAGATTATGTCATGTCTTAGCACTGTTACCTTGACTGTTTGGGAACACTAGTGTGCTTGAGTTTCTGTGAGGATGTGTCACTTATTCCTCTGAAATTGAAATTACCCAAGACAGTTTACAGTTGTTGAGAAATGCAGATGTAGGGTAGCATTTCTTCAAAACCATTTTCTTTCTTCTTAGGGAAAGAATTTCATGGCAACATCATTAAAGTGTCCTTTGCTACCAGAAGACCTGAATTTATGAGGGGAGGTGGAAGTGGAGGTGGGCGGCGAGGTAAGATACTTGTTGCTTACTGTATTGTACAAAGGGTTTGAATTTGAGTGTATGTTCTGATCTATTGTGAGACCTTGCCTACACCTCTTTCTCTCCCTTAGTCTTTTTCCTTCCGTTTTAAGGTGAGAGTGGATACTAAATAGGAGACTAGGTAAATAAGATGTAATATAGTACCTAAGAGAATAGTGGGAGAAGGTTGTAAATATCCCTTTGGAAAGCTGTATAGCAGTTTGTTATTAACCCTGAAATCAGGAGGCAGTCATTTAAATGACACCTAATGAGGTACCTAATTTGACCAGTTTGTAAGTTCCCTGATACAGTTACTGCTAGCTTGTTATTTCTGTTGGGTCTAATTCCTTAAATTTGGAATATGTCTTTTCACTTAACCTTTATCATTGAGATTCTCAAACTAAGGAGGGTATTACAGAAAAGTTTTAAGTGCATTATTGACACTATAAAGTGTGCCTGGGGTCTTTCTCACGTTTCCTGCCCCAAATTAAAGAATCATGGAGGCCTACCACAAGGGTGTGGGGCTATCCAGTTCATGGTAGGCACTTGCTGTTAGTTCTTTCATCTGGTGCTTTTTCTCTGCTTAGTTAAGGTCTGCTGCTGATTTTTCTCTCTTCCTCCCCTATATTTCTCAGGCCGTGGAGGATATAGAGGCCGTGGAGGCTTTCAGGGGAGAGGAGGAGACCCCAAAAGCGGGGACTGGGTTTGCCCTAATCCGTAAGTATTCCATTTACTTTGGTAGGAGCAGAAGTTAGGATTGAGGTTGGAAGCTGCAAGTGGGGGTTCTGAATCCATTGGAATCCATTGGAAGCTATTGAACGTTTTATTTTCCTTCCTTCTCAGGTCATGTGGAAATATGAACTTTGCTCGAAGGAACTCCTGCAATCAGTGCAATGAGCCCAGACCAGAGGACTCTCGTCCCTCAGGAGGAGGTAGGTTAGCTCTTTGGGTCAGCCTTATTAGCATCTACATGGTGTTTGTCTTCTGACTAGCACTAAGGAAGCTTTACATTATTTTGCTGACCTCACTGGTTTCTATTTCTACCTTGCAGATTTCCGGGGAAGAGGCTACGGTGGAGAGAGGGGCTATAGAGGTCGTGGGGGCAGAGGTGGAGACCGAGGTGGCTATGGTGGAGACAGAAGTGGGGGTGGCTATGGTGGAGACAGAAGTGGGGGTGGCTATGGAGGAGACAGAAGTGGGGGTGGCTATGGTGGAGATAGAAGTGGGGGTGGTTATGGTGGGGACAGAGGAGGCGGCTACGGAGGAGACCGAGGCGGCTACGGAGGAGACCGAGGCGGCTACGGAGGAGACCGAGGCGGCTACGGAGGGGACCGAGGCGGCTACGGTGGGGACCGAGGCGGCTACGGTGGGGACCGAGGCGGCTACGGTGGGGACCGTGGAGGCTACGGTGGGGACCGAGGAGGCTACGGTGGGGACCGAGGAGGCTACGGTGGAGACCGAAGTGGGGGGGGCTACGGAGGAGACCGTGGTTGTGGCGGTGGCTATGGTGGAGACCGAAGTGGAGGCTACGGAGGAGATCGGAGTGGTGGCAGCTATGGAGGAGACCGAGGTGGCTATGGAGGCAAAATGGGAGGAAGGTGAGTATTAGAACATAGTTTTTACCTCACTGCTCCTAGATTTTAAGGTTTTTTATTGTCCAGTGTTTTGGCACTTGAATTTCCCATTGACAATTCTGCCAGTAAGGATGGAGAAGATATTTAGTTCCCTCCTTAGCAGTTTCTAAAATTTATTGTTTTGGAAATTCTTACTCATAATTCCTTATATTTGTATGTGTATGTGTGTATTATTCATTCCCATAGCTAAAGGTAATGAGATTGAGTGGTATTTTGAAACTGTGTAAATTAGAAATTCTTAATCTCAGTGGTGGGGGTATGCTTTTTCAAATCACGTTTGCTATATATACCCTACAGTTGTTTTTCTGGCAATTCCGGTAATACCTTTTCCAGATGAAAATCACTGATGGCACTGCTTGGGAGTGTGTTGCATACTGCACAATGAATGGTGTAGAGGCAGAAAAAATGGAATGACCAGTGATATTAAATAACTCTTAGTTATTATAAGCATTTGTATGCCAGAGGGAGTATAGGTAGTGAGACTTAGTGTAGCATGTGGTTAAGAGCACAGAGTTTAGAGACAGACTGCTTGGGTTTAAGTCTTGTCTCCACCACTTTCTAGCTATGTGACTTTAGGCAAGTTACTTAACTCTGTGGAGCATCAGTACTCTGATGTGTACAGTGGGGCTAATAATACTTCCTTCATGGATTTAGATTAACTGTTATAACAGTTGCTGGCCCATAGTAAGTACTGTGTAATTGTTTGCTCTTGGTAATTATCATTTATTGAATACTTCTCACTGTGTAGCAAATCCTATAAAAATGTCTGTATATACAGGGTGGGCAAAGGTAGAGTTACAATTGTGAAATAGTTTATTCTTTTTTTAAAATAGATATGGTTTTTAAAATTTATTTGTTTTAATCCTTACCGGAGGATATGTTTCCACTGGCCTCCTGAAAATACCACATTGGTTTGGAGTCCTTATTCTAGATGGAAAATTTTAATAAGTTGGTGATAGTAAAGCTGCTTTTAGGATCTTAAAGCTGATAAGATATTTATTACGCATTCTCTAGGAGTAGAGAAATCAGGCATGGTGCTATCCTTGCAGAAATTGTCAAGCTGATTCCAGTCACCAGCACCCTGAAGAGGTATTTGATGCACCCCTTTGGTAGAAAATTAGAATTTAATCTGGCTCTTTATTTTTCATTCCTAGAAATGACTACAGAAATGATCAGCGCAACCGACCATACTGATGACTGTTTTGAATGTTCCTTTGTCTCTGACATGATCCATAGTGAAATTGCCAGAGTTTTGCCTGCTGCTTTCCTGGTGGCCTCTTCTTGGGTAGTGAAATTAAGTGACATTTAGAATTTTATTTGGGTGGGAGGGCTGGGACAGTTTTCTTTTAGTAATGTCTGTTGGAATTTTCCCCTTTAGTTTCCAACTTTCTCCTTTCCAACCCTTGAAGATAAGTGCGTTGTAAAATATTGCCAAAATGGAAAGTGTTTTATAATACTGCAATAAAGGCTTCTTGTTTTGTGGATTTTTGTATATTGGTGCATTGTTCTGTCACACTCAGGATTCAGTTACAGCAGATTCTAACCCTGAAGAATTAGGAAATGGAGCCTACTTCATTAAATTAAAATGTTACTTTCAACAGTATTTATTGAGCTTCTACTCTATTTAGAATAGCAGTTTCTAAAGAATGACTGCACATCAGAATCACCTGAGGGAGTTGTCAAAATTAGATTACCTAAGCCTCATCTCAGGTGTGTTGGATCAGAACTTGGTAGGGGTGTGGGGAAGGAGTTAGGAACCTTTATGTCAAGCTCACCAGGTGATTTTGAGAGTTCCAGTTTATAATTTAGAACCATTTATTTAGGGCAATGTTCTAGATTCTGGGAATATGGAGGTCTAAGGGCTAGGTAAGAAGAGTAACGATTCAATAGTGTACATGGTGTGTGATTTGGTATTCATTAAAAACTATTTCTTCTACCCTTACCAAGAGTCTAGGACAGGCACTATACCAGATGCTGGATATGTGCCCATCAAGCAAACACAATATACAGATAAGTGCTCCAATAAGAATAAATGCAAGATGCTTTTGAGGGCTGATTTGAAGGACACTTAATTCAGTCATGGGATCAGGAAGGTTTGGTGAGTCTTGAGGGAAGAGTAGGAATTGGCCAAGTAATGAGGCCGGGTTGAGGAAATGGTGTTCCCAGCAGAAAATTAATGACATCAACAAATAGATTAGAGGAATGAAGAGATTGAGGAATAGATGCTGGCTTGAGAAGTGTAAGTAGTGCATTGTGAGGGAGAAGTTCAAAGATAGGCTTGCAAAAGATCAAGACTGGAGAGGTAAACAAGCTTTACCCTAAGGTCCTTGCATTTCAGTTTCTCCCCTGCCTTCAAATAGGGAGTCAAAAGATTTTAACCACAGACTGTGAGACCTCAGAGGGAAGGTAGGGGAGGGTGGGGACAAGGGAGATAGATCAACCAAAGGACTTGTGTGCTTGCATATGAGCCTAACCAGTGATCACGGACAACAGAGGGAGGGGGGCATGCATGTGGGGGGGTTTGGGAAGGGAACGGGGCGGGGGGGGGGTTGATGACAAATATGTGATACCTTAATCAATAAAGTAATTAAAAAAAATAAATAAATAAAAATTTTAACGAGGGGAGTGTCCTGACCTGAGTTAGGTATCTACTGAAAGACGATAATGGCTGAAAGTGAAGAAGATGAACAGGAGACAATGGTAAGCCAGTGAGAAATACTGGTCTGAGCTCAGATATTGACTGGATGAGGAGGACATAACTAAATAGATTTGAGAAATAATGAGGGAAATTTGACAGGATTTGGCTACATGTCAGAAATAGTTGGGAGGGAAGAGTTAGGTTACTGGCATGGGCAATTGGATAGGTATTTATTGAAATGGGAAACGCTGAATAAGGAACAGATGTGGGAACAAGGTGGGAATGAATTGTTTTAGGTATGTTGAGTTGGGAGCACTCAAAATTACAAGTAGAGACATCCAGTAGACATCTGGATGTGCAAATCTGCAACTCAGAAAACTACACTTCCCTGATACTGTTCTATACTGACTTTTGTTTTTGCTAACTTCTCTACTTGGTTTTTGCATGTTGGAAGTTCCTTGGCATGTTCTGATCGCTGTTATCTTTTTTATTTACACTCACTTTTATTCTGGGCAAACTCATTCAGGTTATTGCTTTAAATACCACCTAATACAGTGATGACTACCAAATTTATGTCTTCAGTCCTGACCTCTCCCCTTAACTCTGGTTTATACCCAGCTGCCTACTTGACCTCTCTACTAGGATGTACTAAATAAATTTGATTTTTCTTGGCAACTCCTCCAGGATTGAACAAAACTTTTGATCTCCCTCTCCAAGTCCGTTTCTCTCTTTCTAGTCTTTTCCATCTCAGTAAATGTCCTCACTGTCCACCTAGATCAGATCAGGTAAAAAACTTTAGAGCTTATATTTGCTTTCTCTCATTCATTCTGTACCTTCAGTTCCTTTTAATTCTACCTCCAAAATATATCCTGAAACCATCTTTATAGTCTTGGTTACAATCCTAGTATGAGCTACAGTCATCTCTTTTCTGGACAATTGCAATTGCCCATTATTAGGTCCCCCCAGTCTTGCCCCTCTAAAATCGATTTTTTCATACAGCAGCCAAGTGATATTGTAACGATGTAAATCAGACCATATGTCATGCCTCTTTAAAACCCTTTCAATGACTTTGTTGCAAGTAGACAACGAATTCCTTACCCTGGCTTACAAAGCCCTATAGGATCTGGCCTGTCTACCTCTTCAACTTCATTATATAACATCCAGACTTACCTTGCTTTGAGCACATTGGTCATAATCCTTGTTGGTATCAGATATGCTTCTGCTTCAGTATTTTGTATATAGTCTAGAATTCTCATTCCTCTGATAGTCATATGGCTGACTCCTTTTCACTACAACTAGGGTCAAATTTGAGGTCTTCCTTGGCTTTTATCTAAAAAACGGCCTCTCTGTCTCTCTCTACCTGACTGGCGTGGCTCAGTGGTTGAGTGTCAACCTATGAACTAGGAGGTAGGTCATGGTTTGATTCCCAGTCAGGGCACATGCCCAGGTTGAGGGCTTGATCCCCAGTGTGTGGCATGCAGGAGGCAGCTGATCACTTCATGGGTGTTTCTATCCCTTTCGCCCTCTGAAATTAATAAAATCTTTATTTTATTTATTTTTTAAAATATATTTTATTGATTTTTTACAGAGAGGAAGAGAGAGGGATAGAGAGTCAGAAACATTGATGAGAGAGAAACATCGATCAGCTGCCTCCTGCACACCCCCCACTGGGGATGTGCCCGCAACCAAGGCACATGCCCTTGACCGGAATCGAACCTGGGACCCCTGAGTCCGCAGGCCGACGCTCTATCCACTGAGCCAAACCGGTCTCGGCAAAAAAAATCTTTAAATAAATAAAATACTGCCTCTCCTAGTTACTTTTACATCCCCTCTTAAGTCTTCACAGTACTTTTCAGTATTTGAAATTATCTTTTTGTGGGTATAAACTTCTCTCTCGATTAGAATATGAGCTCCAGAAGAGTAGGGAACCTTGTCTGTTGTCCACTGTTCTACCCAGTGCCTAGAACAGTCTGAGGCACATGTTAGGGACTTCGTGAATATTGACCAAATGAATGAATCTATTACAGATGCAGATTTGAGAGTCATTAAGATGAAAGTGGATATGATTAAAATAAGGCTGTCTATAATAGTGGTTCTTTATCCCAGCTGTATACTGGAATTAGCAAGTTTTTAAAGACAAGGATATCTGAGTTTCACTCCAAAATGATGAAGTCTGTGATCAAGTAAATGGTGGTCCCTAGATTTCAGATGATCTGATTCCAAAGTCTAGACTTTTTTTTTTCTTTTTTCTTGAGGGTGGACATAATTGGTTGGGATTGGTGTGGCAGGTCCTACTGGCAAAGGGAAACTGAAGCCTCCGGTAAACAAGGAGGAACTAAAGCAGTTTGGAAGGATAAATAGGGCCTGTCAAAGAAATGGCCCTGAGCTGGGTAGAAAGTAGGCATAGGAGAAGAGAGAGCAGAGTGTGGTTGGTCTTGACTACAGCCTAATTATCTCCACTGAGAGAGTGGTGGGGGGTTGGGCAAGTTAAGAGGAAATAGTCCAAGAGCCATGCTTACAGGATTTTCTCCTATTTTCCCTTCAGCAGTCCTTCCCCCGCCCCCCTCTGGGGGCAGAAGCTTTACTTTAGCTTTGTTATTAAGTTCTGGTTATAGACAAGGGCTTGGTTTAGGGAGGCAGGCTGGTCATCCAGAATAGCTTTGGTTCTGTCCTCGTGTCCCTTCAACCCAGCGTGAGGAGACCTGTGTTTCAGTGAAGCCTCTGATGAAGGGAACAGCATAGGTAAAGTGACATTCATTTATTATCAAGGGTAAGCATAGACATTTTCTCAGGGGAGCCTGAGAAGCATCTTCATGGAAGTGAGGGCTAGGCCCAAAGAACGGACCTATTTGGAGGTTTTGGCAAGGATCTAAAGCTGTTTCCTGATTTCTGGTGTCCAAGGCCCTGTGGCCTGTGACTTTGGTTTTAGTGGTTTAGGGGAACAGGAGGTGAAGGCAGAGGTGAGGTAACAGGTAAACCTTTTCTGGGCCCTCAACTTCTCCTGTTGGTCTGATGAGGCACTGGCCTTTGCAACAAACAAGGGGCTCAGCCGTGCAAGTCGAAAGTCTCGGATATTTAACTCTTCTAGCTTCTCATTCTCTTTTCTGAACCTTGTAGGCTCTGCCTTCTCCTTGGTCGGAGGTGACTCAGATACAAAGAGAACCTTGTTTTTCAGCTTGTTTTCGATCCAGGGATCAATTGAGGCCAAAATAGTGAATGTTTCTTGTAGCTGCATTGAAATAAAGGCTCTGTGGCTGGCTCACTTCAGGCTAAGGCTAGGTGGGAGTGGAGGGGGTTACCCATGGGAGGGGGAGCTCTAGCCACAGGGCACTATGGCCCCAAGGAATGAGGTCAAGGGACAGTGTGTGAGGACTTACTCCCCTCTCTTCCCTCCTGACAAAGCAAGTAGTGAGGATAGATGGGAAAGGCTTGGAGGAGGGGTTAGAAGAGGAAGAGGAGAGTAGGAATGCCTTACACTCTTCTTTACAGACTGGCTGTTTTCTGTATCTAGCATGTCCAGGAGCAAGTGGAACACTTGTGGGCTGCGGATCCCCAGGACGCCCTGGTAGAGGCAGAAGGAGAGTGCCTAAGTAATCAGCCTCAGGAAGATTCCCTTGTCAATTCTAGTCCCCTTGTGATGGCTCTGTGGCCTGGAGAGTGGGAGATAATGGCTTTCCAGCTGAGGTATCCCTTTCCTTGCCTTTTGGGGCCACTGCATTAGGTTCCATTGCACATTATTCACCAGGAAGAGTTCAGAAAGTTTCTCTAATATCTAATTCTCTTACATCCATCTCCTCTCCCTTATCCCTTAACCCACTGACCTCTAATCCTGAAGAAAAGGTTACTCTGAACTCCTGGTAGGGCTGGAATCTATATATATAAAATCCTAATATGCAAATAGACCAAACAGTGGAACAACCAACAACCAGTCACTATGATGTGCACTGACCACCAGGGGCAGCAGGTGGCAGAGCGTGGCAGGATGGTGGAGCAGGTGAGTGGGGCTGCCAGACCTAGGCAGGGTGCTGGTTGCTATCATCGGGGTGAGCCTCTGGTGGTTACTGAAAATTCTTTGCTCCCGTGCACTGTGGTCCCGCCCGGTGCTCGCACCTGCTGCTGGCACTGGCTCCACTCACACCCGGTGCCAGAGCTGCTGCTCGCACCTGCTGCCAGCGCCAGTCCTGATGGTTCAGGGCCATCAGTGGGTGTGAGCGGCGGCTGCCGGCCCCGATCGCCCCTGAGGGCTTCTCCACCTCTCCCTGCTCCTGAAGGGCGATTGGGGCAGCAGCCACTGCTCACACCCACTGACAGCACCGCCCTGCTTGCACCCGCTGCTGGCGCTGGCACCAGTTGCTCCACGCTGTGAGTGGGTGCAAGCAGGGCTGGCGCTGTCAGTGCGTGGGGTCGACGGTGGCGGCGGTGGGAGTGGGGCTGCAGGCAGAAGGGTACAGGGGGCCGCAGCAGGAAGGGCCCGGCAGGGGCACAGAGGATGGGCCAAGACCCGCCCTTGTTCCCACTGCAGCCTCATGGCCGGCCCACAGTTCCTTTCAAGGTGCACGAATTCGTGCACTGGGCCCCTAGTTGTAAAATAAACAAGTGAACAACCCAGAACTTTACAGCCTTTTTTCCCTTTCAGTAACTGCTAAGTTGCCTATTGCCCTTGCCATCAACACATCTGATCAAAGAAGCAAAACTGGCCTTACCAAAGAGATGACTGCTTCCTGGCGTGAAGCGGCTTGTGGGTTCATTAGTTGCCTGTGTAGAAGGGAGAAAGTGTGTTGTGGTTCAGTTAAGCAGGAAGGGAAGAAGGCTGATTGTTTCTTGTTATAGCCCAGAGTGAGTTGGGCATAAGGCTGATGAGTGATGCTAATTTCATTAATTTTTTCCTCTTGTTTCTTGGGTCAGAAGAGGCTGGGAGGGGAAAAGGAGATACTGAGGCGGTGCTGAGTGACAAATATATCTGTTCAGAACTTTACCTTTTACAAGTCCCATTCATGTCCTCATCTTAATTTGAGCTTTATAGCAAGCCTGAGTGGTAGGTATAATCAGTCTCTTTTTACAGTAGAAGGAAAGTCCAGGGGTCAAAAAGTGACTTGGCCAGGGGCAAAGGAAAGTAAGAGCTGAGAACTGGCAGCAAGTTCTTTTTTTTTTTTTTTAAATATATTTTATTGATTTTTTACAGAGAGGAAGGGAGAGGGATAGAAAGTCAGAAACATCGATGAGAGAGAAACATCGATCAGCTGCCTCCTGCACACCCCCCACTGGGGATGTGCCCGCAACCTAGGTACATGCCCTTGACCGGAATCGAACCTGGGACCCCTCAGTCCGCAGGCCGACGCTCTATCCACTGAGCCAAACTGGTTTCGGCTGGCAGCAAGTTCTTAGCTCTCTCTGCTCCTCTGCCCCATTCCCACCTCCTAGGATTTGGCCCTGGTAGCTCCCAGTCTAAGCCACTCACTCCTCCACCAAGTTCATCATCATGGGCTTCATCTTGAGCTCTTCCACAGTTTCTGCCACAGCCTGCCTCATAGCCTGAAGAGGTATTAAGATGGGACAAGAGAGAAGGAATGTTGGGGTGTACCCTTAAGTGCTTCACAAACCTTTGTTGAATGCTTAGTTTCTGGTGGGGGAAACAGACAGGTGAGTAGGCAGTTACATTACTGTGATAAGTGTTACAACTGAACTAAGGGTAGGGTGCACATAGGAAGGTCTCCTAACTTAGTCTGGGCACCAGGAAGATTTCCTGGAGGAGGTGATGCCTTAACTGAAACCTGAAGGGTGAGTGGGAGTTAACCAGGCAGAGGGCTGGGGGAGGGTGATTTTCTAGGTGTGGGTGCGGGGGAGGACATGTATAAAAGCCTTGGAGGCAAGAGAGAGAGCACAGAGTGTTTAGAGAACAGAAAATAGTTCAGTTTATCAAGGTGACTACACTGTGACTCTTCAACATGGGACACTCTGAGTAGTTACACTGGGATCACAGGTATAAATCAGGGTAGGGTCATCCTAAGCATAGTTGGTGTGTGGTTCTGAGGAGTTGAATGTTGAGGTGAAGCTGGAGGTGTAAGCAGGCTGGGCGGTGAAGGACAGTAAACCATTCTGAGGGCAGTGGGGAGCTATTGAAAAGTTTTATGCACAGGTCAGGCACAACCTGACTTACATTTTAGGAAAATGTCTTTAGATAAAAGTTGTGTGACTAATTTTGTATAAGCTGTTGTAAAGGTAAAAGCAATGGGACATTGGAGGGCAGAGCTGATGCTCTTTGTGGTGATTTGGGAAAGCTTCCCATAGGAGGTGGTGCTTAGCCTGGTCTTGAAGGAGCTGTCATATTTGAGTAGGCAGGGAGACAGGAGTTACTTATCAGTGTGACCTTGCAGAGGGGAGAGGAATGACTGGGGCATTTTGTCTGAGCAAAGGCAAGGTGGCTTGAAAATGGGCTGCATTAGGGAAATGGAGTGGGTTAGAGTGAATGTGATTCTTTGGGAGGCAGTGTGGTGGGAACCAAGATGGGGAGGTCTGAGAAGGGAGAGAGACAGCTTTGGGCTGCCAGGGCTCTGGAGCTTTGGTCTCACGAGGAAGGGTTCATTGAATATCTTCCTCCTGAGTAGCTCAAATGTGAGTCCCTCCAGTTCCTGTGCCTGGATCTGTTCCAGCCCGATGGTCTTGAGCATCTGGGTGGCCTCAAAGCGGTGCTGAGGGCAGGGGTGGAAAGCCATGAAGGATAGACTCCCTCTCATCCATCCCCCAATCCCTGTCCTAGTGCTGGGGAAGGAAGGGTACTAGGCAGCCCTAGACTCACCTCAAGGACACAAGAAGAGCCCAGCTGGTCTAGGACGGCCCTGATGACCTCGGCTGAGTGTACACGCATCATCTTGACCAGCATCCTAAGTGTCTATGGGGGGCAGGCAGGGTGGGTGGGGTCCAAGAAGCATCTGGATGGCCAGGCCGACTTGAGGGCTGAGTCTAGAACTTGTGGGGAATAGGTGGGGTCCTGCCTCTTGAGTGTGCACATACATAAATGAATACAAATCAGATGTGCACAGACTCATGTATATGCCGGTCCACATGACCCCATACCCATGCATACACATTCACACACAGAGGACCTGCAGTACTCCCTGCTGAAGCTATTTTGCCCTGGGATGAGGATGACAGGGTCCAGACCCCCATGGAAGTCAGCACTAGCCTCTGTTTCCCCCGTCCTTCCCAGGGATCCAGCCTCCTGGCCCGCACACCTTCATCCTCTGGGACATGGACCCGTGGCATAGGCACTGCAGCAAGAAGTCTCGAGCTGTGTTGCTGCAGGGTCTCAGGAAACCCAAACACAGGGCTGCCTCCACGGCTGCTTCATTCGGTGACTTCTGCATCAGCATCTGTAGCACAGATGCCAGCATCCCTTCATCCCCGATTTGAGTCCTCTGAGAGGAAGACAGGAGGTGAAATGGGCCGGGACTATGTTCTCAGCCAGGCTTTGTTAAGAGGGCAATTCTTTGCTGCTTCCAGACCATTCTCCCTAAAATGAATCTCATGTTATCAGATTATTTTATCCACTTCTTGTTTTTGCTGTCATCTACTTGCTCCTAGGTCACATCCTATCATTTCTCTATGACTTTATCTTCTGAATGGGTCAGTGTTACTCTCTTAACACTTCTGCTGTCTAATTCCCAGCATTTAAAAATATATACAGCCGAAACCGGTTTGGCTCAGTGGGTAGAGCGTCGGCCTGCGGACTCAAGGGTCCCATGTTCGATTCCGGTCAGGGGCATGTACCTTGGTTGCGGGCACATCCCCAGTGGGGGGTGTGCAGGAGGCAGCTGATCGGTGTTTCTCTCTCATCGATGTTTCTAACTCTCTATCCCTCTCTCTTCCTCTCTGTAGAAAAATCAATAAAATATATTAAAAAAAAAAAAATAAAAAAATAAAAATATATACATGTCATTGATCCAGCTCCTCCCCTCCAATAACCTTGTACTCCACTCTATGTCAGCTACTAATTCCCACAAAGACTTTATCATTACTTATTACTACAATTTCTACATTTCATGGTTCCCATTCTGACCATCACCACCTATCTTTCCAGCTCACCTCTTGATGTTAACAGTTGGACTCCATAAGGACTAATCATCATTAAGCACGATTTCATTGCTTCTCACCTTCATCCCTCTTTACGCAGCTTAAATTCTATGGTCCTGCTATAATTACTTCCTGCCTCAACTCCTTTACCTTATCTTGTTTCATTGTATTCAACTCTCTACTTGCTCTGTGCCTGTACTTCCTGGAGAAAAACACAGTCACAATGATTGATCTTGCTTTAGACGTATGAACACAAACCTCATGTAGGTTCCTAATGCTGCCTACTGATCATACTGCTTTTCTCCAGGCAATTCTCTTTCCCACCCTCTACTTCACACCCTTTCCTCTGGTACCTCTAACGCTTTCTTCCTCCATTTCCACTCAGCTAATGACCTTGCTTCCTACTTTACTGAGCAAGTACAAGTTCCAGAGATACTACCACTTTTATCCAACTTTCCACCTGCACCCATATGTTCTTCCTTTCCACTTGTACTGTAGACCAAACCACCTTATCTCAAGTCAGTCTGTCCACCTGTGTGTTAGAGAGCTCATTTCTTCTCACCTACTCGAGAACATTGCCGCACAACTCTTCCCACTCTCTTCAAATTGACCAGTTTTCTAACTAATGAATTATTACCCCTCAGACTAGAAACATGTTATTTTTCTTTTTCTAGAATCCACCCCTGGTGCCAACTACAATCCTTCCCAGCAAAACTTGGAAAGTGGTCTGTTCTTGCTATACACGGGGCCAAAAGTAGGTTGTAACTGGTAAGTGGCTACGCCAGTGCTTCTGTTCAGGAAACTCCACAGGACAATGCCTTCTCATCAAAATCAGGAGCTAAGTTACCTTCTCCCTGACCTAACCCCCAGCCAACACCATCAATTACCTTGCCCTACCTTGCCTCAATTACTGATCTCCTCCCAATCACCTTGTCTTTGGGGATAGCAGCCCAGGAGTTCAGAGCTACTCGTAGTCCCCTCAGAGTATCCATCCTTTGCTCCTCATTTGGCTCCTTCAACTGCTTGATGAGAGCCTGGATCACATCCTTATTCAGGCAACCTAGACAGGGAAGGTCCTGAGGTCAGGGCAGAGCCTCGGGCTGCTCCTCTCTGCCAGGATCCATTGGACACCACTGTGCCCTCAAGACATAAATTCCAAGTACTCAGGTCCCAAGATGTTGCCCGTCTTCCCAGGACACCAGAGCAGCTGGCTGAGCGCAAGCGCAATTCCAATCTCCCTTTTCACTTCACCTCTCTCTCTCTGCCCAACAGTACCTAGGAGAGTTCCCAGACACTGCCCAGTGCTAGGTTAGTACAGGCATATACTGCACTACCCTTCTGTCCTTACCCAGATGGGAGAGTGGCTGCGCTGCCTCACCTCTCTCAACTCCCCAGCCAGGGAGAGGATATACTTACCCAGGATGGCTAGGGTTCTATAGGCCTCATACTTCACTCTCTCTGGACCAGTTTCGACCTGATTTAAGAGGCAGGTGGTGGAAATATGCTATAAGGTGATGGGATGTCAGAGCTTTAAGAATCTCAGCTTAATCTCATTTTATAAATGCGGAAACTGAGGCCTAGAGAGTGACCTGTCTGTACTCAAACACAGAGTACAGCCAGGAAGGTGCAATGGAGGGAACGCAAGTTGGAGTAAGTCTTGTTCAAATACCTATCTGGGATCTAGTCGCCATGTGGCCTTGGGCAAGTCACTTGGCCTCTCAGAGTTTCCATTTTCTCATTAGGAAAATGCAGATACTACCACCTATTCCTAGTATTGTAAGATTTAAATGAGATTATGTAGAAGGATGCACGCTCTCCATAATAAATGGGCATATAAATATGAGGCATTGATTCAGTTAAGGGAGAGAATGAACTCAGTCTCAGTTCTCTCCTAGTTTTTCAGTTGAGTGTCTTCTTAGACAAAAGGGCTCTTCAGATCCCACTTCCCCCATCCTTTTAGATCAAGTTGCCCTTTAAAGGGCATGAGCTGGCATATGCTGCACCCTAGCGGCTCTTTGCTAGATCTGACCCACCATCCTTGTGAGCCTTGTCTGTGCCCATGTTCTCCACACCTCATGCCCTGCTCCCTCCTCTCCTGAACTCGGTGCAGCCCCAGACTTACCACCTGCAGTAGTGCCTCTATGATAGACTCGTCACTGATGCCCAGGCACCCCAGAGCCTGCAGGAAGAGGAGTAGAGGACAGGGAAGAGACCTTGGATACCACCCCAGGAGTTACCATTCTCTGTACACAGCTGGATTCGGTTCTTGGAACAGTGCCCAACCCCCACCTCAAGCATCTTTCTCCTCTTCAACTCAGCCAACTCCTACCTCCACCCTTGCAACCTCTCACCTGTGCTGCATAGTATTGCTCATCCTCTCTGGGAGATTTCAGGCTTTTTGTGAGTTCCTGCCCTTCCAAAGGAGCCAGTGGAAAGGAGGAAAGGAATAAATATAGTTGTAAAACTTCAAACTGAAAGAAGCTCATCCAATCCAATCCCTTTTCCTCCTTGTGCTCCATTATGGGATTGAGGGCTGAAGGATGGTGTGAGCTCAAGGTAAGGGCATCCACAGGAAGGGAGTCTCTCTATCCTCCCTCCCACTATGGTCCCTAACCTTTAATCTTTGCCACTTTAAGGGGTCCTCCATAGGGTGTAAAGTCTTGGGTTCCTTCTGATATTTTGTAATCAGCTTGATCATGGGGAGATGGACTTTTTGGATGGCACTTCCCTCTTTGAAGTGGTATCTGTGTGAGAGATTGCACAGGCAGCCTTGGTCCCCTTGTTCCCTCCCCACTTCACAAATTTTCCTCTGCCCCTGGTTCTCAGCCCAGCTTAGAGATGGGACCAGAGGACGACAGATGAGCCTCCTTCTACCCTGAGGTCTTCTCTGGGATCTGTAGGCTGACTTGCTCCACTCCCTGCCCCACCACACCCTTTCATTCTCTCTCCTAGAAGGTGCACATGGTGTGGAGAATAGCAGTCAATCACACCTGGGTTGATCTCTCATTTTCTGCAACATCTTCTGGGCCATCCGTTCCTGCTGATGATCATACAGGGTGTGCCAGTGTGTGTACAGCTCAGGCTTCTCGAAGTAGCAGTATGGTGCCGCGTTTGGCTTGGCTGGGTGCTGCCTCCAGCACTCTGGACTTGGGGGAAACTCTTCCTTTGGTGTCTGGGAGAACAGGGTGGATGAGAACAGAGCAGTTGCAGATTTAATAAACAGCAATCAAATAACAGGACATTCAGTTAAACTTGGATTTCAGGTAATGAATGCTATATACTGTATATATGTATATGTGTGTGTGTGTGTGTGTGTATACTAGTACAGTGGTCGGCAAACCATGACTCACGAGCCACATGCGGCTCTTTGGCCCCTTGAGTGTGGCGCTTCCACAAAATACCACGTGCGGGTGCGCACGTACAGTGCGATTGAAACTTCGTGGCCCATGGCGCAGAAGTCGGTTTTCGGCCTGGGCGAGTCTATTTTGAAGAAGTGGCGTTAGAACACTCAAGGGGCCGAAGAGCCGCATGTGACTCGCGAGCCACGGTTTGTCGACCACTGCACTAGTGTGTGTGTGTGTGTGTGTGTGTGTGTGTGTGTGTGTGTGTACACACACACACACACACACACACACAAGAGGCTCGGTGCATGAAATTTGTGCACTCAGGGGGTGGGGGGGGCAGGTCCCTCAGCCTGGACTGCGAGAGGGTGCAGGCCAGGCCGAGGAACCCTACTGGTGCACCATCGGGGCTGGGGAGGGATGCGGGAGGTTGGCCAGACCGGGAGGGACTGCGGCCCATCTTGCTCAGTCCCAGTCAGCTGGACCCCAGCAGCAAGCTAACCTATCTGTTGGAGTGTCCCCCCCACCCCGGGTGGTCAGTGCGTCATAGCGAGTGATTGAGTGGCCTTAGCATATCATTAGCATGTTATGCTTTGATTGGTTGAACGGCTGACTGGTTGACCGGTCACTTAGCATATTAGGCTTTTATTATATAAGATATATACTGTGTATATATATGTGTGTGTGTGTATATATATCCTAGTATATATATGGGTATATATATATATATATCCTAGTGTATATATCCTACCTAATAAAATAAAAATTGACCGCACCTTCGCTACGCCAAAGCCACGCCCACCAGCCAATCAGGGCGAGTATGCAAATTACCCAACAAAGATGGCGGTTAATTTGCATACGCTGAGGGAGGGAGGAGTGAAGACTGAAGACAACTTAGAAGGAAGAGGGAGGGAAAGCGGAAAGCAAGGTGGCTGCCAAAGGGAAAGCCCGGGCGGGGCTGAGCGGGGCAGAACGGGGCGGAGTGGGGAGGGCGGCAGTGGCGAGCGGGTGCAGGCGCGATGGCCGCAAAGGTGGCGGCAGCGGCAGCGCACGCGGCTGCAACGGCCGCTTGCAGGATTCTTCCTGCAAATGGGCTACTAGTATATATATATGTGTGTGTGTGTGTGTGTGTGTGTGTGTGTGTGTGTGTGTGTGTGTGTATACATACACATACACTAGAGGCCCAGTGTGAGTAGCTCGCTTCTGCTTGCCTCAGCTGGCTGCCCCACCCATCACCGCTTGTAGCTTGCACACCGCCCTCCACTGCTCATAGCTCTCTGCCACTAGTAGCTCGTGCCCTGCCCGGTCCACCGCGAGAGCCGCTGCTCCTTTGGTCGTTATGGTGTTAGGACCACTGGCTTTTTATATATATAGACGCACACACACACACACACACACACACACACACACATACATATATAGTTCATTGTTTATGTGAAATTCAAATTTAATTGGGTGCTCTGTGTTTTCTGAGGATCTCTGTATTAATTAATAAAAATGACTCATCATTCAGCGCTGATTGCGTAGCCCAGGCCTTGCAGATGGTACCTCACAACAGTTCCATGAAGGGTGCTGAGCAAGGGTTGGTCTGTGACAGAGGAGGCTTCTGAGGCTTATAGAAGGAAAGTGATGTATCTAAGAATTATTGACAAATTCTTCTCTGCCCTCAGTTACTCAGCCCAGCTCAGAGATGGGACCAGAGGAAGTTCTCAACCTTGGCTGTGTATTAGAATTATTCAAGGGAACTTTTAACATGCACAAGGGTGAGTGTTGGGATTCTGTGAACTGACTTTAAAGGGAAGGGACAGTCTGCTGCCTCTCCTATTCAACAAAGCTCCCAGGGTGGCAAAAGTTAGGGGTCTTACCTGGTGGCAGGACAAAGGGAGGCAAACAGGTACTGAGGCCTTTTTGAGTTCTGTGGTACAAATGAGACAGCAGTCACAAAGGTGGGTTAAGGAATCTATTCAGGGATTCATTTATTCAGCACTTAGTGAACAGGAGTACTAGGCACCAGGGAGGTAAATAAGGTGTTATTCCTGTCCTCAAGGGGCTAATGGTTTCCTGATACTTGCTGCTCTAAATGTGGTCTGTGGAATAGCAGGATTGCCATAGCCTGGGAGTTTCTCAGAAATGCAGACTCTCAGGCTCCACTCCAGGCCTCACAAATCAGGATCTTCATTTTAACAAGATTTATACGTACTTTGAAGTTTGAGGAACTCTGGTCTAGCAGAGTGGTTCTCAACCTGGCTGCGTATTGGAATTATTTGAGGGGACTTTTAGCATGCTTTGGCCCTACATAGGACTAATAGAATCAGAACAGATCCTCTGAGGAAGGGGCCTGGGTATTAGAGAAAACTCCCCAGAGGATTCTAATGTGCAGCTAATGGTGAAAACCATTGGTCCTGGCCAGTATTTTTCAAACTTGAGTGTGCATTAGAATCACCTGGAGAGTTTCTTAGAGCAATTCCCTAGAGCCGTGGTCGGCAAACTGCAGCTTGCGAGCCACATGTGGCTCTTTGGCCCCTTGAGTGTGGCTCTTCCACAAAATACCACGGCCTGGGCGAGTCTGTTTTGAAGAAGTGGCGTTAGAAGAAGTTTGTTTAAAAAATTTGGCTCTCAGAAGAAATTTCAATCGTTGTACTGTTGATATTTGGCTCTGTTGACTAATGAGTTTGCCGACCACTGCCCTAAGAGGATTGATTCAGCCTGAGAATTTGCATTTCTAATGAGATGCTGATACAGCTGGTCCTGGGACCACACTTTGAGAGCCACTGGACCAGCTGGTGAGACAGACTGTTATTAGTGATTAACAAAGGGAAACAAATGTGAAGACAGGTGAAAGCACAGGTGGTACAGATGAGGGACCCTTAACCTGGCTCAGTACTTGTTTACCCAGAGACTCTGCACAAGCTGAGTCTTCAGTCCAAGTAGAAGTTAGCCAGATAGATAAGGGGAGGAGCATTAAGCTCGGGGAACAACTTGTGCAAAGACTTGCAGGTGTGAATGTTAGGTAGAGAGCCAGGGTGCAGGTGTGGGAGCAGACCCTGGGAAACACAAGATGTCCCACTTTAGAAGATCCTGGAGACTTACCTTGCCAGCTGTGGGGAGTCATCCAAATGTCCATGGGCTTTCCCTGACCCATCCCATGGATTTGCTGAACTCACTCAGACCCCTGCCTGGGAGGGGAGCCAGGGGGCTTTCCTTTTCAGGCCCTTGCCCCTGATTCTGTTCCTCTCCATTCCAGCCTCACCTTTGGTCCTGTTTGGATATTCCAGCCATGGGTACTCGAACATTGACCTGGCGATTTCAAAGAAATCGACTGATTTTTCGTAGGCCATCTTTTTATTCTCCTGGTGGGGCCAGAGGGCAGGGTGGTGGTGGTAGAAGAATACAGGGCCTTTGGGGATGTGGAGACACAGCTCAGGGAGACCTGTCTTCTGCACAAAAGGAACTAGTGAGATGTCTGGGCTTCTGGAAATGGAAGCTTCCAAGTGCTGAGCAACCAGGTCTCCTAGGTAACTAGAATGCTCTAGTTCCATTCTTTTAAAAAAAAAATTGATTGATTGATTTTGAGAGAGAGAGAGAGAGAGAGAGAGAGAGAGAGAGAGAGAAAGGGAGAAAGAGAAACATCGATTTGTTGTTCCACTTACTAGTATTTATGCATTCATTGGTTGACTCTGGTATGTGCCCTGACTGGGGATTGAACCTGCAACCCTTGCACATTGGGACAATGCTCCAACCAAGTGAGCTACCCAGCCAGGGCTCTAGTTCCCTTCTTTAGCCCCAGCCCTGGCATCTACTGGCGTATGGATTGAGCTAGTCATTTTACCTCTGGGAACTTCAGTGTCCTCATCTAAAAAGCAGGAAAGTCATGTCTGTCTAGCTAACTAGAGGGCTATGGTGAGGCATAAATTCAAAGAGAGAGTCAAAGGGTTTGCTGAAGTGTCAAGCTCACATAAACCAGTATTAGGAGCAGGGGTTCTTCTTAGGATTAGTCGTCAGGAAAATGGCAGGGATGGGAAAACTCCTCTTAAACACACACCTCCCTCCTTGGTAGCAAGAGACTGAACTAACTCTAGGCTAAGACCATTCATACCCCTACTTTTGCATATGCTGTTTCCTCTACCTGTCAGGCCTTTCATTTTCTTTTCCACCTGTTGAACAGTTTTTCAAATCTTTTAAACTCTAGTTAAATGTTATCTTTTTTTTAAAAATATATATATATTTTTATTGATTTCAGAGGAAGAGAGAGGGAGAGAGAGATAGAAACATCAATGCTGAGAGAACCATTGATGGGCCGCCTCCCGCATGCCCCACACTGGGGACCGAGTCCACAACCCAGGCACGTGCCCCCGACCGGAATCGAATCCGGGACCTTTCAGTTCGCAGGCCGACGCTCTATTCACTGAGCTAGACCAGCTAGGGCTTAAATGTTATCTCTTAAAGTCTCTTTTCTCCCTGAGGCACCCTGCCTCAACCCCATTTAGGTGTAATCCTTCCTACCCCACAATATGACCACAACCTTTTGTAGTGGTGCTTCCCTTCAAAGGGTTTGTCTTATGTTTCATCTATTCATGGGTCTTTCCATCTTCCTCACTAGACTGTGAACTACCTAACAGTACAGATTGTGGCTGGTAGCTCTTTCACCCCTCTATTCCGCTTCTGACCCCCACCCCCAATGCCTAGCACAGTGCTTGGCACACAGCAGGCAGCTCACTGTAGCAAGAGAACATGGGCCACCAAGCCATCAGACTTGACATCACTAGTAAACTGACACAGTGTGCCCTGATGTGCTGCACTGAGAAAGACAGCATCACTCTGGTAATCTGGCCAAATATTAAACCTGAGTTTAATTAGGGGGAAACAATCAGGCGAATTCAAATGAAATATTCTATAAAAATCTTATCTGAACTTCCCCAAAATATCAATGTTCTTAAAGACAGAGAAAGTCTGGTAAGGACACTGAAAAGACATGGCAGCTAAATTCAGTATGTGGACATAATTGTACCCTAGATTTAGAAAATAGCTGTAAAAGACATTGGGACAATTGTGGGGCTTTGATCATGGCCTGTGGTTTAGAAAATAGTATTGTGTTGATTTAGGTTTCCTGAGTGTGAAATATGTACTGAAACTTTTAGGGGTAAAGTAATATCATATCTGCAACTTACTCTCAGATTTGGAAAAAAATGTATTATACTGACCACACACACACACACACACACACACACACACACACACACACGCATATAGATAAAGCAAATACTGTATTTTCCGGCGTATAAGATGACTTTTTAACCCAGGAAAATCTTCTATACACCCAGTCGTCTTATACGCCGGAAAATACGGTATGATAAAATGTTACCATTCAAATCTAGATGAAGGTTAATGGGTGTATTCTTGCACATTTTTGTAGGTTTGAAGTTTTACAAAATAAGAATAAAAAATAAAAAACATGGGCTTTGACATTAGACCTCATGGGTTTAAATGTTCCTCCCCTCCTTTTTTATTTTATTTCTTTTACTTTGGGGCTTTGGGCAAGTTATTTCCTTCTCTTACCAAGGATTTTCCCAACTGTAAACATGGTTAATAATACTGCCTCCCCCATAAGGTTGTGGGGATGAGGGATAATGAATGTAAGGGGCTGGCAACGCCCAGCACACAGTGAGTGCTCAGCTACGCTCCCTATAATTACAAAGATATATATTGTCAATATATGTTCACATGAAGGGGCACATAGATGGGAAAGTTGGAGTACTCCCACCTCTTTACTTACTCCCTTTATTTGAAAGAACTGAGGTGTTGGGATTGCCATTAAAATCTATTCCAGGAGCAAGAGTGTAGAGGATCCCTCACTGGGGATGAGGAATAGAGTAGACCAGGGTAGAAGGGGAAGGTCTGAGGAAATGGAGGTGCTGTGGCAGGGAGTGAAATAAATTCTTGGGGACTTGGGGGTGGGGATATAGTGACTCTAGTTTCCCCCTAGGGTAGATAAGCCACTAGTTACTTTACCTGCTCTGTCCTGCCCAGGCCCCTTCTCAGATAGCTTATGCTCCCAGCCCTGCTCACTGTGCAAGACCATCCATCACCCCCAAATCTAGGGAGGACACCAGATGTGTGCGCCCCTGCGTGCTTAATACTCATGAGGAAGGAGGGTCCCCGAGGAGGAAATCATGCCAGGAGCCAGCTTCGTAATTGCCTTGGAAATTTTAATAGAAAGCTGATTTTTCACTTTTGAGTGAGCCTATCCTAGTGAGGGGACGAGATTGGAGTTCTGGCCGTGCGACATTACCGTAGAAGCCCAGTTTGTCCCCTTCTTCGCCTCCAGAGGCATGCTGGCCAGAGGCACGCCGACTTCCTTCCTGATTGCAGAGCCATGCCTGAGCTGAGGCGCCTGCAGCTCAAAGGCCAGAGATTTTCTGTGCACAACACAGAGCCCCAGGAGCTCCTGGGGGCTTTGGTGGGAGGCTTTTATAACTGCCACTGGGTGGTGGAATCAGGGCCTCCAAGGAGAGTGGGAGCAGGGATTGGGGAGAAGCAATAGGAAAGTTGTATAAGTTCTGGGTTCGAGGCACCTTTCATCTTCTAGCTCATCTCCAAAGCGTTGATAATCTCCCGCACCCATCTCTTCTCTGGGTTGGCACACACCTGACGGTTCTTTCGGGTGATTAAGCTGTGGGAGAGGGGAGGAGAGGAGAGAGAGACGTGGTCAGCGCTGGGACAGCCAGTTTTAGGAATGACACGGATTGAGGCACAAGAGGAAATGATGAAGGTACTGGGTGGGTTATTTTTGGAGCTCCATAAGATTTTATCTGTGGCTTTCCTTTCCTGTTGATTCAAAAGGGCTCCAAGCCAGAAGCAGAGTTGTGTGCATAGTAATTCTCACACACAGGTATGCCACCTGGAGAGCAAAGGGGATACAAGCCTGAGGAGCCCAGGGTTGAGCTGGTCAACCACTAGCCTTTCCTCAGCACTTCCTCTGTTTCGGACCCTGTGCTGGGGGCTCCAGATGCAGAGAAAAAGAGGCGTTCTCTGGGAACTGGGTCATGGCTGAGCAACAGGGAGACTGGAGGTGGTAAAACAAACCTGTGAGGGGCCTGGGCATTAGTATCTTTTCAAAGCTCCTCAGATGATTAGAATGTCACCCAAGGTTATGAGCTGTGAGGTAGAGGAAGGAGCTATAAATGTTGGACTGGATTAATTATACGAGATCCACTTACTGATTCCCTAACTATGTCCCTTGAAAGGGCCCTGAACAACATGAGTGGACCTACAGCAGTGGTCGGCAAACCTCGACTCGCAAGCCACATGCGGCTCTTTGGCCCCTTGAGTGTGGCTCTTTCACAAAAAAACCACGTGAGGGTGCACACATACAGTGCGATTGAAACTTCGTGGCCCATGTGCAGAAGCCGGTTTTTGGCCTGGGCGAGTCTAATATGGCAGAAGCCATATTCTGGGCTCTTGCACCTCCTAGTGTTTATTTTCTTATTTGGGGTGGTAAGAGAGCTTCAGACCCAGACCCCGCTCTTGTTAAGCTGGGTGTCATACAGGAAATCCTGCTGCCTTACCATCATCTGCTCTCCTCTGCCCCCTTGGCCTGTGGCCAGGAAGTCAAAAGGTCAGGAAACCAACATCTGGGGTCAGGGTTGCTCAGGCCCCCATTTCCTCCGCTTCCCTGTAGAATGGGACACTGGAGAATAGCCCCTCCTGGACAAGCCTTCTCTCCCTCCCCCCATATTGGGGACCCTTCACTTGCCTGACTTCCCACCTACCTCTTTTCCTGCCCCGTCTCGTGGGAGCCTCCACCCTCACCTGTCCCTTGAGAATTACTCCAAGTTGCTGCCTTTCTTTTCTGTGTGCTCTCCCAAGTCTCTGGCCCTGGGTCTAGATAATGCATTTAAGACATTTGACACACAGTAGGCACTTCCTAGGTAGTAGGGATTATCAGATTTTTTTCAAATGTATTAGCTTGCAGATTTAAAGGAGAATCTCATTTTATTATTTCTCCACCAATCAATCAAGTTGTGTGTGTTTTTTACACAAGTGACTACAACTAGGACCCTGGCTTCTGACCTCTCCTTAGTTCCTCTGAGGTGGATTTGATAGGTTGTGGGATATGGGCAACTGTGAAGTTCTTAACTGGAAAGTGATGACCAAATTGATCTCCATGTAAGATCATTGCAGATGATGTTCAAGTAAAAGTCACATCTGTAAAGATCGGAGACTAACCTAGTGCATCAGAGTGGGGAAGATCCTCCAATAGCACCCTGTCTGATCCTTTTCATGATAGCTGGGGAGTCTGAAGCTGGAGTTGGAGGAGCCATGGCTATTTGAGCAGGTGGAGGATGGGCCGCAGTGGATGGGGCACCCTCTAGAGGGCTCCTGGGGGGATAGGTTCTGCACCCCTCTGGAGGGTTCCATGGGACTGAGACTCACACGACTGCTGGCATGGAGCACTTGCTGCTGGTGTAGAAATACTCCTGGAGGTGGGCACGGGGCAGTGGGCGGGAGATGTAGGCAAAGCAGCAGGGTGTGGTGTCTGAGGCATCTGGGAGAAGGAAGGAAGAGACCCTTGTATTCATTGCCAGTGCACACTGGGTACTTTATTTGATTTATCTTAAATAGGTTATTATCCTCCTTTGGCTGAAACTGAGGCTCAGAGAGGTAAAGTCACTTTGCCATGGACACACAGTGACAGAGTGGTATTCCAACAGATGCTCTCCCCAATCCCTCACCTAATCCTTGTGCCTAGCTTGTATCCTTCTCTCTGCACCATCACCCTCATGCCTTTGGCTCTCAGGACTCGCTGGGCCTCCTCCTGACTTGTGTTGGGCCCTCTGCCCTTATCTTGTCCTTCTAGGATCCTCAATGGATTCAGAACTTGTTTTCTTTGAGACCTAGCGGGGGCTGGGGAGAGGCTTCCAAAACTCAGACTGGAGATGCATAGTGGACGGTAGGAGCCGTGGCTGAGGCATCGTAAGAAGGGCCATAACAGAGAAGGAGGAGTTTTTGTTGGTCAATTAATTCAGAACGACCCTGGGAAATGTCAGTTGCCATTTCCCAGCAGAGTAGGAGTGTTTAAGAGCCAAACAAAACTGAGTTTGAATACCAGAGTCCCCACTTCCTAGCTGTGTGAACCTGGCCAGTTACTTAACCTCTCTGGGCCTCCCCCTGTCTCCCCATCTGTAAGTCAGCTGCTGAAAGAATAGTTGTGAGCCCGGCCGGCGTGGGTGAGTGGTTGAGCATCAACCTGTGAACCAGGAGTTCATGGTTCGATTCCCGGTCAGGGCACATGCCTAGGTTGCGGGCTCAATTCCCAGTGTGGGGTGTACAGGAGGCAGCTGATCAATTATTCTCTCTCATCACTGATGTTTCTATCTCCCTCTCCCTTCCTCTCTGAAATAAATAAAAATATATTTTAAAAAAGAATAGTTGTATTAAGTAAGATAATATATGTAAAGCAGTCAGCATAATACTTGACACATAGTAGGTATTTAATTAGCTTTCATTATTCTTTCTCAAGCCCCATTTTATCATATCTATGAAATGGGGGAAAATATGACTGTCTCAGGAGGGTTTTAGTTACGTGCTTATAAGTTTCTTAGAAACCTTGCTGGTGTTAGGCAGGCATGAGTCATATTTTTAGGTCAGCTTGAGCTGCCCCTGCCTACTAATACCCCCAGCATCAGTCCACACTCAGTGAGTGCCTGCAAGCTTGGGGTGTAGCCCCTGAAAACACAGAAAAGTTAATCAGAGGGTCCCTGCCATGAAGTGGCTCAGAGATCCATCAGGGGCCCCTGGGCATCAGAGAAAAGCAATAAGTAAGCATGTAAATCATAGGGTCCAGACAGTATAAATGCAAGATCTGGGCTAGCCTGAGGGCTGACTCAGGTGGTCAGGACTGGGACTTACATGGGGAGGCAGATGCAGGAGCGCAGAAGGCGGCTGCGGCGAGGAGGACAGTGAAGGCAGCTGTGTTGACCTTCATGGTACCTGTGGGTAGAGGCTGTGGGAGATCCTGTGCTGTCTTAGGATCCTTTGCAGGGATTCTCTGCAGCTCCGGCTGGCCCTTTATAACAGTCAGGCCAGTAGAGGGGGCGCCCCCAAGGGGAGTTTCCAAAATAGTAGCCAGGCATTGGCTGACATCATAAGTGAAATAGCATTAAACGGAAAAGAAAACTGAAATAGCCTCCAGAAACTTGAGGCTGTCGGTTTCCCTCTCCTTCCCCGTTTCTCTCTTCCTCTCTTTCTCCCTAACCCTGTCCTTTCCCTTCTCCCCCGCCCCTCCCCCTTCCCCCTCTCTTCCTCTCCTCACCAACCTCAGATCCAAAGTGAGTGCATCGGTTTCCCCTTTGCCCTCCAGCAGGGCTAGCACAAGCGCTGGGGATAGAAAACCTCTTCCTCTGCTGGCATCCTCAGCTTCACCTTCCAGGGCTGGGTTCCCCCCAGAGGTCAGTCAGGAGGCTGCTTCCCTAAGGGCAGGAGGAGGGGCGGTTAGGACAGGGGTCCGAAACAACTGGGTGTTTATTTGGTTGCTTTCAAAGGGCTGTATCTTCTCTCTCATCCACAGAAGGATGTTATTTATGATATGAGATGTGTTATTGAGAAGGGGAGGGGTCCTCTGACATATAGTCCCCGAGGATGGTGATTGAGGCAGTGGATCAGAACTGGGCATTGGCGACCTTTTCATCAGATATGAGTTGGAGTGCGTAATGGCTGCAGGGTCACCCCCATTTGCTTGTTGAGTGATCCTTAGGAAATTTGCTTAATATCTTTAAGCTTACAAGCTTGTTGAGAGAGAGAGAGAGAGAGAGAGAGAGAGAGAGAGAGAGAGAGAGAGAGAGAGAGACTGTGATTATTAGCCATTAACTGAAGGCTTATTCTTTGCTAGTCACTATTCTAAGGGCTTCGCATATGCCAACTCATTTACTATTATTATCCCCATGTTCCAGTTTTTCAGATGAGGATCAGTAAATGCTGGGATCCCATCTCATTTCTTTTTTAAAACGAATATTTTTATTGATTTCAGAGAGAAAGGGAGAGGGAGAGAGAGATAGAAACATCAGTGATGAAAGAGAATCATTGATCGGCTGCCTCCTGCACACCCCACACTGGGAATGGAGTCTGCAACCCAGGCATGTGCCCTGACCAGGAATGGAATCATGAACTCCTGGTTTATAGGTCGATGCTCAACCACAGAGCCATGCCAGCTGGGCCTCATCTCATTTCTAAGACAAAAAAGGCCAGAGACTATTTTTTTTTGTCCCCACAGAAAGCTGCAAAGGGATTTAGAGATCATTTTGTTCATGTTCTTCCATTGCAGAGGAGGGAACTGAGACCCAGAGCGTGGAAGTGACTTGCTAAAGAACACACAGCAAATGAATGATGAGATCAGACCCTGGGAGCCTTAGCTCCCGCTTCAGTGCTCTAGCTGCCAAATACTGCTCGCCATGAAAAGGTTCACGTTGGGGACATCCTTGAACTGAACCCATGTGGTGGTCTTGATTAGAGCCAGGGTTCTAACCCATTCCAAAGAACTGGATACAGTAAATCGTTATCAATTCCTATTTGTATAATTCAGAATTAGTGACAAATTGGCCTGAGCTGGGCTGAAGTTGACCTCTGAATGATCTCAGCAAAAAGTGTCTATTGACAGTGACAAAAGCAAACAAATTCTAAAAAAATAAAAAATGTAACTTAAAAAAGAGTGTAATGTTATACCAGGAACACTCTCTTGCTAGTTACTGTCACATAGATAGTGGCGGCTGGGGTGACTGAATCACCCAGAAAGAGCAGACCTTGTGCTCTTCTTGCCTTACAGGCAGGGTGGTTACGAGTCTCAATTTGCAGAAGTGGAAACAGCCTCAGATGTGGTCATTAGAGTCCTCAAGGTCACAGCTGTAAAGGTGCCTCTGATGACCAGGCATAAGCTCCTTCCACTGACTCACATCAGTTGGGCATTTAACAGTGATTATGTCCATTTTAGTTGCCAGGTACTATTCTAAGCTTGTCACAAGCAGTGGTCGGCAAACTCATTAGTCAACAGAGCCAAATATCAACAGTACAACGATTGAAATTTCTTTTGAGAGCCAAATTTTTTAAACTTAAACTTCTCCTAATGCCACTTCTTCAAAATAGACTCGCCCAGGCCGTGGTATTTTGTGGAAGAGCCACACTCAAGGGGCCAAAGAGCCACATGTGGCTCGAGAGCCGCAGTTTGCCGACCGCTGGTCACAAGGATCCTCTCATTCCTTCCTCATTAAGCAGTTGACAGTAGAAACGCAATTTTGGAAGACATGGCCATCTCATTTAAAGAAATAAATTGCAAACACTTCAGAAACATTCATCCATCCAAAGAATAATGTTCTGCTTATTTGTTTATTTTTTTAATTGATTTCAGAGAGGAAGGAAGAAGAGAGAGAGGGATAGAAACGTCAATGATGAGAGAGAATCATTGATCAGCTGCCTCCTGCACACCCTCACACTGGGGATTGAGCCCACAACCCGGTCATGTGCTCTCACTAGGAATGGAACCATGACCTCCCGGTTCATAGGTCTACCCTCAACCACTGAGCCATGCTAGCCAGGCATGCCTGTTTTAATTGTTCCCTTCACAAAACTCCCATAGTTCCCAAATATGTGGGAGGCTGGGTGGCACGCTTAGAGCAGGGGCTTTGGTGTTTCTCTCATTTAATAACCACGTGGCCGTGGGCAAGTTACTTAATCTCTCTGGCTTCAGTTTCCTCATTTATAAATCGGGGATAAAATAGTGACAACTCAGTGCTAATAAACACACTCCTGCTTGTAAGCTCTTAGTACAGTGCCTGATGCATGTTAAGTACTTAATAATATTAGCTATTATTATCATGTTATTATTGACAGTAAGAAAATGTCAGTTTCTTTAAGGATATTCTATACTTTAGGCTTTTCAGTAATCTAGATAAGACCCCAATTAATAGTGATAAGTGACCTCTAATTTATTTTTAAGTGACCTTTATTTATATATAATCGAATGGGTCAGTTGAGGCTTCGGGAGGTTAAGTGACTTGCTTAAGGTCCCATAGCCTAAAGTGGTAGATGGAACTCAACATTGAACCCAAGTCTGGGTTCATGGATTTTCTGTCACACTGCATTTTTTTAAGAGAAATCTTAAAAATTTTTCTAAGGTTCAGTTTTTCCATGTGAGCTCCATTCCTGTTTCCTTTCCTTGCTCTTAGTTTCTCTCTTTAAGGAAGAAAGGAAAGTTTTTTCTTGGATATCAAATACGCTGAGTGGGAACACTAGCTGAGGAGGAGGTGAAGGAAGCAACGCACAGATGAACCAACATGATCCTTATCCGTGTGTGTGTGTGTGTGTGTGTGTGTGTGTGTGTGTAAGTGGTAGTGAGAATGGGGATAAGGTAGGGTGGTGGGGTTGCTGAGCAGAAATAGGCCATGGGTACATACATCAGGAGTATTCTTCCCTTTTGGTGGTTCCAATGGATTGCGGGGGGGGGGGGGGGGGGGGGGGGGGGCAGGGGCGTGGGCAGAGGAGGGAAAAGAACCTAATTGTAATCCTATTTCTGCCACTCACTTTCTCCTGTGCCAAGCTCTCTGGCTCTAATGTACTGATTCCATGAGGAAGTCAAGGAGCCTGCGTAAATTTACCAGTGTGGTACCTGGTACAGGGTTGGTGTTCAATGAATGACAACTATCGTCATAATTCGCCCAGCATTTTATGATCCTAGAACTAGGAACCTGTCCAGCCAGTGTGCTTGGTCTAGGTCACTCATTCATTTCTTAATCACTCCACTAAGTTTCTTTATCTTCTTCTTTTTTAAAAAAAATATATTTTTATTTATTTCAGAGAGGAAGGAAGAGGGAGAGATAGAAACGTCAATGATGAGTTTGATTGGCTGCCTCCTGCACGCCCCCCATTGGGGATCGAGCCCACAACCCAGGCATATGCCCTTGACCAAGATTGAACCTTCAACCCTTCAGTCCTCAGAGCAACGCTCTATCCACTGAGCCAAGCCAGCTAGGGCCACTAAGTTTCTTCATCTGTAAGGGTAATGGAGTCCTTTAAGAATCTGATGAAAGTTGTGAATACTTTCCACAAATATGTGGAAACATACACAGACACAGGTATAATTTTGCATGTAAGAGATTCATAGACCCTGCAGGCTCATTGATGGGCTTCTCGAGTTCAGAGGTCCAGTTCTCACCCACCTTCTTACCTCTTGCACCCCTTTTCCCAGCATATTCCTCACTGAAGCCAGACGGCAAAGCAATTCCTCCAGCCTCGTGCAGCCCCTCCCCTGCTCTCCTGGCCTAGTCTTCCCTTTTCCTCTTTCATTCACTCTTCCTAAGCTAAACTGGCTGCCTGCCCAGCCTCCCACAGTGACATCAGGAAACCAGAGCCAGCAGAGAAAGTGAAACCTCATTCCAACTGGATTCCAAAGCTTTGCTCAGAATCGGAGTTCCCCCTATGACTGTGTGGGAAAAGCTTTGGCTTGTTGGCTATTAAAAAAAAAAAAAAAAAATAGCCCAAAGCATGGAAAGTCCCTGCATCCTCTACAATCCCATCTGGGCCCCAAGAGAAAAACGTGAGACAAGGTCATTTCTTCCCAGTGGGCCCGTCCCTCCCCTGCACATCGGAGAATTGCTCCCAGTGTCCTTTCTTCACTATTGCTCACCAGTGTAAATATTTCTCACTTGAGCCAGTGATCGGCGCGGTCTCACCCTTGTTTCTATGGGCCCTGCTTGGTTAGGTGCTCCGTTAGTGCTGCTGGAGGATCTGCAGGAGGCAGCAGTGCGGAGGTGCAAGCCAAGCCGAGGCCTCCCAGTGGGCTCTGGGGACTTGCCCAGGTGGAGGCAAGATTCAAACCCCTATCCAGGACTCTGCCACCTGCCCTTGCCTTTTGGTCCAGCTCTGGCTTATTCTTTCTGTGTTAGTCTACTTGGTACCCCCCTCCCCTCCCCATCTCCTCATGTGCATTCACTAGGTCGGAGGTACTAACCATGGCAACGATTTTCATCCTTCCAACCACATGTAGGCTGAAGGGGTGCAGCTTAGCCCCCCCAGTCTTCTCACCTTCACCACACGGGACAGTGGCTGTGCACATCTGCTTGTTTTCTGTAGCTGGCGACCACATGTGGCGTGTTTGTTGATGTGTTCACTGGGTTACCGGAGGGGCCCACCACAAGGTGCCTTGCGGGGCTGGGCTGGCCTGGGAGCGAGGCCCAGGGGGAAGCATCAGTTCTTCCAAAGCTGCGGGGTGACAGATGATTTCAGGTCCTACTCCTTCCTCCTGACCCTTTGGAGTCTCAGCTTCGTTTCTGTTTTCCTCTGCATGCTTGTCAGAAGGCCCCCCTTTCTCTGTGCGGACTCCCTTCCGCTGTCGCAGCCGCTGGGACAAAGCCTGTGAAGAGGGACAGACTTGGGGTTGAAATCAGACAGATCACTGACTCTCTGTTTGTCTTTGGGCAAATTATTAACTATTCTGCACCTTGATTTCCTTTCTGGAAATGGGGCCAAGATTACTGTGCTCCTAGGACACCTCAGAGGATTAAATGGGCCGTCAGTAAACTACCCAGCACCTTCCTGGTACAAGGAAATGCTGGGAAACAATTCTTTCCCCGGATGTCCAGTCTCCAGCATTTCTTCCCTCCATGTCGTCCCCCTCCCAGTGGAGGTGTCAGCTCAGCTCAGTGTTAAAAGACATGGGGGCAGGCGAGGCGGAGGCTGACAGTGACTTTCCATTAGCTGTTAGGCACCACGTTAGACACTCTAGGCATTACTTCTCTTATTAGGAAGAAAACTCATAGGAAATGGTGATGACTCAGGCCTGTCCTGAGCTCTTCCGCCCTCTGGGCAGCAAACTTCAGAGACTTGGCCCCGTGTCCTGTCCTTCACTGTATTTCTCTGTCTCTGAGCCTGGCCGTGGAGTGAGACATGGTCCCTTCTTCCTCTCTTTTGGCTGTCCCTGAAGGCCAGCACACAGGCCCTTTTTCAAAGAGTTTCACAGACACCCCTGGCCCGGTAGCTAAGTTGGTTAGAGCATTGTTCTGATATGCCAAGGTTGTGGGTTCGATCCCCAGTCAGGGCACATACAATAATCAACCAACAAATGCACAAATAAGTGGAAAACAAATCACTCTCTCTTCCCCTTCTTCTCTCTCTAAAATCAATAAATAAAAATTGAAAAAATTTCACAGACAGGTTCACAAAGAAAGTGACAAGTTTCAGAATCACAGGATTCTTGTGGTTGTGCTCTGGATTCTGACCCTTTTCTGAGCTAGTCCTGGGAAACTCCTTGGCTTCCTGCCCATTGCATACATTCTTGGGGATGGGGTGCCCTAGTATTTTGCTTCCCCTATGCTGGGTCCCCTACCCCCCTCCACCTGTCTCCCTCAGCATTTAGGCCTGCAGAGCATTTGGGAAGTTACCTTAGGGAATTTCCTCAAAATGGATTTGGAAATTCTATGCCTTAGTCATGTCTTCTTTTTAAAAAAATATGTTTTTATTGATTTTCAGAGAGGAAGGGAGAGGGAGAGAGGTATAGAAATATTGATGATGAAAAAGAATCATTGATCGGCTGCCTCCTGCAAGCCCCCTATTGAGGTTCAACCCCAAAACCCAGGCATGTGCTCTCTAGGAATGGAACCATGACCTCCTGGTTCATGGATTCACGCTCAACCATTGAGCAACACTGGCCAGGCATTCGTCATTTCTTATAGAGACAGCTTTGGGCAGTGAAAAGAGCAAGGGATTGGAAATTAGAAGTCCAAGTTCAGCTCCAAATATAGTTGTGGGTTTTGGCAAACCGCTTGCCCTTTGTGGGCCTTAGTTTCCTTAATTAGGAAATGGAGTTTTGACAATGTTTTTGAGGCCTTTCTCAGTGAAAAGATATAAAACTAAAGGACTTCTAGCACACTGAAGGAGATTTTGGGTGTAGGTGTCCTGTTGCCCCTAAAATCAATTCACATCACTTCTCCTCCAGGTAAGGCTGAGGGATTGTCATCATCATCCCTTATTTTCCTCCTATCTTTCCAAGGCCTGGGCTTGCCTGACAACTTAGTTCATGAAGTCCTTCCATGGGCAGTACTGCATTCATCCAGTTGCCCACTGCTCAATCTTTTCATGCTTCTGCTCCTTCCATTCCTCCACTCATCCACTCATTGATCTACTCATTCATCCTTACATTTGTATCATTTAAAATTCTTTGTTTATAGGCACAGAAAACAACTTTGGCTAACTTAAACAGGATGGTAATGTACTGGAGGTAATGTGAGTAGCTCATAGAATGGATAGGGCATTGGAGAACCTGACTTGGAAAAAAGATGGGTGAGAAACCAGGGAAGCTCTGGGTGTTTTGGCAGCAGATACTACTTGATACCTTGGGGGAGAAGTGATTCCACAAAAGGATGTTAAGGTGATAATTGATGGGATGGATGTTGTATAGAAAAACAAACAAATAAACAAATTAAACCAATAGTCTACTCACCCATCAACCCATCTATCCATCCATCCATCCATCCATCCATCCATCCATCCATCAAGTCATCATCTATCCATCCATCTATCCATCCATCCATCCATCCATCCATCCATCCATCCATCCATCCACCCACCCACTCATCCATCCAGCTGTTAGTCCAGGATTAGGCACCAGAAACCCCTCTAGTCTCTGTTCTTCTTTAGCATTAGGCAAGTTCTTACCTATAAAATGGGAAGAATGAATATGAGAATCCCTGCCTTATTTACCTCAGAGAACTGCTGTGGAGGTGAAATGAGTTAGTGGATATGAAGGCACTTTCCAAGCACAAAGAAAGAGAACTGTTTTCACTGTGCTTACTTCTCTTTCTACAGTGGCTGATGATAAGATCCATGGCTCATGTGCTACTCTCATTTCTGTCACGCCCTCACTGCCCACCACCTAGCAGTAACCATGGAGAGGAACTGTTGAGTTTTTCAGTTCCTTTGGCTGGAGGATGAATGTCCAGGGTTATCACTGCTACCCACCTCCGAGAAGTGGGCCCCAAGTAGGCTGGAAATAGCTAGAAATGTGCCTGTGTGAGAGCAGGTCCTGGCTTCCTGTGTAAAGGAATGAAATGACGAGAGGAAGCCCTAAACCAGTGATGGCGAGCCTATGACACGCGTGTCAGCACTGACACGCGTAGCCATTTCTGATGACACGCGGCCGCATGCCGAGGATGAAACAGTTGCTGCTCCTGAGGATGAAACATTTGCGACTAGAGTCTTGGAGTTATTTTTTTCCTCAAAGTGACACACTACCCTAGTTATGCTCAGTTTTTTGGCGAAGTTTGACACACCAAGCTCAAAAGGTTGCCCATCACTGCCCTAAACCATGTGGGTGTCCCAACTATGTTCAGTTTACAGTAGGGAAGCAGCTGGGGTCTCCAAGTTGTGGCCAAGTCAACAGAGGGGACAACAGCTGAAACCAGAGGGCTAGGCATATATTGTCTGGAAGGATTGGCCCTGGGCTTACAGGGTTCCAGGCCATGACCCTGGGTGAGGCACGTCATCTCTCCGAACCTGTCTTCTCACCTGTGAAATAGGTGTTTAGGCTGCAGGAAGCAGCCTGTCGGTAGGGCTGACTCATCTTTGTCACTTGTTCTAGGATGAATGTCTGGACCAGGCACGGGCCTGCCTGTCTGCCTGTCAGCTAGTCTTTTTCCAGCCAAAGGTTTTATCCTTATACGAAAAGTACTCCTTTGCTGCCTTTCATTGTTGGTGGACTACACATTGCTGCAACTTCCATGGAGGGCAGTTTGGTAAAACCTATTAAATTTTAAAAGCACATTTTACCTAATAAGCACTAGAAATCCTACTTCTAGGGCTTTATCTTATATATGTAGTCACCCATGTACAATATGATAGATACAAGATATTAATCATTTGTAATAATGAAGATCAGAGACAGCCTAATTGTCCACCAATAAGGGGCTGATTAAATAATTCTGGCACTTCCATATAATGGAATGTCAGGCAGCCACTAAAAGATTAAGGCAGCTGCCTCCATGCAAATATGGAATGATCTCTAAGACATAAGAAGTTAAAAGGGGCAGGGGACAGCCCTGGCCAGTGTGGTTCAGTGGGTTGGGCACCGTCCCATGCACGGAAAAGTTGACAGTTTGATTCCTAGTCAGGGCACATGCTCCAGTTGTGGGTTTGATCTCCAATAGGGGATGTGCAAGAGACAGCCGATTGATGTTTTGCTCTCCCTTCCCCTTCCTCTCTCTCTCAAAACAAAGCTGGGGGGGGGTGGTTTGGGAGGGTGACAAGGGACAGAATGGCTTATGTAGGATACTACATGTGTGTGGGGGAAGAAAGAAAGCAGACTCATCTATGCTTGTCAATCCATAGATTCTCTTTGGAGGCACATAAGAAACTGGTAACAGTTACCTTCTCTCCCATCAGGAAGGGTAATGGGAGGGAAGCCTGGGGGCAGGGGTAGGAGGGAGACCTCCATTTCATTGTGTATCATTTTGCATCTTTAGAATTTCGTATCATGTGCATGTTGGAGGGTGCACGGAGAGTAGCCCATGTGTTTATAAAAAGTCATATGGGAGGCCCGAGCCAGTTTGGCTCAGTGGCTAGAGCGTCAGCCTGCAGACTGAAGGGTCCTGGGTTTGATTCCGGTCAAGGGCACATACCAGCTGTGGTCGGGCACATGTGGGAGGCAACCAATCGATGTTTCTGTCTCTCCCCTCCTTTCTACTCTCTCTAAAAATAAATGGGAAAATATCCTCCAGTGAGGATTAACAACAACAACAACAAAAAATGTCATCTGGCAGGATGTGCCCAGATGTCCGGGGAAAATCCCCGTGGAATTTCAGTCCCAGTTTCAGAGCCTCTTTTTTCCCTCCGTCCAGTGAGGGATCCAGGTCCTCTCAGTGGGGTCTCTGAGGTGGGGTCACTGACCCACTGGCTCATCGTTACTCCAGCCCCTTCATCCAACCCTTCATCCCATTAGGGAAGGGGCTTTTAGAATCACATTTGGACACTGAACACACAGCCGTACATGCTGTAAGAAGAGTGACATTTGTTCCCCCGGGGCAGGAGGAATAGATCGTTATCTCCCCTGATAGCCGGTGTGGGGTAATGGAAACAGCCCAGGCTTTGGACCTGCACAAGCTTTGGTTCAAATTTCTGCTTCTGCTGTTGAAGCTGTGACAGCTCAAGAAACTATGATCTTGCTGGACAGGTTTCCTCATTTCTAAAATGTTGACGACTGCTGAACTGAGGTGACTGGGAAGGACAGGTGAGGTCATTGTACACAATGCTTGGCACATAGCAGGTGCTCCATAGATGCTTGCAGGTGTACACATGTGTGCATTGTCACTGAAGTCAGCTCGGTCTGCTGGGGCCCTTTATCGTGAAGGAGGGAAGAAACAGTAGTGGCTCGAACTGGGTCCAGTTCAGCAAACACTGATGGTCCCTCCACTTGCCCTGGCACAGGGACTGCCCTCCAGTGGTGCCCGTTGAGTAGGTGGTCTGGCAAAGCCTCAAGTTTGCAGCTGCCTCTCAGTAGCTATGAGATCTGAAGACAGTGCGATCTGCCCCCAGGGGACAGGACTTGGCACTGGTGTTCACCGTGGGGCCTGCTGGGAAGAGGCTGACTTGGGAGGGAGCAGATATTCTGGAGGCTGCTCCAGGAGGATGGGGCATTGGACCAGTAGGGATCCTGGGAGCAGCCTCCCCCAGCATCAGGGGTTCTGACATCCTGGCTCCACAGATGACCCTGCAGCCCACTGGCCTTCCCTGCCCCATGGGAATTGTTCTGAAAACAGGTTTGCCTCCCAGCTGCATAGCTCCGTCTATGTGGAAAGCACGGGTGCTGAGAGTAAGGCAGACCTGGGTTTGAGTTCTTGCCTGGCTGTTGATTTGCTCAGTGGCTCTGTTATTTAACTTTGCTGAGCCTGGGCTTCCTTGTGTGTCAAATGGGGTTAATAATATTATCTACTGTGCACTGTGAGGATTCTAAGAAGTGTATCAGGCATTGCAAAAATGTTTTAGGAGAGCTGGCTAAAGTTGAGCTGGTTGGTCTAAATGAGGCAAAAATCTTAGGGAAGGAATTATTACTCTTTAGTTTAGGCGGGAATATGCTTACTGGGCTTGTTTGATTATAAAAGGGGAGAACCCCTACCTCATCCCACCCCTATCTATATTGCCTGGAGAGGGCTAAGCTATTCTGCATAAGAAAGAAATGGGGTGGGGCGTTTGTTCTTGGTCAGCGTGAGTGTGTAAGGGGTTGTGAGGGAGAAGAGGGGAGATGTGCAGGGGTCCCAGTTCCTGGGAAGAAAGTCTGGCCGGGGAGAGATTAATTTCTCCTGGCAGGGAATGGCCAGTGGGTCTTTAAGGCAGGGATCTCTATGGCTAATATCCAATTCCAAGTTCTCACCTGAGTTATTCTGTGCTAGATTCAGGACCTACCTTATGCCCAAATTCCCAGTAAACATCTGCAACACCCAATAGCTTGTGTCAGGGCTGTTTAGGGGGAAAAAGGAATGAGGGCCCTGACCCATGTGGGGTGAGCAGCATGTGAAGAAAGAGAGTTCAGTGAAGCTGGGAATTGGAGGAAGAGGTGCCCGGTTACAACAGGAGCCTTCAGTTCTCCTTGGGGGTGTGGCTGGGGTGAACTCTTGACTGCTTGCAGTATCTGAGATGGGGGATGGAAAGATTTTTTTGGGATATTCTGGTGAGGCTCCGGACAACCCCATATCAGAGAATGCCAAGTGGGTGGCTTAATAAGGATGGAGGGCGTGCTGAGAATCAGGTGGATGACAACTGAGTGGGGCAGAGGCAGCAAGTGAGGGACCATGGGCCCTGACCACACCTAGAGAATGCAGCCTGAATCCTCCCGTCCCTCCTCCCATCTCTCCCCAGGCAAGCTAGTGAGCCGCACCTCAATGCAACACCAACTGAAGTCAGCAGGAGGAGAACCGTGTCCCCACCCCACACAGGGCCAGAAGGCTGCATGAGTGGCCCCTGCATCCTGAAGCCACCGTGGGAGGTAAGAAACAGCCCTGACGGAGAGTCTAGCCTTCACATTGGCCGTGAATGTTTACCCCAATTGTCCCTGCTTTATTCCAGAGGAGATGGGTTCCCTGTGATTCCTCCACCGTTAGTGGGAGGTATTCCAATGTGAGGTCAGTTACTGAAAATAAAGAGAACAACTTTTTTTTTTGGTATAGCTAAGTGGTAACATGTACTTTTTTGACACCGACACATGATTAATGATGAAGAACCACTTCTCACATAGTCCCCCAGCCACAAAACCACCCTCGTGTATTGCAGACACTAGGGCTGCTCTCCAGCTTCAGCGCTGCAGACACTCAGACCACCAGCACTTCTCTCTGCAAAGCCTTGTTGGTGCTTCTGAAAACAGGAGGGACTCCTGACAGCCAGGACCCTCCTTTTATGTCCTGCAGCTGCCCTCTGATGGTGCCACTCTCTTCATGAAGCTTAATTTCCCCCCAAGCACCAGGCTGGAGATACTCAGAGAGTAGTTTTGTTTTTCTAAAAAAATAAAAAAGAAAAGAAAAGAAAGACAGAAAGCCCAGCTGGTGTGGCTCAGTGGTTGGGTGTTGACCTATGAATCAGGAGGTCACAGTTAGATTCCTGGTCAGGGCACATGCCCAGGAAGCAGGTTCAGTCCCCAGTAGGGGGTGTGTAGAAAGCAGATGATCAATGATTATCTCTCATCATTGATGTTTCTCTCTCTCTCTCTCCCTTCCTCTCTCTGAAATCAATAAAATATATATATGGGAAGGAAGGAAAAGAAACATAGAGGCTGGAGTCTGCCTGACAGTGAGGTGGGCCTGGACCTGGGAGGATGGGTGTCAGGTTGGATGGACTTTCTCTTCACTGTTCTATAGAAGTTGTCCTCCCCCTCCCTCTGTTAAATGGGGGATAATGTTAGACAATGGTTCCTTCAAGGCTTGTTGGGAAGATGAAGTGAGATGACATAAAGAATTTAATAGCTCCTGGCACAGGTAGGTACTTAGTACATACAGCTGTTATTATTTTGATTATTGTCTTCCACCCTCTTTACTTTTGGTTTCCCTCTCTCTCTTTTTCTCTCTGTTACCTCCACTTTCTCCATCAGTGAAAAGGTGAATGACAGTATCATTAAGAGTCTCTACTGTGAGGACACGGGAACTTTCCAGTTGGGAATAAGCGGCTGGTTATAGGGCTTGTCATGATCCCCCCGCCTCCCACACACACACATTTTGGGCAGCCAAGCCAACTCAGTGTGGACTTTCTACCCCATCACTTCCTGCTCCTTGAAAACCAGCTCCACCACTTACTAGCTGTCTGACCCTGAGCCCTTTTCCTATATACTACATCCTACATAAGTGGCTGGGATAATTACTTGGCATATTCTATGTCAGAGGCCAAGCAGAATGCTTGGCACATGGCAAACGCTCAATACATGTAGCTACTTAAGCTAAATTGACGAAGGCCAACAAGCTAAGTCATTCTTGACTTTCGTTCCTCTCACACCTTTCTCAGATTGGGATCCCCCAGAAGCAGACCATGAGATAAAGATCTGAGTGCAAGTAGTTTACTGGGAGGTGTTCCCTGAAAGGTCCAGTAGGGAAACAGACATGAAACATAAAAGGGAAGGAAGCCGCTGCAGGGTTCCTTAGTGGGCAGATTACCATTGTAATGGGGCAACCCTGCCGGGACCTCTGGGAGACTGTGTAGAGCAGCCTCAGAGTAGCCAACTCCCCTCCCCTGCCCCCCAAGAGGAGGAGGTGGGGGGTAAAGGGGTGGTGGTGGTGGAGGAGAGAGCTGAGTGATTTGCCCACCAATTATTGCTTGTAGGAGTCCAGAGCTTAGCTGGAGAGGAGAAGGCCTCCACCCTCTCTCACCCCCTTCCCTACCCCACTGGCAGTAAGGCAAGAACAGAAGCCAGTGGGTACCCTGCCAGTCCTGTGGCCAGCAGCCACAGGCTGCTCCTCAAGCCCAGGAGGGCAGCAGCTAGAGGTCTCATTATTACTCAACCTCAGGGTTGGGTCAAGGGAGTCTGGTCAGACCAGAGTCACAGGGAAGCCACAGTGGAAAGAGTGGTTGGTTCCATACCTGCTCTTGTGTCAGCTCCCAGTGCAGCTGCCCCTCTGTCCTTCTGGCAATGCAGAGGGCCACCGTTTACTCTGCTGCTGGTCAGGACTGTGACACTTGGCTTCCTTCTCTCTCATGAGGATCCTGCTACTTCCACCTGGGCTTTTAAATTTTGGTTGCAAGTGGCAGAAATCTAATTTAAATGAGGTTGATCAAAAAGGAAACTTAATGACTCATGTAACTGGGAAGGGTAAGAAGTTCCAGGCTTCAGGTCTGGCTTGATCCAGAGGCTCAAACCATGCCATTGGGGTTTTCTTACACTCAACTTTTCATCTCTGCTCCTTGTGTATATTGCCCAATGTTCTTCTGAAAATGCCGGGCTTCCTTTATTCAGACGTGGGAGAAAGGGAGAAAGCTGCAGGCTGTTCAATTCTTTCATCATTCTAGCTCAGCCACCCCAGTAAAGAGCAAGCTTCTTTATCCAATGTTCACTACCAACTTCAGGGAGGCACTTGGTCTGGCCCTTGGTGGAGATTTGGTGGGTTGTGTATCCACCTCTTGGACCAATCTCTGCAGTTCCATGTGGGAAGGGCCCTGGAGACAGACAACGCTTTCAGGACCACATTATGGTCAGACACAAAACTGTCCACGTTCACTGTGAGGGTGAATGTGAGGCAGGCACCCTGCCCTCCTACTACGCTGACTCTATTTCCCATAACACTATCAGCAAGGATACAGGGATGTATCAGACTTCTCTGAAAAATCTGGGGAGATGTTGGATGATTTAAATCACAGCAATGCAAACAATATTAGATGTCTCTGGTCTTACATGTCTTCTGTCTCCCTGTCGCTTATAATTTCTTTCAGCTGATCAGTTTCCGTCCAGGTTGCCTGATCCTTTTTCTTGTTCTGCAGCCATCTCTCCTCTTTTCTCTGCTTTCCTCTCTCTCAACTTTCTGTCCACTTTGTATGCAGAAGAGTTTCGTTTTCGCTTTTGTTTATTTTCTCCCTTAGGCCCATGGTCCTAAAATTCCCATCTTCTATTCACTCTTTGACTTTTCAAGATATTTTCCTAAATAAAAGCACTTTCTTTTTTAAAAAAATAAGTTTTTATTGATTTTAGAGAGAGGAAAGGAGAGTGAGAGAGCGATAGAAACATCATTGATGAGAGAGAATTATTGACCAGCTGCCTCCTGCACGCCCTCTACTGGTTGAGCCTGCAACCCAGGCATGTGCCCTGACCTGGAATCGAAAAGTGACTTCCTGGTTCATAGGTCAATGCTCAACCACTGAGTCACACGGGCGGCAAGCAATTCCTTTTTAAAGAACAACTCTGGTGCTAGCTGTTAGGATAACTGGTTTTTCATCTTACTCTATCACCTTGAGAATAGGTCAGCCCTGGGCCAGAAACTGGATCAATGGGAATTCTGTGGGCAGAATTCCTGTGATTTAATGAAATTCACTGGGGAGAAGGAGCTGGCTGCATTTTAATTTATCATGTGTCTCAACTACAGCAGCTCCAGATAGGGGAGCTGGCTGAGTTTCAACTCTGATTGTATCTAAATGGAAGATCTATCTGTCAGGTAACAGACAATGTGCTAGTAATACAACTGAAGTTTAAATGATACCCATCTTGATGATGAAGGTTATTACATTTCTCAACACCTGAATGATCTGCAAATGTAATATGGAGGTGACATCATGAAAGACCTTGTTGTACGTTTTCATTATGCACATAATCCCTGTGGAGAGTCAATGTCACAGGCAAATACAAGGTGTGGTATGAGGGGCAATGAGAGTCACCCTGCCCTGCCCCTACTCAGCTAGATTTGCCGATTTCCACCTGCAGGCTCAGTTGCTCCTTGGCGAGCAAGTCAAGGCTGACTTGAAGGCTACCTAGGGACTGGGAGGCCTTTTAAAGTTGGACCTTGGATTCAATGCCCTGTCACTGGTCCCTGGGCCCCAAATTATTCAGCTTGCTCCCAGTACCATATTTGGCACATGAAAGGTACACATAAATAGCTATGATTACCACTCTCCGTGTTCTCCTTTTCCTTGCCATGGGTTCCAGTTAAAAGGACATGGTTCCTACTTTGGCCTTGGCTTTGAGTTCATGTTACTCATTCTCCGGTGTTCTGGAAGGACCAAGATCCTGTCCTGCCCCGGATTCCCAGCCCAAGTTCTTCCCCTGGTGTCTCCCCATTCATTGACCAAGGGCATATACCATTTTGCGGGACTGGGCTTCTGGTCCCATTTTAGTTACAAGATCCTAGTTTTTGAGTGGTTTCCGAAACTTCCTTAAAGACCAAGAACTGGCCTTGCTCTTGACACAGCTTTCCAGGAGTTTAGACCCCAGATTCTAAGTGCTCCCCAGGCAGATGTGCCTGGTATTGCTGGCCTGTGTGGCTTTGGGTATCTTCTTTCCCAAAATTCTGTGGACTGTACTCAGTGGGGCCCCTGGGGTTCGCTATTTGCCTGAGCAAAGACTCAGCCTTGTCAGTCTCCAGACAGTATCCTTTGGCAGCACTCACCTCGCAGGGCAGGGGACAATAGGTAGGATGGGATGAGGACTAGTTCTGTGACCTTCCTTATAACTTCCTGCCTGAGAATTGGCTGCAAACCATCAGCTCTCGTGTGTAATTCTCATTATCCCCCCACTCCCCTCTCCTCCTTTGTGGTGAAGTCATTGAAGACTCTGACGATAACAATAACTCATATAGTGGTTAGTAAAAACAACAGTCGAAATTTATTGAGCTTTAATTTACTGTGTGGCAGGCTATTATGCTAAGTGCTTTAAATGAATTCTCTCAACAGCTGTATGGTGGGGGTACAATTTCTAGTTCCATTGTATTGGCAAGGGCACTGGGGCACACTGAGGTTGATCAAATTGCCTGCGGTCACGAAGAGCTGGAGTTCTAATAGACAGTGTGCCAGGTATACTTGACCTTATTTAAGCCTTACATCAGCTCTCCTGAGAATAGACATGGGTATTATTCTTCCTGTTCTACAGATGTGGTGACTTAAAAACATGTCTGTTAGTTCTTCGATGTTTCCTCCATCAGGAGATGGAGAATATGGTCCTCAGTGCTTGGACCTGGGCAGACCTCTATGACTGTCTCGACAGCAGAATGCGAAGTACATAGAGGCTAGATTAGGAAAGGTTATGCAGCTTCTTGCTGTTCTTTTAGTTGTTTATTTAATCTTCACCCAAGGATATTTTTTCCATTGATTTTCACAGTGGAAGGGAGGGAAGAAAGGGGAGAGAGACATTGATGTGAGGCATGTGGATTGGTTACCTCCCGTATACCCCCTGGTCAGGGCCCAGGGATCAACCCAGGAACATGCCCTTGACCAGGAATTGAACCCGGGATCTTCAGTACATGAGCCAACACTCTCACCAGTGAGTCAGCATTTTAGCCAATCCTATGGGCATTTCAAACTGCAAACTTTCATGTCTGCAGTAGATGGTGATCAGATCTTAGTTTAGTTCTTCAAGTTTTAGCTGAAAGCTGCTTCCAGTTTTCCCCAAGTATGTATGTTTTAGGGATGTCAGGACTAGAAACTTGGGCTAAGTTTATAGAAAGAATTTTGGATTCCCTTCTGCTGATTTTTTTTTTTAATTTTGGAGTTTTCTCGCTCTCTCTCCAGTAGCCACTATTTCTTCAGGCTCCTTCCCCTGGTTCATCTGGCCAGAAAGGCCACAAACTTTCTTGTTAGCATTTTAGTCAATCCTGTGGCATCCTTCACAGCAACTACAGTTGACCTCTGCCACTGCCACAAAAATTAGGAACTCACTCTAGCCCTGATGTTTGCTCCAATTTTCAACGCCCCTACAAAACCTGTTTGCTTTTGTAAGTCTCTCGTGCTCTCAATTATTTTAAAAATTTGTTTATAGCTTTTATTCTTTTTTAAAAATATATTTTATTGATTTTTTACAGAGAGGAAGGGAAAGGGACAGAGAGTTAGAAACAATGATGAGAGAGAAACATCGATCAGATGCCTCCTGCACACCCCCCACTGGGGATGTGCCTGCAACCAAGGTACATGCCCTTGACTGGAATCGGACCCTGGACCCTTCAGTCCGCAGGCTGACGCTCTATCCACCGAGCCAAACTGGTCAGGGCTATAGCTTTTATTCTTGATCTTGCCATTAATATGGTTCCTTTCCTATCAGCTTCTTTTCCTCTGTTATAGTCGGCAATGTGAGAACTGAAGACTGTCTTCTTGCCTTTACCAGTGAAAACCTGCTGGCCTCAAGCATCTTTTCTCTGAGAGGGGAGCTATCAGTGCTGAATCTCCATTGTGAGCCAGGCACCGTACTGGGCACTTTACATCTGTTAGCTGGTGTGATTCTCCTAATAACCTGCAGTCCTGAGTTTTTTGGTTTCCATTTTATAGCAAAGAAAACTGACGCTAACACACAAACATGCTCCAAATCCTCACATCTTTAAAAATCCTCCCTTGAACCTGTACCTGCTGCTTCTAGCTCTTGTCCTAAATTTTGCTTTTCTTCACAAAAAAGTTTTTAGTAGAGTTGTCTGTGTAGAGTCCTAGGCCCCACTTCCACAGCTCCCATTCTGTCTCCCACCCCCTTGCTTGGGTTTCTATCACTACTTGCCACTGAGACCTCTCCTCAGTCACGGATGACCTTTCTGGGTCAAATTCAGTGGCCATTTCTGGATCAAGAAACAGGAGCTCACAGCCCAGTAGGGTTGAAAGCATGTAGCACCGGCCCCCTGTGGAGAGACAAGGGTAGGAAAAACACTGGTTGATATGTCATTGGACAAGTTAAAGTGCTTTTGGCACAAGTAGCGGAAACCAAGGTCTGCTAACTCTGGCTAATTTAAACAAAAAGGGGGATACCCAAATTTCCATGGATGGATGCATAAACAAAATGGAATGTTATTAAATTTTAAAAAGGAATAAAATTCTGACTCATGCAGTAACATGGATGAATCTTAAAGACATAGGCTAAATGAAATAAGCCAGTCACAAAAGGACAAATACTATAAGATTCAACTTATATGAGGTAACTAGAGTAGTCGAGTTCAGAGAGAAAGAAAGCAGAATAATGGTTACTAAGGGCTGGGGGAGGGAGGCGTGGGTTATTATTGTTTAATGGGTACAGAATTTCAGTTTGGGAAGATGGAAAAGTTCTGGGAAATGGATAGTGGTGATGGTTGCACAACACTGTGACTGTACTTAATTCTACTGAATTATACACTTAAAATTGTATAAAGTGGTATGTATACTTTACCAGACACAAACCAGAATTAACCGAAGCCAACAAAAAGTTATTCCAGAGGTGTTAAATGCCACCATGGCCCTTTAGGGATGAAAAACACACACACCAAAAACAAAAGAATGGGACGAATGCTGGGGCATCTCATGGAACTGAGAGACTAGCTAAACTTCCAAGCCTTTGTGGGGGACAGGAAATGCAGCAGCTCCAGGGACTTCAGTGCAAGAGTTCATAGACTTCTTCCCTTGGGATGCTGCTCCAACAGCAACCTTATGTGTTTCTCTGGTCCAGATTTCATCTCTCTGAGAGGGATTCTGATTGGGTAGCTGGGGGCTTCAGTTGGGGTGGGGTGACAGGCTCACGTATTACCACTGGAGGCCACTAGGAGGAGTTATGGGTCAATTTACCAGAATCCAAATCATTGGCTAGTTTTCAGAATGATCACTTTACCTGAATTTGTTTCTGTTAATTACATATAATTGCCTGATTTTTGTTTTGTCTCCACAACAGCATTTTGGGGGAATGTTGACTTTTTTTCTGAGTCAGCTTCCAGCTGTTGAGCTGGTGGCAGAAAGGCAGCAAGAAGGGGATATTGAGTATGTATGTCAGGCCTTGGTGCCGTGTAAATTCTCCAGCTCCCAACCTTGACAAAAGGCTCAGAATGTGTTTTTTCTCTCTCTTTATTGATTAAGGTATTACATATGTGTCCTTATCCCCCCATGGTCCCCTCCTCCCCGACTCATGCCCTCACCCCCCTGGTGTCTGTGTCCATTGGTTAGGCTTATAATATGCATGCATATAAGTCCTTTGGTTGATCTCTCCCCTTTACCCCCACCCTCCCCTACCTTCCCTCTGAGGTTTGACAGTCTGATCGATGCTTCTCTGTCTCTGGATCTGTTTTTGTCCATTAGTTTATGTTGTTCATTATATTCCACAAATGAGTGAGATCATGTGATATATATCTTTCTCTGACTGGCTTATTTTGCTTAGCATAATACTCTCCAGTCCCATCTGTGCTGTTGCAAATGATAAGAATTCTTTTTTTTTTTTTTTAACCTCAGTGTAGTATTCCATTGTGTAGATATACCACATCAGCATGTTGATAAGCTACTGAAACAACTAGATTAAGTTTCTCCCACCCTAGCAAAAAGGAAGTCAGGAATGAAGTTAGGATTAAAGGAAATTTTCTTTATTGAATGGTTGAGTTTTGGACCAAGATTTTTACCCTTAACCTAGTCTAATGCCCTTTTCCTGTCCCGAAAAGCTTAGTGTAGGAGCTAGAGAGTCTCACCTATTCTTTTGTTTTGACACTCTCTGTATCCATGCCACCTGAGGGGAGATCAAATCTTAGGGAGCTGGCAAAACCTCAGCAAAAGTGTCAAAGATCAGCCCTGGGCTGGCATCTCAGTTGATTGGAGCATCGTCCTATGCACTGAAAGTTTGTGGGTTCAATTCCTGGTCAGAGCACATACCTAGCTTGTGGCTGGATGTCACTGCTGTTTTTTTCTCTTTCTCCCCTTTCCTCTCTAAAAATCAATAAACATATTTCAGGTGACGATTGAAAAAAAAAAAAAAAAAGACAAAGATCATTAGCATGTGATATTTCCACCCTGGCCTGCTAGGAAAAAGTTATTCCTTTTGTTTCCTGAGAGTTTTTGTAAATGTTTATTTAAGCCAAAGCCAAACTGATGACATATGCAGGGACACAAGATCTCAAATGTTCCCAAAAATTATGTTTTAAAAGAAAGAAAGAAAAAAAAAAAGAGGGTGGGGGGAAGAGATCTAGAAATAGGATAAGGATGGACAAGAAAAGTCGAGAGCTCTGCGGAGCTCTGAATGAGTCAGAGGCCAGAGATGGTCGGGCTGGTTGGGAGCTGGGTGCAGTTATGAGAATGGCTGATGTATCGGTGTTAGGTGAGAGACTGTGAGCAAGGAGAAAGATGTGGAAGGCGTTTTTCTGTGTATTAAGAATGTATGCCTGCTCACCTCTCTTAACTTTGGCGTTTCCTCCAGAGACGGAGAAACTATTCAAAACACTTGTATTTTTTGGATCACTGGCTCATTTCTCTGGATGTGACTGTCATTCAAACCACCAGGCTGTCCTCGTTTTTCATAGGGTCACACCTTTCCTTCCCGAACCTAGGCTCCCACCGAGGCTTGACTGTCATGAGGAGTTGAGGAGCTGGGCCAGGCCTTTCTGTAATCAGATGGATTTAACCTGGGGCAACTTCCTGGGGGGGAGCAAAGGCAGGTTGGGATCCCTGATGTAATCTTGGACCCATTCTTTGTTGGGATTGGTGCAGATCTCTCGGTTCTTTTTGGTGACGAGGCTGCAGAGACAAAGTTAGACTGTCATGGGCCATAGCGGAGAGTGGGGGTCCAGTCCACAATCCCCCACTTCTAGCTTACACGGGGCTAACCTAGGCCTCCCCGATCTAGGCCACATCAGAGGGCCTCCTTCTCTAGCCTCTAGACCTCATCAACCCTACTTATAGCCCCTTCCCCAGCCATCTTAGACCCTCAGGCTTGGGTTTCATTATGAGCACTATTTACTGGGTCACACAGCTATAAGTAGCAAAACCAAGAATTAAACCCAGGCCTGTCCTGTGAGATTCAAAGCCCTTAACCACTACTCTCCTCCTCCTAGTATGGAGACTTATTGGTTTTGTGCATTCAATCCAGTCCCTGGTTCCCCTTCCTTTTCCACAGAATTATCTGTAGAGAAGTACTTACATGATTGCTGGCAGGTAACAGTGGAAGGCCTTTCTGTATCCCACCACCAGTTTCCTTGGTAACACTTTCTCCTCATACTGGTACTTCAGGCAGCAGCTGGCGGAAAGGTTCACCGCCACAGGACTTCCTGAGGGAATCACATTGAAAGCTGAGCCCAGGAGGCAAGAGAGGGAGCCCATGACTCCATCTCCCGTCCACTGCACTTCACTCCTTTGATGGCAAAGCCATCTCTTAGCAGGGACTGAGCACAGCTGGTGGCAAGGCTTGCAACAGCTCAAGCGCACCATTTGGCTGACTCATGTTTTAGGTGAGCCATTTTCTCTTTCTCGAAGCCTGAACCCATCGCACGGGCCTGCTGGACCTCCCAGAGGGCATTGTTAATCCCCCATATGCACCTCTGCATTCAGTGGCTCTCATGTCCTTGGCTCTCAAAACAAAGCGTAGACCAGGGCATCCTGAGAGCGTGTGGGCAGATTATGTGGTGTGCACGACCCTTGCTCCTCCAAATATTTACACAGGCAGAGTCGGGCTCGACTGCAAGCCTAGGGCAGCCTAGGGAGAAAAGGGCTGGGGCAGCGGAAGGCAGGTATGTGGAAGGACTGAGTGATTGGTCCCTTCCCTGTCACCAGGTCCTCATAAATGATGGTAGAAGCAGGGGTAAAGCAAGGCAAAACACATCTTGTTCTCCATAGTTACCAACATTCTGTAGCTCCAAACCTTTTAACCCCTCTCCTCTTTCCCACAGACTTCATTTAGATCTAGGCTGGGGGTGGAGATGGGGAACATGAAACCCCAAGTGGCACACTTGGGTGGGCATCCCATTGGGACTCCTTTCAGCTGCCATGACAGTCCCAGCAGTCTGTGCCAGGAAGGGGTATCTAGGTTCAGACTCATTTCTGAGCTCAGCCTACCCGCCCAACACCCTTTGTCTGCTCTCCCAGAGAGCAGGCTGTTCTCATCCACTTGCCTTGTGCCTGCCTCTTCGTCATATACATTTATTGTTGTCTCTTCGGTTACTTCCTTGGCTCCTCTTCCTAAAGGGCTTAACCCTTGGACTTCTGACATAACCTTGACCCAGCTTCCCGGAACTGCCCAACCCCAGCAGGATCTGGACCACAGCCCAGCTACTTACAAAGGGGAGAGTTTTAAGATAGCGGCTGAGCTCTAAACGGTTTGGCTCAGTGGATAGAGCGTCAGACTGTGGACTGAAGGGTCTCGGGTTCAATTCCGGTCAAGGGCATGTACCTTGGTTGCTGGCACATCCCCAGTAGGGGGTGTGCAGGAGGCAGCTGATCAATGTTTCTCTCTCATCGATGTTTCTAACTCTCTATCCCTCTCCCTTCCTCTCTGTAAAAAAAAATCAAAAAAAAAAATCAATATATTAAAAAAAAAAAGATAGCGGCTGAGCATGCAGGAGGGGGAGAGACCCAAGGGATGATGACAGAGATCTGACAGCGTTCTTGGGGTCCCCTCGCTGCCAGCTGCCCTATAGGGGCAGGTGGACTCACTTGGCTGGCCTTGGAAAGCAGAAGCAGTGGTGAGGCTGAGGATGAGGAGGAAGAGGGCAGCCATGAAGACCTTCATCCTCTCAGTGGGGCAGTTCAGCCTCAGGAGACAGCTGAGTGGAGATGTCCTTCTTGCTGCTGGCCGTTCCCTCTCCTACCACTTAGCGCTCTGAACTCTGACCACTTCAGAGCAGGTGGAGGTGGAGAAACAGGCTTTCCCCAGTGTTTGCTGAAAGGGAGGGAAGTGGGCGGGGCCTGGTGCAAAGTTGAATTCAGTCAAATTTGAATTCAGGTTGAGGAAAGAACAGAGAAAGGGAATATGTGGCAAACGTGTGCTGTGTATCAGTCACCTTGCATATCCTAGTTTACTTAATCCTCACAGTTGTTCATTTTTGTTGTTTTGTTTTTCCTTGCATTTCATTTTGTATAGTTTCTATTGCTATGCTTTAAATTCACGTATCTTTGTTCTGCTGCAGTGTCTAATCTGCCATTAATCCTACCCAGTGTCTTTTGCATTTAGACGCTGTAGTTTTAAATCTCTGGCTTTTAGGAACACTGTGGTTCTTTTACTGGCTTCAAGCAATTCTTCATACACATGTACTGACTAGTACTTTGTGGAACACTCAAGAGCTCTGCATATCCCCAGAGTTCTTGTCAGGGCACTACTTTGCTTTATAGTATTCTGATTTGTAAAGTCTAGTCACCTTGGATTTCCCTGACTCTTAGTTCCATCATGAACTGGAAACTCAGAGCCGTAAGCAAGAGCAATCATAGGTCTCTTCATTTACTTCCTGTGTCTTGGGGTCCCTGGTCTCCATTGCGTGAGGTCAAATTCCTTGAAAACTGTTGTTACATATATTTTGTGTGGTTTTTAAATTGTTTTACGCAGGAGGTTCAATTGGTCCCAGTTACTCCAACTTGGCCAAAAGCCAGTAATATTCTTCCCCCCCTCCAATAATATTCTTTAAATCTGCTTTGTTTTGATCCAGGATCCACTCAAAGATCAGGCATCACATTTCATGTCTTTGTTTCTTTTAGTCTAAAAAAATTTCCTAACCTTTTAAAAAAATCTCTTATGACACTGGCATTTTTTATGTGTCTAAAACAGTTGTCTTATAAATTGTCCCACATTCTGGACTGTAGAGGGCCCCCTGGGAAGGCATATGGGCATTCTTTAAATTATTGTCAGCTGAAACCAAAACTACGCCTTGGGAACACGCTTTGCCAAAAAGGAAAGAGTGTTATCAGCTTGGCCTTCATTTCAGCCCAGGTGTCGAATAGTGTGCTTTGATATGTAAATCTAGTCTAGCACCAGGAATGAGGGAATGAATAGGACCTGGGCCCACCCAAGCTCCTTTGATCCTAAGTTTTTGGTGAAAGCCCCTGGTATCCTACCTTATAATAGAGAAACATGCAAACTGACCGCACCTCCGCTATGCCCACAGCCAATCAGAGCAAACAAGATGGCGGTTAATTTGCATATGCGGGCGCTGAGCGGCCTGGATCCAGGAAACATCTTCCGGACCCAGGCCGCTCCTAGTCTGTAGGCCCGTGCTTAGGTCCTGAGCGGCAGGGGTCCCAGAACGCCCCCTGGCCACTCAGAGCCTATGGGTGTAGGCACCAAGCAACCTGGTGGGCGGAACATCCCCGCATTGCTATAGCGACGTGGGGATGTTCCGCCCCGCCCCAGCGGCTTGCAAAGGCTCCTGCACAAAGCGGAGGTTTACGGCCACGCCCCCAGCCAGGCACCCAGGACCGGGGGCTGCCGCTGGCCTCTGGGGTGTGCCGAGACCCTGGCAGCCACTGCTGTGTGCTGCCTGGGGTCCCTGCAAGCCCCAAGCCTGAGGCCCATGGTCAAGGTTGGCTGCTGGCCTCCCCAAGCCGCTTGCACAAAGCGGAGGTTTGGGGCCACGCCCCCAGCCAGGCGCCCAGGACCAGGGGCTGCTGCTGGCCTCCTGGGTTTGCCAAGACCCTGCTGGCCACCGCTGTGTGCTGCCCAGGGTCCCTGCAAGCCTCGAGCCTGGGGCCCATGGTGAGGCTGGCTGCTGGCCTTGGGGCATTTGGAGACGGGGATGTTCCCACCCCGCCCCAGAGGCTTTCCAAGCTCCAGCACCAAGCGGCAGATTGTGTCCATGCCCCAAGCCTAGCGCCCTCCACAGGGGGATGGCTGCTGGCCTCTGGGGTGTGCGGAGACCCCGGCAGCCACCACCAGGTGGCAGGGACACGCCCCTAGCCCAGTGGACACAACCCAGGGGCTGCATGAGCTGCAGAGGATACACCTTTTTTAAAAAAAATTTTATTTTATTTTTTTTACAGAAAAGAGGGGAGAGGGATAGACAGTCAGAAATATCAATGAGAGAGAAACATCCATTAGCTGCCTCCTGCACACTCCCCACTGGGGATATGCCTCCAACCAAGGTACATGCCCTTAACAGGAATCAAACCTGGGACCCTTCAGTCTGCAGGCCCATGGTCTATCCACTGAGCCAAACCAGTTTGAGAGTAAATACCTTTTGTGACAACTCATTGGCTAAGCTCCCTGTAGGCCACGAATTGCAGTGTTCTTGGTAATTTGGGTTATAAGAATCCAAGAAGGTAATCTAGGGTTTTTCGACCACACTCTTGAAGGAAAAAATGAAGGTCCCTTGAGGGGTCCCAGATTGGAGAGACTGCAGGCTGGGCTGAGGGACAACACCCCCCCGTTACTCCCCGCTCCCCGCCGTGCACGAATTTCGTGCACCGGGCCTCTAGTTTGGAATATAAATAAACATGCTGCGTCAGCTCTGAGTCCCTGTCCCTCCATCAGAGAGGACGGAGGTCCCACCCAGCTCCCAGCTTTTCCTTCTATCTTTGTATCTGGTCTCTTTATTTCTTTTATTTCTCAATCCCCAGCTCCTCTACTCAGGAACTGGACCCATTCTTTTTCCGTGCTGGACGCGGAAAGAGAGAAACCCCTATACTGGATTTGTCTGTTTGCTCATGATTAGATTCAAGGTAAACTATTTTGGAAAGAATATTACTTAGGTGATGTATCTTTCCTACCTTATCACTTCAAGTGGCCCATAATGCTACGTTTGATCACCTGGTGAAGGTGGTATCTTCCAGGTCTCTCCATTGTTAACCTTTTGCACTCGGATGTCGAGTGTGACTCAACATGGTTAGCATTAGAATAAAGGAATCGAGAAAAAAGCAAGCGAGTGCAAAGGGTTAAGTTTTATTAATTTCCCTTGGTAATTAATAAATAATCTGTGGGATGAAACTTTGGGATCAGTGAAGATTATACTCTGAATTTTTTACCCAACTGTACATCAATGGTAATCCGTGTCTGAATCGATTATTACATTGGTGGTTAAAAGTGACACTTTTCCCTAATTCTATTATTCCTTCTACACTTATTAGCTTGCATTATTCTATAAATAACAGCTCCCTCTTTTCTTTTTGAGTATCATTTTGAACTCATGGGCTTTTCTTTAACCCTTTGCACTCGCTTGCTTTTTTCTCGATTCCTTTATTCTAATGCTAGCCGTGTTGAGTCACATTAGACATCCGAGTGCAAAAGGTTAAGTTAATTATGATATACCTTATTATCATTATTCTTTTGAATGTTCAAATTGCCCAGATTTGGCCAATGCAGTTTGTTATTATTTAACCACACAATGTTTTCTATGCCCAGGATAATTTCTAATATATTTACCACTCACAATTAGGAATTGTGCAAGGGACTCTCTAAGTTCAGGGCTTATCCAAGTCTTCTTGGAAGTCTTCCTCTTCCGGTATACTCTCAATCCCAAAGTGAGACCTTTGGGTTGGGAGAAGGAGGTACTTCGAATTAAACTACAGATCAGTGTCACCCAGTTCTAATCCCTATCACCTCTATTCTAGGCATCACATACCCGCTTCCATTTTTACCCTTCGGTTGGGCACTTCTATCCTCCTACTTGTTACAATATTCAAGAGAAGCAAAGGGCCACCTGAACTCTATGGAACTGTTCAGAAGATATGCCCCAACAACTCTTTTTGCTCAGCCCTGTGGTAGCCTTGGCCTATCTCTTCTATCTACTCGGGTAACTCCTTTGCCACTAATTTCTCTGTGTTTCCATTGATAGGATCTCACCTAGCCGTTTGGCCTGCTGCTTCTGCCAACTTAAAACTAATATTGAGGCCTTTGGCAAGACAGTCAAATTGCACTGTGACACCGAATGTCTGACAAACACACACCTTGCTGTGAGTCGGAATTACCAGATGATAAACTTTTTAATTTTTATGTTTTAATCAATGATAATATTTTAAACAAATAATGTAACTGCATTATTTTTTATTCATTCATTCATTCATTCATTCAGGGTTCACCTCCCTAAATTTCTAAGAACTACTCCTTGCTAAAAGTCAGATTCAGGAATAAGAGAGGAATGGAAGGGGGAAGGGAGTTAACATCAATAGCCACATAGTGTGTGCTGTGCTCTCTGCTTGGTGCTTTACTTCCAAATGAGAACTTGTTCATTAGTGTGTCAGTCTGTAAACTGGTTTTGTATGCATGCGGTTTCAATTGCCCTTTGCCTTGTAGGACAGGTATAGATGCATTTTCATTTTGTTTGTTTTTTGCAACTTTATAAAAAGGGTACAAATGATGCTGTTTTATTTGGAATTTGAGAGTTTCTGCATCCATCCCCAGAAGCTGCTACCCAGCCCTTCTAATGGATGGGAGGGCTCTTGCAGTCTTAGACCAGCGGTCGGCAAACTCATTAGTCAACAGAGCCAAATATCAACAGTACAGCGATCGAAATTTCTTTTGAGAGCCAAGTTTTTTAAACTTAAACTTCTTCTAACGCCACTTCTTCAAAATAGCCTCACCCAGGCCGTGGTATTTTGTGGAAGAGCCACACTCAAGGGGCCAAAGAGCGGCATGTGGCTCGAGAGCCGCAGTTTGCCGACCACGGCCTTAGACCATTCAACTCTGAACTTGCTCTGAAGCGCAAGGTTTTCTATCCACCAAACACTCAGGTGCTTTTAAGTACTTTTCTACATATTAGGCTATTGGCACCTACTCAGTAACTTCTACAGTGTGCTTTTCTGCCCAGATAGCACCGGTCTCTGCCAGTGATCTGGGGCACATCATAAATAATAATGCTGGGCTGCTTATATAAAGACAGTGCTGCTTATTTTTCAAAGCGATGTTTTGACCAATTATATTCCTCCCTTCTGCCCCAAGGGTAGGCAGAGCATGCATTTTCATCTCCTTTTACCGGTGAGCAGAAACAAGGTCAGAGAGTGCTAAGTGCTGTCACCTAGTGCCAGGTCTCCGCCTCCCAGCTTTTGGGCTCTCCCCAAGCCCATGTTCCCTCTTTCTCAGGGCCCTTACCTGCTTACCTGGCCCTCACCACCACCAGCAATACTTGCAATTCTTCTGGAAAAGAACCCCAGCTGTACAGTGGTACCCTTGACCTGCACGCAGTCAGAAGCTCTGGATGGTTCCCCAAGTGAAGCTGAAAATATAAGAAATGACATGGAATGAAAACCAAGTAGGCAGCTGACAAAAATTGCATTTTCCCTTTTGTGTTCTAGGACCCCAAGTGTTATTCCATACTGGTACATCCCAGATGCCCGCCTACATTTAAGCGAAGAGCAAGAGTGGACATAGTGTTTTTTTCTGCATAGAGCCTTCTGTTATGGGGGCTGGGATGTGTGGGAGCAGGGACCACGCTAAGGAATCGGTGGGTAAGTGGACAAGGGCGTGTCCAGAGGAGGACCTGTTAGCAGTGGGCGTTAATCCGGGTCCTCTGTGAGGGTAGCAAGAACACGAGCTCCCTGAAGAGTGGCGAGAGGAAGCCTCTGGCCCCCTCTGCACCTCAGGCAAGACAGGATGGGGTACCTGAAGGTGGGGAGTCACAGTGGGTCTTCAGGTTCTCACTGAGTGGGTCTTCCAGACTGGGCATTTCTTTAATAACCCAAAATTGGCCCTTGAGGGTCAATGGAATACTCCTAAATATAGTTACTGTAGTTCACACTGTGGAATGTTCTCAGTAAATAACCACTTTTTAAAAGACTACCTTGTCTCCGTTTGTTCTGTTGACAGTCATAGGTTTCAGTTAGGGTTTCTTTTTCTCCTCTCTGAATGGCACTCACACATTTGCTGACTCCCAACTTATTTGGCTGGGATGGATGGCTGTAGACGGACCAAGAGCTTCCCAGGAGTCTTTCATTACCAAAGGCGGGCTCTTCTCTGACAGATGAAGAGCTCCTTATCGAAGGACCATGCATGGAAGTGCTGCCGGAAGAACACCTGCGCTGAGCTGGCCGCTGAGCCAGAGCGGGCATCCTCCGACAGGAACGGAGAGCGTTCATCGGCCTTCGTGAGAGAGCAGCTGGACTTCTGAAGAGGAAAGTGAGGTTAGGCGTGCACCACGTTACATACCGCCCTGATTCTTGGAGGGAAAGCTACAAGATAGACTCAACCTCATTGTCATTCAGTAAACTCCCCTTTTCAAATGATCACGAGGTAAACATGCCCGAGTCACTTAGAAAACATAGAGGGAACCTTCCTCGGAAACTGAGTTTACTCAAGTCACAAACACAAAGGGAGGAAACTGTTTTCCGGAGCAGGCCTCCTGCTCAAGCTTCCGAGTGAGCGGGCAGAAGTCGTTTCCAAGGCAGAGCGGGTGCACCAGCCACGGAAAAAGGAGAGGCTGGAAGCCAGAATGAACAGGGAGCGGAGCCCACTGAGCGAGGACGGCTCCGTGAAAGCGCCCCGGCAGGACGGCCAGGCGCCTGGTCCGAATTTTGTCAGACCAGGTGACCGCCCACGGGGGGCGGCGCCAGGTGCGCCCTTTGTCCAAGGCCTGCCCGCGCACGTGCCGCCGCCGCGCACGTGCCGCCGCCGCGCACGTGCCGCCGCCGCGCACGTGCCGCCGCCGCGCACGTGCCGCCGCCGCGCACGTGCCGCCGCCGCGCACGTGCCGCCGCCGCCGCCGCCGCACGCCCGCGCCGCCGCCGCCGCGCACGTGCCGCCGCCGCGCACGTGCCGCCGCCGCGCACGTGCCGCCGCCGCGCACGTGCCGCCGCCGCGCACGTGCCGCCGCCGCGCACGTGCCGCCGCCGCGCACGTGCCGCCGCCGCGCACGTGCCGCGAGACACGGACACCGCCAGTTACCGCGGGGAAAGCAGCTCGGGGAGCCGCAGCACCTGTAGCAGCGCGGGGGCACCCATCCGCCCAGTGGCTGCAGGCCCCTTCCCGCCGCCTCTAGCCTCCCGCACGCTCACTCCCTCTCCCCCTCCACCTCCCCCAACAGAGGGGACATCAAGTGACAAAACCCCGGATTTACTGGAGGGAAGAGGCGCATTGTTGGAAATGGGGATTGCACTGCTGAGTTCGTAGGCCGCGCGTGGCTCGCTCCTCTCTCCCCGCAGCCCTCTCTTCCTCTTCAGACTGTGCCAGGGCCGTGTCCCCGGGCAGGGGCAGGGGCAGGGGCAGGCTTCGGCACAGGTAGGCAGTGCACTCGTTCTTCTCCCCTTGTGCTGGTTTGGGTTTGGGGATGAAAACGCTTGTTTTGCAGACCTCTCTGCATTTCTAACGTGGTTTCTTTTAGATTTTTATTCTACAGCTGTTCCTTAAAAGGGACTTGAGGATTTTCCCCCCAGTTTCCCCCCCTCCCCCCCCCTCTCTTTCTCTCTCTCTCTCTCTCCCTCTCTCTCTCTCTCTCTCTCTCTCTCTCTCTCTCTCACACACACACACACACACACACACACACACACACACGAGCTCCTCTTTGCGCTCAGTTGGGGTGATGTCAATGTAAGAAACATGCAAACATATAGACAATTTTTGTGAGTTTGAGCCAAACTGACAGTTGTTGGGAGGCAAAATCTCAATGTATTGAGAAAATTCTCCAGGGGGCAGTTTTGCACCCCCTCTCCCTTCCTCTCTGAAGTTAATAAAAAAAAATATTTTTAAAAAAAGACTAGAAGGACAACGAAATGGTAAAAGAATTCAGAAATAGTAGGGACTGAAGGTTAGTAGAAAATAGCTTAAAGATCAGTAGACCAAGTGTCCATATTGAGCATTAATGGATTTGATTTGACAGTAAATTCTACCACTCTAACTTCTTGCGCAAAAGTGTATGTCACCCGAAGAGAAGTGAGGCCATTTACTGTCTTTATCCCATTAGTATAAACATGGGTGTTTGCTGCAGAAATATTACTCTTTGATTAAAGTATGTTTCCCGGACTCTGCCAGGAATAGAATGCCCAGTTGTTTGCAGGTACATGTTACCTTTTAAATATTATTTTTTGAACATATGGTAAAGTATATATAATATAAAAATTTACAATTTTAACCTTTTTTTTCTTGGAGCTCTGACCTTGTACCCTATGCACACAGTGACCTAGACCTGCTAAATATATTAAGGGTGAGGCAAAAGTACGTTTACAGTTGTTTGTATGAAAAATAATTCAATGAAAATCTGTGTTTTGAGGACTCACAACTGTAAACCTACTTTTGCCATGCCCTGCATTCCTTTGTTAGGTGAGTGAAGGGAAAATAGACCTGGTAGGGGGACTATCAAGGAGCTTAGACCAGAGTCATCAGGTAAAGGGGAGTGTGATCAAAGCGATAAGAACAGTCACAATGCTGTTAAGTTCAGAGGAAGAACAGAAGGTGTACTTTAGACAAAACTGGTCAACTTTTAACCATTTTCAACTGTACAGTTAGGCCATTCACATATTGCACAACCGTAACCACAGCCTATCCATGGAACTCTTTTCTTCTTGCAAAACTGAAACTCTGTACTCACGCAACAGTAACTCTCCATTTCTCTCTCCCCCAACCCCTGGCCACCACCATTCTACTTCGGGCTCTGAATTTGCCTACTTTAAGTACTTCATATTAATGGAATCATACAGTGCTTATCCTTTTGTTATTGGCTTATCTCATTTATCATAATGTAGGGTATAGACCTCTCTTTATTGTTCATCCATGTTGTAGCATGTATCTGAGTTTCTGACCTTTTAAAGGTCAGAATAATGAATAACATTCCATTGTATGTGTATACCCCATTTTTTAAAATCCATTTATTTGTTGATGCAAACTTGGGTTGCTTTCACCTATATAATAAAACCCTAATATGCAAATTGACCAAACAGTGGAATGACCAGTCACTATGACACGCACTGACCAGCAGGGGGCAGACGCTCAATGCAGGAACTGCCCCCTGGTCGTCAGTGAGCTCCCACAGGGGGAGCGCCGCTCGGCCAGAAGCCGGGCTCACGGCTGGCGAGTACAGTGGCGGGAGCCTCTCCTGCCTCTGCTGCAGGCGGGTGATAAGGAGTGAGGGGTCCTGGACTGCGAGAACCCGGGACTGCAAGAGGGATGTCTAACTGCCGGCTTACATTTTTGTTTGATCCCCAGGGGGGATCAGGCCTAAGCCAGCAGGTGGACATCCCCCAATGGATCCTGGACTGTGAGAGGGCACAGGCCAGGCTGAGGGACCCTCCCCTCCATCCTCCCTGCATGAATTTTGTGCATCGGGCCTCTAGTTAGGAATAATGCTGCTACTAGCATGGTCGTACATATGTGTCTTCATGTACCTGTTTTCAGTTCTTTTGGGTGTATATCCAGAAATAAAATTGCTAGATCATATTGTATTACTTTTTTAAAACCTGAAAGATTCTGCATTTCAGAATATATCTAGCCCCAATGTTTTGGTTAAGCGATTGTAGATTTGCATTTTGCTAAGTAGGCAAACACAGGTAAACTTTTAGCTCTTTTCTTATATACTTATTTGTGAATTATATTTAATGAGGCATGTGCATACACTTCAATATACTTGATATGGTGTGTGTGGGGCTTGCAAAATCAAATATTAAAGGGACTTGTTTTTTCTATAAGTTTCCTGACTAGCTTATATCCTAACTCCACCTCTTTTTTGTTTTTTTAATATTTTTATTGATTTCGGAGAGTAAGGGAGAGGGAGAGAGAGAAACATCAGTGATGAGAGAGAATCATTGCTCAGCTGCCCCCTGCATTACCCCTTCCCCCCACAAGGAGGTGATGTTTCTATCTCTCTCCTTTCCCTTCCTCTCTGAAACCTATAAAATAAAAATAAAATAAAAAGAAATCCTGGGAGAGGGAAGAGCATATGTAAAGGCTCTGAGGCAAAAATGAGGATAGTGCATCTGAAGTAACAAAATCAGATCAGTGTGGCTGGAACACCAAGACAAGAGAGAGGGTGGGGCAGAATAAGCCTCAGGAAACAGGAAGGGCCCCAGTTATGGGGCATCTGGCAGGACATGTTAAAAGGGTTTTGGAATTCATTCTAGGTATAATGGGAAGCTCTTGGAAGATTTTCAAGTGAAGAATGGAGGGGATGGGGAAGAATGGAAGAGAAAAGACCAAGTGGAGCATATTGTCATCAGGGTGAGAGATGAGGACGACTTCTACCCATGTGCGTTTTTCCGTGTCTGCAGGTAAAGTTTGTGTGTAGGAAGCTATTTGCAGTTACTTTGACTCTTTAATGAATATTAGTTCAGTAGAAAAATACATTTAAAAATCAATTTCCTATAAGCCTTTTGCTTGACCCATATTGTCCTGTTTATAAACCTAACAAAACGTAAAAGGCCCTTGATTAATGCTTAATCAAGTGACATAGACTGCCCTTAAGCAGTCAGCCCCATTTACAACTTCGTTGATTAAATTTGTGTAAACCCTTTAAGCTGTGTTTTTCAGTAATTTAATATGTTGAAATTTAAAAACTATTGTTAGGTCTGATCAAATAATTGAATCAACACCCCCTTCCCCTGGGAGCTGATCTTTTGACCACATCACAACCGACATTCCCTTTCGCTAAGACCACATTCCACTTGCTAAGACCATTATCCTTCCCCTCTGGGCCTCTCCCAGAGAATTCTCCACCCGGAAAAATCCCATCTAGAGTCCTTTAAAATCTCTGACTCCCTGTCCCTGGGGGCTGATACATATTTTGGGGCTCAGCCCATCTGGTTTTCCAGATGACCTAATAAATTTATAATCCTTAACCCTTTTTGGCCTTGTGCATTCCTCCTTCGGCGACCCTAACATATTCTACATGTCCAGTTTAACACTTAGAATATTCCAAAGTACTTCACTCCTGTAAACATAATAAAATAAATTTATAAATATGAAAAACTCAGGTGTTCGCTTCGGCAGCACATATACTAAAATTGGAACGATACAGATATTAGCATGGCCCCTGCGCAAGGATGACACATAAATTTGTGACACGTCCTATATTTAAAAATAAAAAAAAAAAACAAACTCAGGTAGTGTTAAACACTCCAATATTCTGTTAACTTAGCCAAATTCTCTTATATCTTTCAACTCAAAATCACAAGTATAAAATAAATTATTTAATTACATGTTTTATATTGAAATCATAAGGATAATCTGTGATTTCAGAGAGTAAGGGAGAGGGAGAGAGTATAAAAGTATATTATAAATGCTTTAAATCGCAAATCATATAGATGATTACAAATTTATTCCTAATTTTTGCATGTGAGTATTAATAGTCTATGCTTCATATCTATGTTTAATTGTTTAATATCTATGTTTAATTGTTTAATCGTGTCCTTTATCTTCATATCTATGTTTAATTGTTTAATCGTGTCCTTTCTGAGGCTTCCCCACTAGGGTGCAGTGTTATTATTTTAAAGAAATGGAGATTGCTGGGCCAATTATTTATGGGGCCTACAGGATCACCGTCCCAGTGGGTTGCTTATTGGTCAGAGGGGACTTGAGATGTGGCCTGTGGACTTCCAGGGTGATTCCTCTCCATTGTGACTGGGCACTCGGAGCTCTAACTTGAGAGTCACATTGACAACGGAGGCCTGAAGTTCACTTCTTTTAAAAAGGGTTGGTATCTTCTGTGTTCTACTTATACCCTCGAATGATTATTTTTAAAAAATATATTTTTATTGATTTCAGAGACGAAGGGAGAGGAAGAGAGAGAAACTTCACTGATGAGAGGGAATCATTGATTGGCTGCCTCCTGCACACCCCACACTGGGGATCGAGCCCACAACCCAGGCATGTGCCCTTGACTAGAATCGAACCTGGGACCCTTCGGTCAGCAGGCCGACACTCTGTCCACTTAGCCAAACCGGCTAGGGCTGGAATAATTCTTCTGTGTGACTTGTGTGGACAGAAGCCAGAACCTTCACTGAGAATGTAGCAAACATTCCTCATGGCTAGGCTAGATTTTTTCATTTCTTGAGTTGTTTAGGACATTTACCTAAACATTACCTTCCCCCCTCCATCAGTCCTTCAGATGTTTCTATAATTCTTCTCTCTGATCTGTGTGGATGAAATTTTGCCTTTCCTACTGGGGTTATGACTGACTGATGTTTGCAATTTCTTTCTGCATACTTTTTAAAAATTTTTATTAAATCGATTGGGGTGGCATTGGTCAACATGAACATATAGGTTTCCTGTGTGGGTTTCCATGTTACAAGATCTGTATATTCTTTCTGCATACTTGAACTCTGAATTTTCATGGCCTTCCTGACACCTGATTGGATTCGGTGTTCCTGCCAAACCCTCGTTCGGTTCTGAGACACGTTGTGAGATGATAGCTGGATTCAGGTGGTGGTGGAAGAGCCGAAGCGGATGGGTTTGAGAGAGATTTTGGCAGAGTTGATAGGATTTGTTGATGGATTGGATGGGAGGTGGGGGCGGGGTGGGGAGATGAGGGAGAGATGTCTTAAGGATGACTTCCTGTCTGCAGCTTGAGCAGCTTAGAGAATGGGGATTCTATTTCCTGAGAAGGGTGGCTCAGAGAAGGAGCACAGTCACAGCAGTTATAGTTCCTCATTCACAGGACACCCAATATCTGCTCAGCTTCTCTCAGAATCAAGAAGTACCCCCTCCCCTGCCCCCATAACTAAGGGCAGCGGCAGTGAGCTGCCAGTGTATCCGATTTCTGGAACCTGACCTGTGAAGTCTAGCGGTGGCTCGCCCCCAGCTGGGAAGAAGTGCTCTTGAAGACCGAGATGTCTGCTTGTTCTGACTTTGGTTTTCTCATTCCAATTAATGTTGCTTTTGCTAATTTAGATTTTAGCGAATGTTCCTGGTTCCATCTCCTAGTATTCTATGACATTTACCCATTTTCTCTTAGAATTTCTTCTGTTAAGTCATTTCTAAAGAGCTATAGCCTATAGCAATTACTCAAAAAATGTCAGTGAATGTTATTGTTCAAATAACATACTATTCACACCTCCTAGCAAATGGAAATCGCCAATTTAAGGACTGACTTTGCTTGCAAAACTTTCTTGAAACATCACTTACATGATTTGTGTAAAATGTGCTATAAGCACAAACTCACTCACATTTGTTTAGCAGCAGAAAGGGCCCTGAACTCACACTTGTCCCATGGCAAGGGCTTCAAGCTGATGGGCCGTGACCACTTCTCTCCCACATGCTCCTGTCCTGATTCCCCAAAAGGCCAATCTTCACTTTGAACTTCACGTGTCAAATGTGTGTGGCTCTTGCTCTTGATGTCAGTGGGTTACTTTAAATCAGTATCATCTCTTTGTGGATTGTTAAGCTTCAATTCCTTCAGGAGAATTATAACACTTTTTCTCAGTTTCTCAACTGAATTTTCTTGGGATTTGGAAAAACATAATTTTCTAAGAAAGGCTGGGAAGGAATTCCCAATGGAAATACTAATGGATGCCCAGGTTGGGCGCTGCTCCCTCACAGGTCTCAGGGGGAGGCTGGGAGGTGGGGGTTGCTGTACCCAGAAGAGCAGAGTCTGGCCTATAAAGCAGGAATGTTAGACTTGTCCTTGTTTCTGTTCGTGAAAGCTGTGTGACTCTAGACAGGACACTCAGCCTTTCTAAAGCTGTGTTCTTAAAATGGCAAATAGTATTGATAGGACTGGTACTGTGCATACTGACTTATATACCCACTAGTAGCCCTGTGCACGAATCCATGCACCAGTAGCTCTCTGCAGGGCCTGGCCGCTCCACGCCTGCTGCCCAGAAGCTCTCCGCGGCCCAGAGGCCCATCCGCGGCTGGTCGCGGAACACTTGCCTCATTGCTGCAGCAATGAAGCAAGCATTCTGCCAGGCCACTCACGCTGCCCGCTCTCAGCGGCCACTTCCCCAGGACTGGGGGACTCCGGTGGGGCTGAGAGGATTGGGTGCTGCCATCTTGTGGCTATGGGTGCTGCCATCTTTGTGACAGAGTGATGGTTAATTTGCATATTGCCCTTTTATTAGATAGGATGCTTGTTTTGTGCAATAAAGGCCTTATTACCCCCATGGCAGGCCACATCTGGGGGTCCCTGGGAGCTGAAGTGTCCGTTCCTGCCCACCACTGCATTATGCATGCTGACTGAATGGGTGGCACAGAGCAGGCTGTTGATGTATGCTTGTTGAGTGAATTCAGTTAGAACCTATATCTTTCTGACTGTAAAGCCAGTTATTTCTCCGTTTTGTTTTGCTGTTCTCTGGAGAGAAAAAAGATTCCACTTGCTAAGTCTCTAGGCCTGGTATGCGGCTTGCTTCCTGACCCTCCAGGAAAGGATCAGTGACCCCATCTGCCGATGAGAGGTCATGCAATGATAATGGAGCTATGGGAAAGCATTCAGGAGCGCTCTGGGTGGTTGCAGTCAGAATCCCTGGTAAGTTGCTCTCATTCCTGGACCAGCAGAGATGTCTAGTGAGAGGCCCAGGACCCAGCATTTTCCCTTCTCTGAATTTGGTTGAAATTCAACTCAGGAGAGTTGAGATTCAGGAAATCGCCCACCCCGCTGGGACTCCCGGCTGTGTCACTTTCTCCCCGGGTGCCAGCCCCCTGCAAAGAGGCAACCTCACCTGTTTAGGGTGGAAAGGCCTTGAGCCAGAGGTCAGGCCTCTCTCAGAGTTGCCTGCTGCTCCCTCATCTTGTGTCCCAGGGGTATTTATTCCTACCTGCCAGGAGCAGCTCTGAGCCATATTCACAACTGGACAGATCTTGCAGGGAAAGGAGAGAGGGCGCACAGGGGCCTGAGACCCATATGCCCCCTCAGGCCAGGCCGACAGTGGCTGGGTGTGGCCCAGCAGTGGGGGCTCCTGGGACCTGGGACGTGTACCCCTGTCTAAAAGGACAGCACTCACCACCTTAGTTCCAGTCAAAGGTTATCTTGTGTGGAAACTCAGGCACAGGTCTGCTTGGTCTTCTATATTTGCAAAATTAAATAGACAATATAGATTTTTTAACGTCTCCAATTTTTTAAAGGTTGGCAACCAATTCAAATATTGTAAAGCCCAGTCTAAGCCAGGAAGACAGCTTGATCCTTTGCAGTTTCTCTCTCCCAGCCCAGGCTTACATGCGGCTCCTGTGTAGCCCCAGGAGGTGGCTGAGCAGATAGCCTGGCCGGCTCTGGATCAGCTTCTCTCTGCTGGGTACCCAAGGGCCAGGAGGCTCTGTGCAGAGGCCGGTTTTCCTCTCCCCAGAGGAGGGAGAAATGAGTCCTGCCCAGAAGTGGGGAGAGGCCCCCAGTAAAGGTGCTGTTTCCAAGTGCTGACCCAGGCTACCATTTCTGGACCACCACACCTCCTCTCCGCACCAGCGCCTCTTGTGTTCTCCTTGTTCAGAAGAATGAAAGAGTGAGGAGAGTCAGGCTGACCCTCATCCTTCTGGGTTGAAGGCCCCTGAATTCTCTGTCTCCTTGAGGTCTAGGCTCTGAGCCTCCTTTACACTGTAAGAGGTTGCTGGTCAGGAAGTCACAAGATAGAAAAATCCACGTTTGCATGAGAGTTGTGTTTCTGGAGAATTGTGACTGCTGACGTATCTAAAATGTTAGCACTGAGTCCGTTTATTCAAAGAAGAGTGGAAGGCGGAGAATGACCCTAGGTTCCGCATTTGGCTTGCACCTTGAAGGGGGGTCATGGGGGACAGTGGGCTTTGCGGTGGAAACTGCCTTCCACTCCTGCCCCTGCCTGGGGAGCCTGGTTAAGCCTCCTCGGTGAGCCTGTCCTCAGGTGTGGACCACCTGAGGCCTGGGCCAGTGTCTCAGGCTCAGCAGCTCCAGGGCCCAACAGGATAGGGAGGTGGACTCAGGCCTGATGGGGGCTAGGAGTAGGGAGAAGGATCCACAGGGGATCCTGGGATGGATGGGCCTCACCAGTCAGGATTGGACTGGAATCCCTCACCTAGGCTGAGCTGAAGGCCCCTGCCCCCTGCCCAGCACGGGAAGTTTGGTCAGATCCTTAGCAACCAAGGAAGGTGCCCAGGGCTCTCTGCTCAGTCAGGACTGCTTTGGGGCCTGGGGCTGCGGGATGCGTTCCTTCTGGGTCAAACTGGGGGAGCCAGAGGCAGGGCCGTGAGGCTGTGCCCTGTGGTTTGGCCAGGACAGGTTGCAGGTGTTTTCATCTCTTCCTTTCCCTGGAGGTGACTAAGGGGCAGCACCACTGGCAAACCCCTGGGCATCGTTCACAGTGCGGCCCCTGGAACACAATTTCATAGAATACAGTTGTGTCTTGTCACCTTCCAGTTTGGGCTGCAGGGTCCCTGCACAGTGACACAGTGGTTTTGTGACTGGCTCCTGGTTTTCCTGGGGTGCAGGGCATTCCTGGAATGTGCTAACACGGAAAGGTCACCCTCCTGGGAGGTTGGGCAGATGTGTCTGTCTGCCACCTCTACTCCCACCAAGTTCAGATTAAACAATTGTGGGATTCCCCCCCAATATTTTTTCATTGTGGTAAAAGGCACATAATATAAAATTTACCATTATAATCATGTTTAAGTGTACAGTTCAGTGGTATTAAATACATTCCTATATTGTGCAATCATCATCATCCATCCACAGAACTTTTTTCATCTTGCAAACTGAAACTAGACCTATTAAACATAACTCCCCACTCCTCCCAGCCATTGGAAATCACCATTCTACTTTCTGTCTCTATGAAATTGACTGTTCGAGGTACATCACATAAAAGTGGAATGATGCATTATTTGTCTTTTAGTGACTGACTTGTTTCAGTATAATGTCCTCAAGGCTCACCCATTTTGCAGCATATGTCATAATTTCTTTACTTTTAAAGACTGAATAATATTCCATTGTATACCTATTTTGCTTATCCAGTCATCTAGATGGACACTTGGGATGCTTCCACATTTTAGTTAGCTATTGTGAATAGTGCTGCTATGAACAGGGATGTACAAATATTTATTGGAGACCATGTTTTCAGTTCTTTTGGGTATATACTGAGAAGTGGGATTGCTGGATCATATGGTAAATCTATTTTTAATTTTTTAAGGAACTGTCACACTTTTTGTAGCAGCTGCACCATTTTACAGTGTACAACAGTTCCAATTTCTCCACATCCTTGCCAACCCTTGTTATTTTCTGTTTTTGTTTTATTTTTGTTTTGGTAGTAATACTATACTAATGGGTGTGAAGTGGTATCTCATTGCGGTTTTGATTTAAGCATCTGTGTTTTTATCAGTTTTATATAATGGGGCTCCAAGCAAGTTTGTTTGCAAAGAATATGTTCTTCCACTAAAAAGAAAAATTTAAACCTCTGTGTTAATGGGAACAGCAGTTATTTGAGCTAGACAGAGGCACTGCTTTTAGTCCTGAAATCCACCACTTACGAGGTATAGTGACATTTGAGTAATATAATTAAGCTGTTAAAGTTACATGTGGTTACTGAAAGGAATGTGTAATATAAATTATCTAAGTGAGTGAAATCTTCCTGATGTGTCCATATTGAGACCTTCCTCAGGGCAGATGTTCATTCATTCAGTGGATGTTAATTGAGATTTTACTGTATGCTAGGCACTTTCTAGGTCCTGGGGATACAGAGACAAGAAGGCAAGATCCCTGCTCTTGCCATGCTCAAATTTTAGTGGGAAAGACAGACAAACAGGGTAGTAGAAGATGGAGTTAAAAGCTAGGAGGAAAATAAACAGGGGTGATGTGATAGAGAATGCCTGAGGGTTGGGTGGAAGTTGCTTAATAAGCTGGTCAGGAGAGCCCATTGGGAGAGGGTATCATTTCATCTGGAACCTGCTGGTTGAGAAGAAACCAGACTCAGACAGATCAGGGGGGAGTGTGTCTGGGTAGAGGGAACAGCAAGGGCGGAGATCAATGGGCTTGGTGCATTTGAAGAACAGACAAAGAGTGGGTGCCTGGAGAAAAGGGAGTGAGGGTCAGAGTGATCAGAGATGAGGTCCATTGTCCAGATTTTTTGAGTCTGGTGACAACGGTTTGCATCCCATTTCACTGTCTCACTCACATGGGCACTGCAGGTAGCGACAAAGCAAGCCAGTGTGGCTGTATTCCAGTGGGGCCCTGGGTAGCTCTATCCTGGACAGTAGGTGGGTGGATTGAACATGAACTCTTGTCAGTTGCTTTAAGGGAAAACAAAGAAGAAAAGTCCATGGATTCCTTTCATGTTATACTTTACTCTTCCTCTCTAGGTGAACAGAGAGAGGCTGCGCTGCCTTTCTCCCAACAAATTAAGAGCATGTAGTGAGAGAAATTGACACCTAGATGGATGCCTCTGATGGCTGTCTTTCTCCTCCCTGCAGACGGTGGGCTACTGTGTGTGTACAGGAGGGGCAGGGTGGCCCACACAGGCCTTTGTACCCTCGGCTAGCAGAACATCAGATGTGGGGATGCGGGAGACACACATGGACAGGAGGATGGAAGAAGCTGACTCAATCAAAGTTACTGATGACACTGAGCATCTGTCTTCCAAGCTTTGGTCTTTTGTAGGCAACAGACACCCTCCTTCTGAGCTTCAGTCTTGCTCTACTTCCCCAATTCAAAGGAGAGGGCTGGAGTGGGGGAGGGGGACTTGGGGAAGATTAAGGCTCAAATTTTGCTTTTGATTTTGCACACTGGCACATACAGCAATGATGCTGGTTCACAACACATTGCACAGTTTCCTGAATTTTACTCTTTTCCTGACTGATCCCAGGGTACTTTTGTTAAGAGCCAAAGATCAGATAGTTTGTTGATAGCTCTTTCCAGCCCACCCTTCCTCAGATGTTCGTGCTGCCAGAGAGGGAAGTGGGTCTCTCCAGCCTGACTTGCCCTAGCTGTACCCATGCTGACTTGCAGTGGACACTTCCTTTTTTTATTTTTTTTATTGATTTCAGAGAGGAAGGGAGAGGGAGAAAGAGATAGAAACATCAATGATGAGAGAGAATAATTGGTTGGCTGCCTTCTGCACATCCCCCACTGGGGATCGAGCCCCCATCCTGGGCGTGTGCCCTTAACCAGAATCACACCTGGGACCTTTCAGTTCACAGGCTGAAGCTCTATCCACTGAGCCAAACCAGGTAGGCCTGGACACTTCCTTTTTAAAGTGCCAACAAAGGGTTTCTTACCAATAATTGCTTAGGTAGAGAATCTGACCACTCTTAAGATTATAGAATCTGTCTTCTTTCCCCCTCCCTTTTTTGGGAAGCTGGTTGTTTGTCTTCAATATTCTACAATGGAAAGCTAAAAATACACTTTAAAATTCAGCTATACACTAGAAGGAAAGCAAGAATATAGTGTAAACAACTTTTGGGAGAGAGATCGCTCAGAGGGAGAAGGGAAAGGGGACATATTGTAGAGGGACACGTCGGGTGGAGGGCACAGGGATGTCTGTCATGTTACTCTTTATTCTCAAACCACATTTTATGTCTACTGAGTATTAAGTATAAGACTATAAAAATCAGGTTATAGAAAAGAACATTTAGTATGATCCCATTTTTTGTTTAACTGTATCCTATATAATAAAAAGCTAATATGCAAATCGACCGAACAGTGGAACAACCAGTTGCTATGACACGCACTGATCACCAGTGCATAAATGTCATGCACCAGGCCTCTAGTGTATAGCTGAATCTTAAACAGTATATTTTTAGCTTTGTGTTTTTGAAAAATATATATATACTAGAGACCTGGCCTGTGGGATTGGGCCGAAACTGGCTCTCCGACATCCCCCAAGGGGTCCCAGATTGCCAGAGGGTGCAGGCCAGGCTGAGGGACCCCACCGGTGCATGATCGGGGCCGGGGAGGGATGTGGGAGGTTGGCCAGCTGGTGAGGGGCCATGGGAGGGCTCCAGGAAATGTCCAGCCCATCTCGCTCAGTCCCGATTGGCTGGACCTCGGCAGCAAGGTAACCTATTGGCCCCCTGGTCGTCAGTGCACATCATAGCAAGCAGTTGAGCGGCCTTAGCATATTATGCTTTGATTGGTTGAATGGCCGACTGGTCAACCATATACTTAGCATATTAGGCTTTTATTATATAGTATATATAATTATTATTATGTGTATTCTTCCATAGACCTTTTTCTCTTTTAACAATATGCTTATGGGATTCACCTGTGTTACTGTGTGTAGCTGTAGTATGCTTGCTTTCACTCTTGCTGATATTTCAGTGTATGACTACACCACAATTTATTTTTAATTTGCCCCCTTTTATGCTTGCTGTGAGCATTCTTATGCATGGTTCCTGGTGTACATGTGATTGGTATCTGTAGGATGTATGGAAGAGAAGGTTACCTATGCTCACCTTTATTCTGCAGTCTTCCAAAGCAATGGGACCAATTCATACTCCCAGCAGCAGACGGTGTGTGTGAGTTGTTCCACACCCTCTCTAATATTAATACTTCTCAAATTTAGTATTTAATTAGATGTGGAGGGAGCAATCCAGGACAGTAGGAGGGAGGTAAGTGTAGTTTGATGAATTTTGACCATCTCCACAGTGAAAATTTAGAATATTTTCATCACTCCAAAAAAAAAAAAAAAGGTACCCTTGTTCCCCCTTTTCAGTAAGCACCCTCCCTCATCCCCAGTTCTTTGCAACCATTGATTAGATTTCTTTCCTTATAGTTTCACCTTTTCCATAATATTATGTGAATAGAATAACTCTGGGTTCCCGATGAACTCCTGGACCCAGGCATCACTGGGGTTGGCACACACCAGCCAACCTCATTTAGTTTGGAAGCTAAATGAGGATTAAGGACCTAGTCTTCATTCTTAAGTAAGCTGAATTTATGAAAGTGCATACATATGCGTGCTAGAATAATTTGCTTTGGTGTTTATTTAAATGGTGGATTTCCCTCGTTGCACGTAAGTTCGCACTTGTTTTCAATACTTTGCTTCTTTTTCAATGTGTGAGCATCATTTCATAGGCATAAAGCCTGGTGTTGTTGGAACAGCACTTATTCTTTCTCTTTCCTTACCTTAGATGCCCCTAATCATCCTATCTCTTTCCTTCCAACCAATGAAACGGATTTATCAGGGAAAATAAAAAACAAAAGAATAACCAGAAGTCTAATATTTACTAAAGAAAACAAAAATAATCTTTATTATTCTGGCAATTTTAACAGAGCAAAGGGCTTATACAAACTCAATAAGCATCTGTTGATAGGCTTGGTCCAATGCCTACCCAGAGACAGGAGCACAATCATTCACCATCACCCTGAACATGAGGCACCCACTATATGATTGACTGGGAAAGGATTTGGGGATAAGAGGGTGTTATAATGATTTCTCAGAGAAATGGTTAAAAAAAAGCATCAAAGGAATAAAACGACTTACATAGCTTACTAAATTAAAGAAAGCTTTCAGAATGTGGTTAGTGGAGGGGGGAAGGACTCAGAGGACAGGGAACTTCTGGGGCTGCAGGGACATTCCCCTAGTCAGCATCCCTGCTGCCTATTGGAAAACTGACCCCCTGGGGAATCTCCTTCATGTTGTTGATGTATTCCTGAACCCAGGCATCGCTGGGATTAGCACAGATTTGCCGGCCCTTTGTGGTGAGAAAGCTGTAGAGAAGGCAGAAGTATTATATAGAGGATGAGTAAGGATATGCTTGACCACCTGTGGACTCTTTATCTTCATCCCTGTGGGCAGCTCAGGGCTAGTCCATCCTATCAAGGAATCATCCTCCAACCCTCAGGGACTTTTTGGTCTTTCTCTGAGTGATTTATGGAAATAACCTAAAGCCACCTCTTAACTGCTGTCTCTCTCCTCTCCCCTCTACTTTTGGGCACACCTTCCCTGGCTCCCTGAAGGCCCCATTTCACCTCAGTAAACAGCCACAGGGGTCTCTCCCTTTGTCTTGCATGCACTAAAGGCCCCCAGAGGGCGGGGCTTTCTCAGGATGCTCCTTATCCATTAGCTGGTGCACTTGTGAACCCCTCCCCACTCCGACTCCTGTGTTCTCTGTCATCCCAGGGATGGGCAAGGGGACTGACACTTACACAACACCATTTAGGGAGCATTGGTCGCTGGTCTTAAAATAGGCAACCACAACTTTGCGGGGGATCTTCCGGGACAGGTAGGTCAAGCAGCAGGTGGGTGGGGTGTCAAGGCGTTCTGTGGGGAAACAAGGACAACAAGGAGTTGCTCAGGAGCGCCGGCAAGTCTGAGAGAGTCAGGAAGAAATAGAGAGAGACAGCTCAGCGACGAGGCTTAGGGGAAAGGGAAACTGGATATAACCTGGCTTTTTTATTTGTTTCTCATTCATTTCCTTAGTCTTGTCTTTGGTTTGTCTCTTCTTTTTGGTCTCTAACTTACTCTATAGGGAATCAAATTCTACCCTCTCTTCCTAAATCTCTTTGGGGGAAATTTCTTTTCTAATCCATCAAATCATAAAATAGCTGAGTGAAAGTAGGGACAATTCTTACAACTCTTGGGAATAGCTAAGGTGATTCTAAAACTTACCAGCACCCATAGGATCTAAGTAGACGTAGATTCTGCCTCATGCTAATAACCCAATAAATGAAACTTCAATGATCGCACCCAAAAAGTAATATAAAATCCTGCCACCCAGATCAATAGACTCCATTTGAACCCTCTAGAAGAAAACAACAGTGTTATCTTGGAACCCCATTCGAAGTTCTCTTAAGTTCACTTGGGGGTTCTCAGGCCAGAAGACTTGGAAGATGTGGTCTGACTTCTGGCCAGAGTGTGGGGAGCAACTGTTGTTAAAGAAAAGTGGACAACAAACTCACCTTCCTCATAGGCGTAGAGGACCCTGGCGCAGAGGATGACCAGGACGGTAGCTTCAAGGAACTTCATGATGCTGGGCAGGCAGAGGAGTGTAGGCAGAACTGAGACGGAGCTTTGGAAATCACTGCTGCTGGCCTCCTTCTGGGACCTGCACTATCTTCCCTCCTTTTATAGGCGGCCCAGGGCAGCGGGAACTTAGGAATTGGAGGTGCCTAAGCAAGAAATTTTACGTATAGTGGTATCACGTGGGTTGTGCAACCAGGGTTGCCTGAGGTTACTAATGGGATTGGGAGGCTTATGAGGAAGTTGTTTCTCCAGATGGGTTACTAGGAATTGGCACCACCCAGGGGTCATGCTTAGCTGTTTCCTTTTCATGTGACAGGTCTCTCTGAAGTGCCGGGTCACTGCCTCCTTCCATAGAGCAGTGCTCTGGTGCACTTCCACAATTGTTCTGTCCATTTAAATGTGACATGAATAATAATGCCACCGAGTCTCAGGCAGCATAAGCCAAGGGAGCCACACTGTAGATGGAAAATACAGAATTGGGATCCTGGAGGTACAAGAATGTTTAAAGTAAGAATTAACCTTCCAGTAATTGTCTGTTTATCAAACATTCACCATACACTGAGTGGCCAGAATATTATGATCTCTGAACGCATAATAATCTGGCCACTCAGTGTATTTGTATCTCAAATGGGTACCAAAAGTATTCTAGACTTTTGCTGGAGATCAACCACCTATTTGCCCTGAGCTTTCTATCAGCCAGTGCAAAGGGGAAAACTGATCAGGTGCATGATTTATAGTATCTTTGATATCAAATAAATGAGGTATTTAAGAGAAGTACACTGAGTGGCCAGATTATTATGTGTTCAGAGATCGTAATAATCTGGCCACTCAGTGTATATGTACAATGATATCTAGATATAACACTGGATGTGGTCAGCAGTCTTAAAAATCTCCATACTCTTTGAACTGGAAACTCTATTTCTCATAATCTATCCTATGGAAATGACCTCACAAATGTGGAACATATTAGGGACAGTGTTGTTTGGTGCAGTTTATGATCAAATAATTGACAGCAAACTACACATTTTACAGTGTTGGAATGATAAAGTTAACCCACTGATGGACCATTAGTCAGCCTCTTAAACAGATAGAGTGACATGACAGTACTTGATTTTTAATATTAAGTATTAACAATCAAGATGCAAAATTTTATATGCAATTTTATTTCAAAAATCCTGGGAAGAGAAAAAAGAAACCAGAAAGAATTAAAGCCCCCTATCTATGACCATCTTCTCCACACCCCATGTCCCATGGGTTATCTCTCTTCCACAAGCCCTGCTTCTCTCCAGGAAGGAGGAAAAGCACTAATATTACACAACGGTAGGAACACTGCCTGTTAGCATCACTGCAGTCAACACATTTATGACAGGTCTGGAGAGAAGTAAGCGAGGCAGTGTGGTGTCTGCCCTATCTGTGAGGAACTGGAAATCAGCCCGAGAAAAACCAACTCAACTTCTTCCACCCCCTGAGGGGACCAGCAGAAAGTTGATGTCACTGCTCAGGGCCTCAGAGTAGGGCTCAGAGGGAACCAAGAAGCTAAACATTTCTTCGTTACCTTGAATTTTTGTTTTGAATCTCTGCCCTTGTCTTGCTCCCTCTTCAGGGAACATAGCTATTGGAACAGTTGGTCCTTGTTCCATCTCTTTGGGGGAACTTCATCTGGTCCACAGGTGGTTCTGAAAATCACTCAAAGGGAGGATCTGAGGTGAATCTGCCATTTGGCTCATCATAGGAACCAGTGGGACCTGGCATTTGCCCTCCTCTGTCTTTCATGTCCAGAGATGAGGATACATAAATGTCATTGGGAAACAGCCCAGGATATTTTGAAACCTTCTGTGAAGTTCTTTGCTTTTACTTAGGGAATCTCAAGCCATAAGACTTAAATGATATGGTTCAGACATCCCAGAGCGTTGGGACACAACTCTAAAAGGAAGCAAGGATGAGGGTTGAGAGAATCTTGTGATACAGATAAGACTTGTGAACTGAGGGCCGTGGTGAGGAGATGTTAACAAAAGCAGCCTTTGAAACTTCAACGATATTGGGCAGGCTGAGGAATGTGGGCAAACCCAAGGTGGGACTGGACCCTCGCTGCTGCCTACATCCATTCCATGTCCCAACCCATGTCCTGCCTATTTATAGGCAACTCTAGACTGTGAGGAACAGAAGGCTGGGGAAGGTGTCATGTCACGAGGTGCACATGCTGAGGTACCTCGATCACATGGAGGTTCCGGGTACACAAGAATAGCTCAGTTGCTCACTTGTTGGGGCAGATTGTGTGGAAATATTTTGGACAGTGAGAGGAGGTCAGATGATGTTAGTGTCAGCTGTAAGTTCATGGAGAGATCTACAAGTTAGTGATTCCTTCCACAGGGTAGATAGGACACTTGCTACAGGTCTTCTGACCATCTAGGGTGACATCTGTGATGATGCCACAGCATCCTGAGCACACAAGTCACACTTAAACCACACCCTGGGTGAAAGAGACCATAACATCACTTTGGTTGGAGCTTCGAAGGAAATGACTAACCAGTGAGGGGGATGCCAGTAGTTGTTACCACCAGGGTACCAAGCTTAGCTGGTTCCTTCGACCATTGACAGATCTATCTATGAACAGTACCATTCCCCTTTCCCTTCCACAGAGCACAGACTTATGTTCTTCTCAGGTGTGACATAGGTCATGATGTCACAAAGTCTTAAGTAGCCTGAGCCATGTTTGATTCAGACCCAGATGGGCAGAATGGAATTGGGGAAGCTTGGGGTACAGGCATGACAGGAGGGATGGGGTCAGCTTTTTTTAAATTACTATTTCCTTCATCTGACATTCACAAGGCCCTACAATATGCCATCACTGGGTTCAACAGTAGGGAAAGGAAATAAACATGCATTCGATATGGAGTGTCTATATGGATTAGAAGCCTTACATGGCCTTATTTTTTGACCCAGAAAGTCTGTAGCTCAGAAAATAGACTTTTTCTATATTGGGGAAATAACATCATTTGTGGAGAAAGTTTTATGCATATAAATGTTTGGTACAGTTTAAAACAATAAAAAATTGGAACCAGTCCAAATGTGTGTGCTGCAATAATGCATGATGACATTAATGCACTAGGATGATGATTGAATAAATTAGGCAGCTCTTAAAAATACTGGAATGATTTGGAAAAGTCTTATAATGTCAAGTATAAATAAGAAAAATACAAAATTTTTTCCATATTGTGACTACAATAATGCCTCCCTTTCAACTCTCAGTAAAAAGAGAGAGAAGGGAGAGAGAGAAATATCTATTGGTTGCCTCCTGTACATGCCCTAACCAGGGATTGAACCCTGCAACCTGGGTATGTGCCCTGACCAGGAATTGAACCAGCAACCTTTTGGTGTACTGGATGACACTCAAACCAACTGAGCCACCTGGCCAGGGCTGGGAGAATGTTCTTAATAGTCATATCTGAGGTGACGCTTGGGGGCTAGAGTTAGCAAATGAAAATAGAGTATGAATAATTTTTTTAGTAAAAGTATGTCCCATGCAATATTTGGGACATATTTGTACAAAAATTATTTGTTGTGTATCTGAAATTCAAATTTAATTGGGAATCCTGTATTTTATTGCAGGTGAATACCCCTTATATAGTCGGTCTATTTCCTGTGGGATATGGAGTTCACTTTAGAATCATTGGGAAAGTTTAAAAAATTCCCAATACCAGGACCTCACTCCAAAGTTACCACTTTAATTAGAGTTAGGTGGGGCAGGGCATCAGTGATTTAAAAACTCCCAAGGTCAGAAACCAAGATGGCGGCATAAGGTAAACACCTAATTGTTCCCTACCACAACAATTTTGAAACTGCAACTGGAAAACAGAGCGCACACCCGTCCAGAACCACCGGAAAGCTGGCAGAGTGGAAAACCTACAACTAGAGAAAAAAAGAGAGGGTGACGCTGAGCCTCAGGAGCTGTGGAGGTGCGGAGATCCGTGAGCGCGGAAAGGGCGGGCGGCTGAATACGCGGCAGGCTTGCTCAGCGCGCGGAGAGGGCGGGCAGCAGACGCTGCGTGGCTAGCTTTCTCGTTTGGGAGAAAAACAAAACCTCCCGACTGCACTGAAATCCAGCGGCGGTCGGGGAGAAACTGGTCTGTTTGGCAGCGGGCGAGGCTCGAAAGCTGCCTTCTTTCAGAGGCGCGCAGCCATTGATTAGGGCACGGAGAAACCGGCCCTCTTAGGGCAGTGCGGACGGAAACCAAGTTTGTCTGCGCCATTCTGAGACTCTGCCCCATCCAAGCTGAGCACAGCCCTCCCAGAGACTGGATTTCTCATTCGGGAGAAAAACAAAACCTCCGGTCTGCACTGAAATCCAGCCCCAGCTGGGGAGAAACTGGTCTGTTAGGCAGCAGGAGAGGCTCGAAAGCTGCCTTCTCTCAGAGGCGCGGAGCCATTAATTCGGGCACGGAGAAACCGCCCCTCTTAGGGCGGAGCAGACGGGAAACCAAAGCTTGTCTGCGCCACCCTGAGACTCCGCCCCATCCAAGCGGAGCACAGAAGCTCTCCCAGCGGAGACACTGCTGATCCTCACAGCCAACTGGCTTGGAGATCAACTCCCACCAGTGATACCAACAATCCCAATCACTCTGAACTCCAGTTTCTGGGGACACGCGGGGGACCCAGGCGCCTACGGGACTCTCGGCCATCGGTCGGAGAGTGAGAGTGACTTTTCTGTCGGTGTGGATAACACCAGATTTCAACCACTCTCATGAGGGACACATTCAAGAGGCAGACTCCGTGAGCACCAAAGCCCTACTGTCTCCAGCACAGCAATTCTTCCGTTATAGACACAGCAGGCCCTCACAGCCAATTGGACCGGAGGTCAATTCCTCCCAGTGTACCAACAGCAATCAAGGCTTTTAACTACACCAAGACTTTCCACTCAGCCCACAAAGGGGTGTACCAAGAGCGACTACCTAGGGTGATTGGGGAAGCTGAGCTACCAGCCCCTATAGGTCACTGACCACACAAAGCCACTCCATCAACACAGGGAGGCAGCCAAAATGTGGAGACATCGAAGTATGTCACAAGTAGGAGAGATAGAGGAAAGCAAACTAATGGACGACACAGTGTTCAGAACCATATTTATAAGGTTACTCAAGAATCTTCTAAAAACCGCTGAGAAACTTGAAGAGACCTTCAAGGACCTAAATGAGAATACCAAAAAAATGGAAAAGGACCAGTCAGAAATTATGCATACACTGTCTGAAATAAAGAATATACAGAGTAGACCACCGCACCCGAAAAGTCAAACCAAAGATCTGGAATATGAGGAAGAAAAAAAACACCCAACCAGAGAGGCGGAAAGAAAGAAGAATCCAAAAGTGTGAGGATAGCATAAGAAGCCTCCGGGATGGCTTTAAGCGTACCAATATCCGAATTTTTGGGGTGCCAGAAGAGAGAGAGCAAGATACTGAAAACCTTTTTGAAGAAATAATGACAGAAAACTTCCCCCACCTGGTGAAAGAAATAGACTTACAAGTTCAGGAAGTGCACAGAACCCCAAACAAAAGGAATCCAAAGAGGACCACACCAAGACACATCATAATTAAAATGCCACGGGCAAAAGACAAAGAGAGAATCTTACAAGCAGCAAGAGAAAAACAGTTACTTACTTACAAGGGAGCACCCATACGACTGTCAGCTGATTTCTCAACAGAAACTATGCAGGCCAGACGGGAGTGGCAAGAAATATTCAAAGAGATGAATAGCAAGAACCTACAACCAAGACTACTCTACCCAGCAAAGTTATCATTCAGAATTGAAGGGCAGATAAAGAGCTTTACAGATAAGAAAAAGCTAAAGGAGTTCACCACCACCAAACCAGTATTATATGAAATGCTGAAAGGTATTCTTTAAAAAGAGGAAAAAGAAGAAAAAAGTAAAGATAAAAATTATGAACAACAAATACATATATATCAACAAGTGAATCTAAAAATCAAGTGAATTAAAAATCTGAGGAACAGAATAAACTGGTGAACATAATAGAATCAGAGGCATAGAATGGGAGTGGATTGATAATTCTCAGGGGGAAAGGGGTGCCTGTGTGGGGGGTATGGGAAGAGACTGGAGAAAAATCATACACCTCTGGATAAGGACAACGGGGGGAGGGGGAGGGAACCGGGTGATGGAGAGATATGGGGGGAAAAAAGAGAAACAATTGTAATAATAACTCCCGAGGTGATGTCAATGCACAGAACCACTGTTGGGGTGAGTCTTAGGCTGTTTGGGGCCAGCCTTAGAGTTTCAGAGGCAGTACAACTCCCTTTCAGCTTTTCAGAGCTTCTGGTCTGTTTTTGGTCAATTCTACTGGATGGTTAATTAGAATCCAAAAATCTGTCAGCCACGGTCACTCCTAGAACTGGGTTTCAGAAAGCCTCTCAAGCTCACCTCTGGGAGCTCTAGTCATCCCTTTCACTGCCACATCCCTCCCCATTTCACTGACTTTTGCCTCCACACTGCCCTCTGCTGATGAAACAGTGCCACAGCATGGAGGTCACCACAATTTGCTCCCTGCCTCTGCCTGCATCCCAACCATGCCTTCACAAGGAACTTGATTGTTCATCTGTTCACAAGATAAATATTTAAAAGAAGAGTGGGAGGATCAGGACCCCTTCCTAGTCTCCCATCTCCCCATTTCTGCTTATACAAACATTAGCTTGGAGTGGAGAACTCTGCTTTTCCAGATTACTGATTCTCAACCAGATGGGTTTGCAGGCAGTGAGTAGAAAGGGACTCTTATAAACTTTTTTTCCTTCTCTGCTAACAGAGGAGCCAACTTCAAAGTAAGTTAATCTCTTTCTTAACAGGTTTTACGGATTTATGCTAGAAGTAACCAGTCTCCCAACATCTTGAATTTCCCTTTTTGATGCAACCGTGGCTGGCAGCTGACCTTGGTAAGAATCTATAACAGGCCATGGAGGGTAACCAGCTGCTGTGCTAGCTAGAAGTGTCCTCACTGACTTCGACCTCACCTCCTGCCCCAGCCAAGTGCATTTTTCAGGCTCTGTATCAGTTAGGGTGGTTTGAGTTTTAGTATCAGAAAAGCTGACTCAATGTGGCGTAAACAATAAAGGGAACTCTTTGCTCACATAACGGAAACTTCAAGAAGTAGCATTAGCTTCAGTAGCAAGAGCTTGATCGGTGAGCCTTAAGTATCACTATAAACCGTGATCTTTCTGAATCTCTGATCTCCCTTCAGTTGGTCCTTCATCCTATGACGTCACCTGTGAAGTGAATCACTTGGTTTTACAAACTACCCTCTTGAGACACCTCAGTGGGTGTCATGACCTTCCCTCCACAAAGGAGGTACCCACTAGGCTGGCCACTCTTTTGTTTGCATCTATCATCTGCCTGTCTATCTGGCGTGAACTTGTTGATTTGTTTTACTCCCACCACAGGGAGTGAGTTTCCCATGGGTCAGGTGACCCCGTGGGAGGTAGCTGGGCTTGAGCCTTCTTCCCAATGGCACTGCACATAGATTGGGGAATCATGTGTTCCTCCTTGCCTAGGGAAAACCTAGTTTATATCAGTTGTGGCAGCATAATTACTAATAGTATCCCCTTTGCCTCTCAAAAATGGGCTCATCCTACCAATAGACCGCTGCTTGGAGGGACTTGGCCAGCAGGAGCTGGTGGGATGGTCTCAGGGCTGCTGTCCATAGAGATCCCTGGCTGTGTGGGCAAAGGGTGCTGAATCCAGTCTGCACTTGACTTGTAAATCCTTGCACCTCGCACAGGGCTGGGTGCTCCAAGAAGATGTCTTAAAGTGCTCAGGTTAACAAATATGTGATAATATAGATATTGGTATGATTGTTGATACACATATAAAATATGTTATACATATTTTACATACATAGTTTCACATGAATATTATCTATATGTTATGTGCTTCATCCTGTTCAGTGGTTTCATATTTATTATGTGGCTATACTATGATGTTTTAAACTGTTCCTATTTTGATGAATTTGTTCCTCTTTCATTGCTTTGACAAGCAAGGCTACAAAGAATATCCATGTGCCTATACCTTTGTGTCTTTAGGTAAAGTTTCTTGAAATACATTCCTAGAAATAAGGTAGCTAGATTGAAGAGTATGTAAATTATAAAATTTGCTAAGAACCTGTCTTTGCCCAGCCGGTGTGGCTCAGTGGTTGACCGTAAACCTAGGAACTAGGAAGTCACAGTTTGATTCCTGGTCAGGGCACAAGCCTGGGTGGTGGGCTTGATCCCCAAAAGGGGGTGTGCAGGAGGCAGCTGATCAATAATTCTCTCTCATCATTGATGTTTATATCTAGCTCTCCCTCTCCCTTCCTGTCTGATAGCAATAAAAATATATTTTAAAAGAAAAGAAAAGAAATTGTGTCTTGCTCTTCAAGACTAGGTACATAATAGTCTATAAAATAATCATTGTTTTGAAAAATAATGTCTTTTATTTTTAACTTTTGGTAATATACAGGTATTATTGTCATTTCCTTTCTGCTCACTTCTCCTTTTCAGGTTTTCCTAATCTTTGCCCCCCATCATTTTTTTCCCAACCAGAGATCCTGACTTTGTCACAAAACAAAGCCAATAAAATTAATATTGATGATTCTATAACAGTGGTCGGCAAACTCATTAGTCAACAGAGCCAAATATCAACAGTACAACGATTAAAATTTCTTTTGAGAGCCAAATTTTTAAAACTTAGACTTCTTCTAACGCCACTTCTTCAAAATAGACTCACCCAGGCCATGGTATTTGTGGAAGAGCCACACTCAAGGGGCCAAAGAGCCGCATGTGGCTCGTGAGCCACAGTTTGCCGACCACGATTCTATAACATATTTTGATAAAACAATTAAGAATGGTTTATTTTTTTAAAAATTCCATTATTTCACACAATTGAATACAGAAGTGGTCATTAACATTCTATAAATAATTGCTGGTTGATGGTTTTGGAACAATTTCCCTGAGAAGAACAAGCTAAATATAACCACTCACCTACACACTGAGTATGTGTCAACCACTGTGTGATCAGAGGGCCTGAGGAGGGGTGATGTTGTGAGGTCTCTCACAGTAAGTAGGCAAGAACACATGGAAATACATTACAAAATATGAATAGTCTAAAATAAATTAAAACTTACATTAAGAGTGTGGTTGCTTGGCAACCAGCCCATAGGAGAGGTAGCTTTGGGAGTTGAAGGAACATTTCTTGGGCTCGGGCCCCTGCTCTCTAATCTGCCCTCAAATGTAACTGGTTTCTTGTTGATTCTAGGTCAGTCGGGGATTCAGCTCCAAGGTCAGTGGTGTACTTGACACCAGGACCTAGTGGGTTGGCACAGACCTGCTGGCCTCTTTGGTTTGGAAGCTCTGAAGAGGGATAGAATTATAAAAATTGATGAATCAGCAGGGGAATTCTGGTCCCACATTGCCCTCCCTCCACCTAGGGAAGCACAGGGTCAGCCCACTTTCTCAGGACCATTTCTCCAAACTCAGATACCTAGCCCAGTGGTCGGCAAACCGCGGCTCACGAGCCACATGCGGCTCTTTGACCCCTTGAGTGTTCTAACGCCACTTCTTCAAAATAGACTTCCCCAGGCCGAAAACCGACTTCTGCGCATGGGCCACGAAGTTTCAATCGCACTGTACGTGTGCGCCCGCACGTGGTATTTTGTGGAAGAGCCACACTCAAGGGGCCAAAGAGCCGCATGTGGCTTGCGAGCCGTGGTTTGCCAACCACTGACCTAGCCTTTTCTTCAATGACTTAGACTCTTGTCTTAGAGAGGGTCTCCTTAGCAGCTTCCCCCTATTATCATTTCCTCCCCAATTTCTTCTGTCTAGGGCAGCTCCTCCCTGGCTCCCGGGCCCCAGGCCAGGGTACAGGACACCTCCATGGCCTCTCCCTGTCTCCTGCCATCAGATCAGACCTTCAAAGCTCTGGGTTTCCTAGGATGGCCCCCATTCACCTGCTCATACCTTAGCAGGCTTCTCGCTGCTCCAAGTCCTGCTGGCTCCATCCTACACATCCTGCCTCTCCCCAGAGATTGGCAAGAGGACCAGCCCTTACATGGCTCTGGCTGCTGGTCTCATAATACCCATCTATCATTTTGCTAGAGATCTGCTGGGAAAGCTTGGAAAAAGCAGTAGATGCTCAGGGGCCTGTGCCCATGTTGGGGGAAGGGGCAGCTTTTTTTCAAGTGAGCCAGCTCCTTCTGCCCAGTGATAAAGTCAGAAGAAAAAAGATGGAGATGGCATTTTAGGTAGTAAGGGTTTAGGGATGAGGAGAGCTGTAAGGAAGTTGGGGATTTATTTTCACCAGTTGTTTTCTTCTATTTTTTTTTTCCCCTGGAAGTTTTATCTTGTTCTTTCCTTTGGAACACATTCCTTGGCTTTCTCATTTTGTCTGTGTTGGTTTCTACGTATTAGATCAAACAGCCACCTCTCCCAGTCTTGGAATAGCTTGGAATCGCAAGCTATTGGGTAGGAGATAAACCTTGTCCTTTAATCTGCCCTGGCTCCTGGTTACCTCTTGAACCTTTGTGATTGTGTAAGCAGCCTTATTTACTTTAAAAAGTTTATCTTTATTGTTGAAAGCATTACAGATGTCCCCTTTCTTTGCCTCCCACTAACCCTTTCCACCCCACTCCTGCCCTCATTTAGTTTTCAAAAAAATATATTTTCATTGATTTCAGAGAGGAAGGGAGAGGGACAGAAAGATAGAAACATCAATGATGAGAATCATTGATCGGCTGCCTCCTGCATGCCCCACTCTGGGGATCGAGCCTACAATCCAGGCATGTGCCCTGACCGGGAATTGAGCTGTGACCTCCTGGTACATAGGTTTGATGCTCAACCACTGGGCCACGATGGCCGGGCTCATTTATTTTCAATAGCTCCTAGTTGTTGAGGAGGAGCTAATAGCTGTCAGGGTGCCAAAAGGTGGTGGGGGCGGTGTCTCAGTCAGCACCTAGATTCAGGCTGATTGGAAATCAGACCCCCTCAGGCAGCAGTTTTTTTTTTTTTTTTTTAATTTTTTTTTATTTTTTAATTTCTTTATTGATTAAGGTGTCACATATTTGTCCTCATCCCCCCATTCCCATCCCACACCCCTTCCCACGGATGCCCCAACCCCCTGTTGAACTTAACCATTGGTTAGGCTCATATGCATGCACACAAGTCCCTTGGTTGATCTCTCCTCCCTCCCCCCCCCCACCCTCCCCTATCTTCCCTCTGAGGCCCGATAGTCCGATCGATGCCTCCCTGTTTCTGGTTCTGTTCTTGTTCATCAGTCTATGTTGTTCATCATTTCCCCTAGATGAGCAAGATCATGTGTCACTAGAGATATACTTATAAGAACTGAATGTGAGACGAGCAATAATAGTTATGCTGACAGGCAAATGAATCAGTCTGTAGTGAGTTTCTTTCTGGACCAACAGTTCTTTTGAGACCCCATATCAATGTCCACCAGTTCCTTATGTGTACATGTCAGTACTGACCCCTCAGCTCTGGATGGTGGACAAATGGTGGTAATGCATGACCGACACCCTCTGTTTTGGTCTTGGCCGGACCCAGGGGCATGGCTTCACCCGGACTCAGGGGCACGTGGCCTCACCCGGGCCCAGGGGGCGCATGGCCTCACCTGGACCCGGGTGCGTGTGGCCTCACCCGGACCCAGGACCCAGCCTCACCCGGATCCAGGGGCACACGGCCTCACCCGGACCCGGGATGATCCAGCTTCACCCGGACCCAGGGGTGCGTGGCCTCACCCGGACCCAGGGGCACGTGGCCTCACCCAGACCCAGGGGGCATGTGGCCTCACCTAGACCCAGGTGCGCGCGGACTCACCCGGACCCGGGACCCACCTCGCCTGGATCCAGGGGCACACGGCCTCACCCGGACCCGGATGCTCCAGCTTCACCCGGACCCAGGGGCGCATGGCCTCACCCAGACCCAGTGGCGCGTGGCTTCACCCAGACCCAGGGGAGCGTGGCCTCTCCCAGACCCAGGGGCGTGTGGCCTCACCCGGACCCAGGGGCGCGTGGCCTCTCCCAGACCCAGGGGCGCGTGGACTCTCGCCCGGACCCAGGGGCGCACGGCCTCACACTGACCCAGGGGTGTGAGGCTTCACCTAGACCCAGGGGTGTGTGAGCACACCCGAGCCCAGGGGTACGCAGCCTCTCCCGGACCCAGGGGCGTATGGCCTCACCCGGACCTGGGATCCAGCTTCACCTGGACCCAGGGGCGCGTGGCCTCACCCGGACCCAGGTGCGCGAGGCCTCACCCGGACCCGGGACCCAGCCTCTCCCGGATCCAGGGGCACACAGCCTCACCCGGGCCCGGGATCCAGCTTCACCCAGACCCAGGGGCGCGTGGCCTCACCCAGACCCGGGATCCAGCTTCACCCGGACCCAGGGGCGCATGGATCACCCAGACCCAGGGGCGCACGGCCTCACCCAGACCCGGGATCCAGCTTCACCCGGACCCAGGGGCGCATGGATCACCCGGACCCAGGGGCGCACGGCCTCACCCAGACCCGGGATCCAGCTTCACCCCCGGACCCAGGGGCGCATGGATCACCCGGACCCAGGGGCGCACGGCCTCACCCAGACCCGGGATCCAGCTTCACCCGGACCCAGGGGCGCATGGCCTCACCCCGGACCCGGGATCCAGCTTCACCCGGACCCAGGGGCATGAGGCCTCACCCGGACCCGGGACCCAGCCTCTCCCAGATCCAGGGGCACACAGCCTCACCCAGGCCTGGGATACAGCTTTACCCGGACCCAGGAGCGCGTGGCCTCACCCGGACCCAGGGGCGCATGGCCTTACCCGGACCCGGGATCCAGCTTCACCCAGACCCAGGAGCGCGTGGCCTCACCCGGACCTAGGGGCGTGTGTCCTCTCCCGGACCCAGGGGCGCGTGGCCTCACCCGGACCCAGGGGTGTGTGGCCTCTCCCAGACCCTTGGTCGCGTGGCCTCACCCAGATCCAGGGGCGCACGGCCTCACCCGGACCCAGGGGTGTGAGGCCTCACCTAGACCCAGGGGTGTGTGACCACACCCGAGCCCAGGGGGTATGCAGCCTCGCCCGGACCCGGGACCCAACCTCTCCCGGACCCAGGGGCGTATGGCCTCACCCGGACCTGGAATCCAGCTTCACCCGGACCCAGGGGCGCGTGGCCTCACCCGGACCCAGGGGCGCACGGCCTCACCCAGACCCGGAATCCAGCTTCACCCGGACCCAGGGGCGCATGGCCTCACCCAGACCCAGGGGCGCACGGCCTCACCTGGACCCAGGGGCGCACGGCCTCACCCAGACCCGGAATCTAGCTTCACCCGGACCCAGGGGCGCATGGCCTCACCCAGACCCAGGGGCACACAGCCTCACCCAGACCCAGGATCCAGCTTCACCCGGACCCAGGGGCGCACGGCCTCACCCGGACCCGGGATCCAGCTTCACCCGGACCCAGGGGCGCGTGGCCTCACCCGAGGCAGCAGTTTTTAAAGAATGTAAATATACACATTCCAGTGGGACCAGGCCAGGCGATCTGAAGGTGTGCCCTGGGTAATGGTCGATGTAGCGAGGCAGAGGGAGAGGGCAAAGATAGTGTCCCTGGCCTATGTTCCTTGCGAGCACCTGTGGCCCCCAGATGTGTGCCAAACCCGAAGCCTGCCCCTCAGGCCAGAGCAGCAGGGCAGGCAAACAGGCCTCTTTCACAGAGAGACGTGGTGGTGTGCTGCTTGTACAGTGCGGTAGCCCCTTGTTGCCATCCCTCTGATGGTTATGGTTCCCTGAGACTCAGGAACTCAAGTCCCCATCCTCCCCCAGCCACTCGAGCCAGGTAATCAGGGGGCACCCCTGGGTGGCAGCCGCAAAGGCCAGGGCACCAGACCTGGTAAAGTGCCCCTCTGGGAGATGCTGTGGAGCGTGGCAGAGGGAGAGTGCAAAGATGGTCCTTGCCAGTGGAGGGTAAAGATGGCACCTGCTGAGAGAGAGAAAAGGAAGAAAAAAAAAAAAAAAACCAGAAAGAAAGAAAAAACGGCGCCTGCCAGCTGCAGTAAGGCAGAGGGAGAGCGTGACCATGGCTCCCCAGTGCCTCTGTCCCCGGAGTTCCCCAGCAGGCCTGGCCCCTAGGCCAAGGCTCTGAGATCAGCGGGTGAATCTCTCTGATGGAAAATCTGGCCGAAACCGGTTTGGCTCAGTGGATAGAGCGTCGGCCTGTGGACTCAAGAGTCCCAGGTTCGATTCCGGTCAGGGGCATGTGCCTTGGTTGCGGGCACATCCCCAGTAGGGGGTGTGTAGGAGGCAGCTGATCGATGTTTCTCTCTCATCGATGTTTCTAACTCTCTATCCCTCTCTCTTCCTCTCTGTAAAAAATCAATAAAATATATTTAAAAAAAAAAAAAAAAAGAAAATCTGGGTGCTTTCCATCAGAGAGATGGTGGTGGCTGTTGGCTTGCTTATGCGCTGGGCCCGGACACAGCCCGTTGGTTGTCAAAGCCAGACGTTTGGGGAGCTTGTCTCTCAGGTGCCTGATGTGGGGCACCCACCCTTCTCTCCCCAGGGAGAAGCTCTGGGTTTGCGATGCCCTTGTGATTATGGATTATGGAACTGTGTCTCAGCCTCTCCTAACCACCTCCGTGTGGCTTTTTTCTTGTTTGCAGATGCAAAGCACCTGCTCCCCTGGTTTCCAGGGTTTTGTGGGGGTTTTTTGGTGGTGGTGTTTTCTGAGGAAATTGTTCCACATGCAGCTGTAGATCCGGTGTGTCCGTGGGAGGAGGTAAATTCAGGCTCTTTTTACTAATATGTGGCCATCTTGGACTGCCTCCTCTCTCATTTTCGCTCTAACCTTAGCTTTGGTTTCCATCTTACCCTGCAGGGAATGCTGATAAATGAATAGTTGCCTCTTGTTCCAGTTCTATTTGGGAAACTTAATCTGGTCTGGGAAGAGGTTTTTCCTGCAAGAGACTGTGTAAATCACCTACAAAGTGGCAATGAGGTGAGTTTATTACTGAGCTGATCTCTGGGAAGCAGGTGAAGCTGGATTCTGCCTCTTGTTGAAAACCCACTCAATTTAACCATTCCCCAAGTAAGACATGCCCCTTCCCTGCCTTCCAGGTGTTTAGAATAGAAAGCTAAAACTCCTTTGGAAAGAAAAGCTCCCTGAACGATAGCCCAGGGAAGTTTGAAAACCTTTCAAGAAGTTCTCGGTTTCACTTGGGTACCCCTATCTATAGGGCTTTGGTGATATGGTCTGACCCAGTGGTCGGCAAACGCATTAGTCAACAGAACCCAATATCAACAGTACAACGGTTGAAATTTCTCTTGAGAGCCAAATTTTTAAAACTTAAACTTCTTCTAACGCCACTTCTTCAAAATAGACTCGCCCAGGCCGTGGTATTTTGTGGAAGAGCCACACTCAAGGGGCCAAAGAGCCGGATGTGGCTCGGGAGCTGTGGTTTGCCAACCATGGGTCTGACCCAAGCCAGAAAGTGGGGGACAGCAGCAAATGGCAGCAGGAGGACACTAGTCAGAGGAGGCCTGGGAACAGAGGGCCATGGTGAGGAGGACAGTGAGGGCCCACGACTCGCTGATGCCAGCCTCCTCCTGGGGTCCACGCTATGTCCCCGGAACCCCAGGGAGATCGAAACTGGGGGTGTTGAGAAAGGAAGTTTTGAAGTGTAGTGGTGCCTGTTGACTTGTACATGCAAGAGGGGTCTTGGGTAACCACAGGGCTCAGGGTATTGGCAATAATAGTTCCAAGTACTCACTTGTCTGGGCTGTTTAATGGGGAAGTGGTTTCCACAGCAAGAGGAGGTGAGAAGTTGATGTCACCCTGGGACAACACTTAGCTGGTTTCTTCTCACTAGAGCTCTCTAGTCATAGTTTCCCTCAGCAGAGCAGAAACTTCTCTGTTATTCCACAGCTGTTCGAACCGCATACATGTGACATGTGCAATGATGCCATGAGTCCTGAGCAGCACAACCCAACTGAAACCACATCCAGGGACAGAGCTGTGTTAGCAGAGCCTGGGCTTCAGGAGTCAGGAGTGCAGGCAGCCTTTCAGACGCCTGCTCATTCAGGAGAGATCCAACAAGGGCCCCGATATACACAAAGGGCACGAAGACGTGTTAGATATGGGTGCTCATGTGCATAAGGAACCTGAAGATACTCTTAGCCTTTGACCAAGATAATCCCTGTTTAGGACTCTCTATTTCCTAATTAACTTCAAATATGGGAGAAAGGTTTATGCATAAGAATATTTGGTCCCCAACACATTGATGGCAATTTAAATTTAGACCCAGTTTAAATCATCTACAACATGGAAATGGTGAAGAAAATGATGGCATCTTGACTTGGTTGACTATTAGCGAGCCTTTACAAACAATGCAACAACATGGGAAGGGATTATAAATTTAAAAAAATCCAAGCTGCATATTGGCTTATTTTATTTTTGTTTATTTATTTATTTGCATATTTTTAGGTGTTGCTGATACAGTATTTTAAAATTATTTATTTTTAATTGAATTTATTGGGGTGACATTGGTTAATAAAATTATATAGGTTTCAGGTGTATAATTCAATAATACATCATTTATATATTGTGTTGGTATGTTCACCACCCAAAGTCATATCTCCTTCTGTCACCATTTATCCCCCCCTTACTCTCTTCTATGTCCCCCACCCTCCCTTTCCCTCTGTTAACCACCATACTTTTTTCTGTATCTATGAATTAATTTTTGCTTAATCCCTCACCTTTTTCACCTGTCCCTCCACCCCTCCCCTCTAACAGCTGTCAATCTGTTCTCTGTGTCAATGAGTGTATTTCTAATAAAAATTAGCTTCTTCTTCTTTTTCTTTTTTTTTTTTTTTTTTTTATTCCCTTTTTTGTTCTCTTTCATCATTCAGGTTTGTTCACATTATAATAATAGGCATGAAGGGAAAAAATAATTATGTTTTTCAAAGCTCAACCTGTCCAAAGTATCATACATGAAATCATGCCATCATCTCTTAGGGGAAAAACATTAAAAAAATGACTGTGATCTTAAGGTTAAAATTAAGACCAATTCCAAGTAAGCCATATGAAAGGTTTAAGTGCACATAGTGTTTTCATGGCAATGATTTTTACAGAAATGCAGGCGTGATGTATATGATTTAAATATTCAAATCCTGAGAGAGGAACCAAGATGGCGGCAAAGTTAAACAACTAAACTGCCGCCTCGCACAACAATTTCAAAAATACAACTAAAAAACAAAACGTCTATCACCCAGAACCACGGGAAAGCTGGCTGAGTGGTAGATTTACAACTAAGAAGAGAAAGCTGGCTGAGTGGTAGATTTACAACTAAGAAGAGAAACGCTGGACAGCTGAGGTACGGAGGCGCGCGCAAAGCGGGCTGGTGGCGGGCGACTGGGTGCGCGGCTTTTCTTCAAACTGAAGGGAGACAAACTCCCAATCACTCTGAACTCCAGTTTCTGGGGACACATGGGGCACCCAGATGCCTACAGGGAGAAGCTGGACTCTCGGCCATCGGTTGGAGAGTGAGAGTGACTTTTCTGCAAAGGTGCACCCAGCAATCAGGGTTTGCTGCGCTGGAGCGCGGGACATGGGGACTTGGAAACGCAGAAAGGCAGAGACGGCTGAAGGCAGTTGGCCACGCCCCAGCCTAGTGACGCCCTGAGACCCCGCCCCACCATGAGACCCCGCCCCTCACATTCTACAAACCCGCCCAGGCTCCACACAGCAGCTTTTACATATAAATGGCCTGTTCTGTGGCAGCTCAACCAAATTAACTGCAGCTCCAGTCAGACTGCTCCAGAACCGCCCAAGCAAAGAGGAGAAAACTGTAGCTCTTGCTGTAGCTCCTGCTGGGAGGCCTCAGACCTGCACCCCATTGGGGATCCAGACACCAGGGTATCTAGTGGTCGGTGTGGATGACACCAGATTTCAACCACTCTCATGAGGGACACATTCAAGAGGCAGACTCCGTGAGCACCAAAGCCCTACTGTCTCCAGCACAGCAATTCTTCTGTTATAGACACAGCAGGTCCTCACAGCCCATTGGCCTGGAGGTCAATTCCTCCCAGTGCACCAACAGCAATCAAGGCTTTTAACTACACCAAGACTTTCCACTCAGCCCACAAAGGGGTGTACCAAGAATGACCACCTAGAGTGATTGGGGAAGCTGAGCTACCGGCCACTATAGGTCACTGACCACACAAAGCCACTCCATCAACACAGGGAGGCAGCCAAAATGCAGAGACATTGAAGTATGTCATGAGTAGGAGAGATAGAGGAAAGCAAACTAATGGATGACACAGTGTTCAGAACCACATTTATAAGGTTACTCAAGAATCTTCTAAAAACCACTGAGGAACTTGAAGAGACCTTCAAGGACCTTAATGAGAATACCAAAAAAATGGAAAAGGACCAGTCAGAAATTATGCATACACTGTCTGAAATAAAGAATATACAGACACTCAACTGTAGACCACCGTACCTGAAGAGTCAAACCAAAGATCTGGAATATGAGGAAGAAAAAAACACCCAACCAGAGAGGCGGAAAGAAAGAAGAATCCAAAAGTGTGAGGATAGCATAAGGAGCCTCTGGGATGGCTTTAAGCGTACCAATATCCGAATTTTTGGGGTGCCAGAAGAGAGAGAGCAAGATACTGAAAACCTATTTGAAGAAATAATGACAGAAAACTTCCCCCACCTGGTGAAAGAAATAGACTTACAAGTTCGGGAAGCGCACAGAACCCCAAACAAGAGGAATCCAAAGAGGACCACACCAAGGCACATCATAATTAAAATGCCAAGGGCAAAAGACAAAGAGAGAATATTAAAAGCAGCAAGAGAAAAACAGTTACCTACAAGGGAGCACCCATACGACTGTCAGCTGATTTCTTCAACAGAAACTATGCAGGCCAGACGGGAGTGGCAAGAAATATTCAAAGTGATGAATAGCAAGAACCTACAACCAAGACTACTCTACCCAGCAAAGCTATCATTCAGAATTGAAGGGCAGATAAAGAGCTTCACAGATAAGAAAAAGCTAAAGGAGTTCACCACCACCAAACCAGTATTATATGAAATGCTGAAAGGTATTCTTTAAGAAGAGGGAGAAGAAAAAAGTAAAGATAAAAATTATGAACAACAAATACATATCTATCAACAAGTGAATCTAAAAATCAAGTGAATTAAAAATCTGAGGAACAGAATAAACTGGTGAACATAATAGAATCAGAGGCATAGAATGGGAGTGGATTGATAATTCTCAGGGGAAAGGGGTGTCTGTGGGGGGTACGGGAAGAGACTGGACAAAAATCATACATCTATGGATAAGGACAACGGGTGGGAAATAAGGGCAGAGGGGGCGTGGAACCAGGTGGTGGGGAGATATGGGGGGGGGGAAAGAGAAACAATTGTAATAATCTGAACAATAAAGATTTATTTAAAAAAATAAAAAATAAAACACAAAAGCATAAAAAAATAAATAAATAAATAAATAAATAAATAAATAAATATTCAAATCCTTTAAGGTTTCTGCATGAGCACTTAAATAAAAACTGCCACATTGGCATAGTTTCCGTGGCTTTCAATTTCCCGTTTGATCTCAGAAATGTACGGGTGATCTTTGCCCTGAGCCACTTCCATGATTGCCATGGCCTTCCGTAGGGTCTTCTCTCCGGCAGCTCTGCTCTCCAGGCCCATGTACAGTCTCCCAGCTTCAGCCACCTGGAGGCCACGTTGAGGGAGCACAGTGGGTAATGCTTGCTGGAGGAGGAGAAAAGACAACAGGCCACCTTGTCAGAGGCCGGGGTCGGGGGGCGGTGGGGAGGAGGGTCGGCAGCCCACAGGCTGGGCACAGGCGTGGCTGCTGAGCTGGTGATGCCACACCCCACGGAAGCCACGCCCATCCCACCCCCCAAATTAGCTTATTTTAATCAGGGCCCATCCAGTGTCTGGGGATGTGGTCAAGTCCATAAAATATTTTTTTATTCTGGTCCCAGGAAAGAAGGAGAATAGAAATAGAAGTGGGAGGTGTCCTCTCTCATCTACCCATTTGGCCACCTAATGTTAAAGTACTTCCCATTCTTCCTTAATATGGGCAAACTCAGTAATGATGACTCATTATTTCGAGAATTCTTCTATTTCCCCCGTCCCCAGCCTTCTGCTTGTATGAAGTGGTTAGGTGGTGCTGTGGCGGGGCCAGTCCTGTCCTCATTGGTATGTCCGGACCAGCATCTATTCTACATCCTTCCTGATGCCAGAAACCTATAGTTCTTGGAGAAGCCACTCTTCCCCATAATCCTCGGACTTTAAGTTTGTATGAAATTCACCCAACCCACAATCCAGGAATGTGCCTTGGTTCGCTTAAGCAAATCAGTGAAACCCATCCCCACAGCTGAAGTGATGGGCTAGGAATTGGGATTCTGACCTTAAGTCAGTCAAATCTAAGAGAACCTAGTGATGTTTTTTCAATGGGGCACAGCCTCTCTGTTCCCTGAAGAAAATAAACAAGGATTCATGGAGCCCTGGAAGGTACGGGAAGTCCCTGGCATTCTCACATGGAAGGGGGCGGGGGGGGGGGGGGTGGTCAGAAAGAGAAGAAAACGGGGCCTGTGGGCCTTACCTGTACCCTTCAGTCTTGGAGCCACAGGTTCATGTATTCAAGCCTCTTTGAGTTAGGTTTGTTTGCTTGTTTTCCTCCTTAAACTTCAACATCCTGAGAAGTAGAGTCCTATATCTGTGTGGAGATACAGGGTCTGTTAAAAGTAATAGCTCAGCTCTAGATGGTTTGGCTCAGTGGATAGAGCATCAGCCTGCAGACTCAAGGGCCCCGGTTCAATTCCAGTCAAGAGCACATGCCTGGGTTTCGGGCTCCATCCCCAGTGGGGGGGCATGCAGGAGGCAGCCGAACAATGATTCTCTCTCATCATTGATGTTTCTATCTCTCCCTCCTTCTCTCTTCCTCTCTGAAATTAAAAAAAAAAAAAAAGTAACAGCCCAGACTGAAGTGTGGGAGTGGCTGATCAAAAAAAAGGAGGAGGGAATTTGGCGAGCATCTTGTTAAATGGAAGTGGGTTTTAAACTTTGTTGTGCATGGGAATTACCTGGAGATTTGTTAAAACCCAGATTGCTGTGCTCCCCTTCCAGAGGAGGGCTCGGAATTTGCATTTCTAATGAGTTCTCAGGCTCTGCTCGCTGCTCATGCTGTGGTCTGGGCACCATCTCTCACATGATGTTGCTGCTGCTGGTTGAACTGTGGTCTGTCGTGTGGTGGGTGCTAAAGCCCTGTGCCAAACACTAAGGCTGCAACATTAAAGAATTTGATAGGTAAGATTCTGTATATTGGAATATAATAGCTACTTCTTGCATCCACCAGGAAGGTGGAGGCTACACTGAAATGGGCTCATCTGAAATCCAGAAAGGAAAAACAGCTTTACCAAGGAAGGCCTTCCCAACCTGTTGACCGTCGCCAGTCATCTGGAGTCTAGAAGGGCTACATATGCAGAAATTTCTACTGCAAGCTAAAGGTAGGGCAAGCAGAGTGGGAGGTGAGAGATGTAGCGGCGGGGGCGGGGTGGGGGGAGGGGTGTGTGACAACAGAGTCCAACTATGGCCCTAACTCCCCCTCCTGCCCTCTCAAAGGAAATATTTGTCTTCCCTTCTTGTGAAGGTACATAAATATTTGTGCTGGGCCCTAGCTGGTTTGGCTCAGATGTTAGCGCATTGGCTGAAGGGTCTCAGGTTCTATTCCAGTCAAGGCCACATACCTTAGTTGCAGGCTTGATCCCAGGCCCTAGTTGGGGCCTGTGCGGGAGGCAACCAGATGATGTGTCTCTCTCACATTGATGTTTCTCTCTCTGTCTCTCCCCTTCCCTTCCATTCTCACTCTAAAATCAGTGGAAAAAATATCCTCGGGTGAGGATTATCACTTTTGCACAGTGCCCCACCTGTGCAGGGGCCAAGATGGAAGCGGAGGTCTCTCACCAGAGGCCTTGGAGGTAGGGGTGTAGGGATGACTGTAGTATTGAGGCCTATGCTAGGAAGCACACATTCCCAACCCCAGTTAAAATACAAGATGTATAATTGGACAAGTTCTTTGTTTCTGGTTGTTTAGCCCATAGAATTGACAGAAACAAAACCCAGAAACCTGCTATTATTAGAAGGGTGTTGCATTGCCAAAGAAACCACAAGAGCAGCCCAAAATGGCCACTGATTGCTCAACACCGCAGGCAAACCCCAGCCTCCTACCTCACGTGGACAGGAGGTGGGCAGCCCCCAGAGAAGGGCTCTTCCCTAGCACATGCATGTGTCCATGGTGGGCATTCCCCTGGGAGGTCAACCAGGAGGATGACTAAGGATCGCAGTCACACGTCAGATTGTCAGATTCCGAAAGCCTCTCGACACTGCTTAAGGATGCAATCCCCATTCTCCCTTTTCCTCCCAGGGGTATTTGTTCTGTTACTCTGTTCACAACACTTGTATTTAAGGAATGTTGAGCTGGTTAAGCTTCTCGTTTGGCTTTGGATTGCTGGACCTTGAGAAACAGTTTAGTGTAAATGAGCAGGTTTTGTTTGTCCCACGGTGCTGGAAGTCAACAGAAAATGGGGACACCTACACTGTTTCTTTGGAGACCAAGGCTGTGTGGATGGTGATGGTGTTAGGGGAATGGGGCCCTCATAACGGGAGGGGATTGTAAAATGTTGCCTGGGAGGACCCTCTGTGTGTATGTGTATGATGTGAAAGTCTTGGCCAAAAGGACTCCTCCGTTGCATTCTCCTTATTATATAAAAGCCATTATAGCATACAGACTGTTATGACTGGCCAAGCTCTGGCTTCTCTGTGTCAGCTCAGACTCCCAACCAGAAGATGGTTCCGATGGATAGAACATCACCCATCAAAGCGTGGGGTAAGATGAGACCAGAGGAGTAAGCAATACATGCTCACTGAAAAATAAATAAAACTAAAGAAAGGTGCAGAAAATACAAAGGAAAAGTACCCATTCCTAAAAACATATGTTAATCCCATTTCCTCTAAGAAATCAGTTAGCTAATGGAAATGTATCTTTCCAATATTTGCCTTTGCAAATATATATGTAGATATGGCTTTAAAAATACAATAATAGCATTTTATACACACACTTTTGTAGCATATATGTAGAGTGTGTAGCATATATTAGATGTAGACATATATACCTTTTGTACATACTATTATGGACACTTGTCATAGGTATAAATGTGTGTTATCCTTCTTACTGACTGCAAAGTATTCCATTGGTGGGCATCTCAACCCTCTACTGCCTTAACCCTTCACTGATGGATGTTTGCATTTGTTTGCTGTTTATAAAGCATGCTGCAAAGAATATCCTTGTGCCTATATATTCCTATCCTTTGATAATGTTGCTACAAAATAGATTCCTAGAGATGGAAACAGGGCCAATGATATCTATGTCAGATAGTATGTGCATTTTAATGTTTGCTTAACAGGAGTGTCTAATTGTACTCTAATTGGCCACTACAATTCTAAATTGGGGTATTAAAATTAGATTATTTTAAACAAAATGAAATAATCATGGTTCATAAAAATTAATATATGTTTGTTTTCCCACAAGTCTTTTGGATTTCTCCTCCTTTGGCAAAAAGGACCCTAACTCAGTGTATATTTCTTATAACTTGGGCAATCCATCTGTTAAATAACTCAGCTTTCTCAGTAAACATAGAAACAGAATCCTGCTTCACATGTAGACTGGCTAGCTTTCCCTTTAACATTAGCCATTTATTTTGTGGAGCATGGATTGAAATAAAATAAGGTACACTATACCTGTTACCATATGCAGATATGCACCGCATTTGAAAGAGTGGTAAATCCTGTTTGACTATTTCCGTGATTCTCAGCTGTTAACATGCATGAGGAAAGCCCGATAAGCTTGGTAGAAATACACATTTTCAGGTCCATTTAAACATTCTGATATGAGTGGTTTAAATGATCATTGTTCATGAAACAGAGTGTGGGATCTTGTAGGAAAGGTGGGGAGGGTAGATGCGTGGGAGGTAATCAACCAAAGACCTTGTATGCAAATATGCATAACCCTTGGACACAGACAATAGGGTGGAGAAGGCTTGGGGCAGGCGGCAGGGGTGGGCTGGAGAGGGTCAATGGGGGGAAAAAGGGAACATATGTACTACTTTCAACAATAAAAATAAAAAACACAATCATTGCTTGTGATTTGAATATAGGTGGATTGTATTTGGGAAATAACTTGGCTACTGGTTAAGATCATAGTTTGTAGTTATAGCAAAGTCTAGTTCAGTAATCAGTTGTACCATTTGCTGTGTGATCTTGGCCAAGTTGCTTAACTTCTCTGAGCCCTAGCCCCAGTTTACTCTTCTGTCAGTAAGCTATATTATCTCATTGTGAAGCTTGAATAGACTCTGCAATGAAAGTACTGAGCCTAGAGTAAGTCTCAAATATGTTAGTCATTGTTATTAAGAAAGTTTGATTTATCATAACTACGTACTATGAATACCCTTCTTAGTGGTATCCATTCGAGTGTGAATTCTCCTAGAGCATGTACAGTATGAATTTATTTATAAAATATTCATAATTTCAGTGTTCCGGAAACGTGGCTTCAGTGTCAAGCAGAGCGTCTCTGTGGTAGCCCCCTTCCATCTCTCCCAATTTCCCTCCGTTTCCCATCTTCCTATTCTTTGCCTATTATTCCTTTCAACCAGTGGTTCTGATTTGCCAGATAAACAAAACCAAACTCAGTGCCAGTTTACTTTTTTAAAAGAGCATCTTTATTATTTCTCCAGGCTGAACACAGCACCGAGCAGAAACATATAATACATACATGTCAGTCTGGTGGCTTTGGCACCACCTCTGCCCAGAACAAACTGATGACAGTCACTCAATTGTTACCAATCACAGTGCAAGTGAAGGGGGAGGGGAGAGTGGTGAAGAAGGTATCCTGAGATCTCTTGGAGCACATAGCCCCAAACACAACATGACATTCAAAATAAATTACAAAAATTAAATAGTATAAATAAGCTGAAATTTAAGTTAGGAAGAGTCCCAGCGTGTGGGTGTTGGCAACAACCAGCCCACAGGAGAGGTAGCTGTGGAGGTGCGGGGGCATTCCAAGGCTCGGGCCCCTGCCTCCTGTTGGTCCACTGAGGTCACTGGGTTCCTCGAAGCTGCCAGGCCACTCAGGCGTTCAGCTCCAGGTCAGCGACGTATTCCTGGACCCAGTCCTCACTGGGGTTGGCACAGACCTGCCGGCCTTTTTTGGTTTGGAAGCTGTGGAGAGGAGTGGAAGGGTTACACATTGGGGAGTCCAGCAGGGGAACCCTGGGCCCGCCGTGGCCCTCCACCCCACTCTGTGCTGGGCAGCTCAGGGCCTCCTCGCTCTCTCAGGGACCCTCCACCTGTCTCAATCCAGAGAGCGGTTCTCACTGACTCAGGGATCCCCTCAGAGGATCCTGCTGCAGCCTCCTCCTTCCCCTCCCTTCCCTCTGGCTGGGCCAGCCCCTGCCCTGACTCTGCAAGCCCCTGGCCAGGTCAGGCCACGCCTCAGAGACCTGGGTCCTGCACAGTGGATAGGACCTCCTGGAGGACAGGGCCATTCTGTGCCCCTGGGCACTGCCCCCACTCCACATCCTCTCTATCGCCCCAGGGATGGGCAGGAAGACTGGCACTTACATGACACCAGGCTTGGAACACTGGCTGCTGGTCTCAAAATAGTCCACGATGAATTTACGTGGAATCTGCCGAGGCGCATAGGTGAAGCAGCAGGCAGTCGGGGTGTCAGCACCAACTGTAGAGGAAGGGACAGAATGAGCCAGAGTCACAGTTCAGGCGAAAAGGCAAGATCTGAGAGCTAATCCCTGAGAGGGTGAGGAAGACGGCCTTGCTCAGGGCGTGGTCCTGGGAGACAAGGTCACTAGAAAGCTCTGGGCATTTTTGCTTAGAAAAATCCCTGTCTCTGTCCTTGCTTCTGAATGTACCCTCTTTCTCTTTGAGTCTTCATTGTGGGTACTGTCTTTCCTTTTGTGATCCAGACATCCAAGCAGACTGTTCTCTAATCTCATCTCCCTTCAGGCCATTTTGTCTGATCAAGAAGCCATACTCCAGCAAGAGAGAAACCTTGGACATAGCTCCTATGACATCCAGGGAAAGAGCTCTTGGGGGACCTAGAATGAGTTAGTTGCAGAATAACACCACCGGGAAGTAACGATACTTGGATTCTGTCTCTGGTGAACTCACTTGCTTAGGTCTCTACTTTGCCATCTGTAAGATGGGACTATTGCTCCTCTACCCCACCCTGGCTCTCAGATATGGGGACTAGGCTAGTTAACACCCCTTTCATGAAAATACAAGTCTGACAGAAAAAAAGCAAAGATGCTTTTTGGCCCTTTAAGAAGTTCTGTTTTTTCTCGGAGGCTCTCAAGACCTTAAAAAAAGATGGTTGTGGTCTGACCGTGGCCAGAGAGCAGGGATACCCACTGCAACAGCACAGACTTACCTGGTACAGAGAAGACCTGGCTGCAGAGGGCCATGGTGCAGAGGAGGACGGCCAGGGCAGCCCCGGAGACCTTCATGATGCTGAGCAGATGGACTGTGGGCTTGCTTGTCAGGAGAGCAGAGACGGGAGCAGGCACTTGCTGCTGGCTGCGTCCTTCTGCTTTGCGAAGCCATCTCCCCTGCTCTTTATAGGCAGCCCTGTCGATGGGGAAATGGAATCCGGGGGTGAGGTGGGAAATTTTTAAGCATAGGCTGAGTGTTGCACAACTCAGGGTCCTGGGTGACCACAGGGGTTCAGGATATCTAAGAATAGCTTCTCTGAGCTGTAAGTCTGAGCCCACAACTCATGACTTGTTCTGGTTTCTTGTGAGGAAATGGTTCCCCCCGAGAGCAGGAGGAGAGAAGAGTGTCTTCACTCCGGACTATTCTTAGCTGGTCCCTTTCCATAGAAGCTATACATGAACTCTCCAGCCCCGTGCAACCCACAGGGCTGAAACGTCTGTGCTTCCTCAGCTGCTCAACCACTCAGATGGGGTAGATGTGATGATGTTGTGGAGGGTGGCACAGCCTCGTTTGCATGCAAAAAACTGAAGTAAGGAGTCCCTGCTAGAGGACTAGGAAGGATGAGGTCATGGTTCTATCATTTGTCCACTCATCTAATAGTCATTGAATGACTAGGGTCAGTGGGTTAAATACTAGTTGAGGATCGTAAAGAAACATTAGATGTGGGTGTTAATATGTCAGGAGCCTAAAAATATTTATACCTGGTAACTTGAAGAACACATTTCTAGGAAAGAGTTCTAAAGAAACCAACCCAAATATGGAAGCATCTTCAAACATGAACATATATCTGACCCAGCATCATTTATAGCTCCAAAATAAGGAGACCCAAATGTTCCTCTATCAGAAATGATAAAGTAAAATATGGTATATCCACTGGCTTGTTTATTATTAAGCCCTTAATCTGAATGGAGTGTAGTAGAATAATGTCAGTTACAAAAATGTAAGATGGCTGGTTTAGCTCAGTGGAAAGAGCATAGGCCTGTGGACTAAAGGGTCCTGGGTTCAATTCCAGTCAAAGGCACATGTCCGGGTTGCAGGCTCGATTCCCAGTGTGGAGCATGCAAGAGGCAGCTGATCAATGATTCTCTCTCATCATTGATGTTTCTATCTCTCTCTCCCTCTCCTTTCCTGTCTGAAATAAATAAAAATATATTTTAAAATGTAAGATGGGGGAGGGGGAAAATATAAGATGAAAAATTATACAAATTGTACAAGGTGAAGAATTATACAAGTATATACATACATATGACAAATATTGTAACCATATACATGCATATGCTAGGCATAGAAAAAAAAAAGCATTGGATTTAAATGTCCCAATGCTGCGATAATACTTATATATATGTATGAAAGATCTCTGGATGAATATTTTTCTTATTTTTCTCTTTTTCTGCAGTTTCCTCATTTAAAAAAATATATTTTTATTGATTTCAGAAAGGAAGGGAGAGGGAGAGAGAGATAAAAACATCAATGATGAAAGAGAATCATTGATCAGCTGCCTCCTGCAGGCCCCACACTGGGGACTGAGCCCACAACCCAGGCATGTGCCCTGACTGGGAATTGAACCGTGATCTCCTGGCTCATAGATCGACACTCAACCACTGAGCCACGCCAGCTGGGCATCTTCTCAGTTTTTTAACGTGAACATATTTTACCTTCCTAGTCAGCTCACAAATTTACAAACACATTTTGTCTTAAAGCATTTACAGCAACACTGGTTGGAAAGTAGGTTGTTGTTGATTGTTTAATTTTAATTTGAGAGAAATATGCCAAGTTTCTGTCCAATGGCTTTTGCTAAAACGAAGTCTTGATTTCCATGTCTCTGAACTATTTTAAGGAACATGTACAGTATTTACATAAATAATGCCAAATTTAAAGCAGTTTTCTTATTCTTTTTGATTCATGTGAGTGGTGTAAAAGGGCCTACTTTCTCAGTCAGGTCTGTACGGTTTTTCCTTCTCCATTCTTTATTATTTTATTGTTACATAATGAAAAGGCATAAATGACATTTTATAGTGAGAAACAGATTTAGTTCTTCTTAATGGTCTTTGTCCTCTAGATGCCCCTGGTCTACTGGGAAGCAGGTAGAATATATATAAACAGGTAACCACAGCACTTAGAAGAAAGTGCTAAGATTTCTGGGGGAGGGAATAAATGAAAGGAGGAAGAAGCAATGACCTCCCTTGGGAGGGCTGAGGAAGGCTTCTTGAAAGGGATGGAATTTTGTTTGGGCCTTGAAAGCTACACAGGATTTGAACATACATGGATGGGGGTAGGCAGGGGTCCAGCTGATGCAGTCATAGGTGTAAAATTGCTGGCTCAGAAGGAGAGCCATCAGTGTGGCTGCACACTGGTGGAGCAAATATGGACAATGGAGCTAAATTGGGGCCATGTCAGAGGGCTTAGAATTCCCCCCAAAGGGGCTAGAACAACGGAGGAAACGTACATAAGCAAAGTGAGACCACACCTTAGGAATTCTGTCCCTCCTGTGTCTGTAGAGTTCCTTCTCTGAAAACATGTGGGCTGTGTTTCTATCCCATCCCGGTGATTGCTAATGCTGGTCCTGAGGGAGGTAAAGCAAAGACGAGATCAGGACAACGGCCAGCTTCACTGAGGCTTGAGCATCCAGGTGTCATCCCTTGTTACTGTCAGTTCCGGAAAATTGAGTCTATCGTTTGTTTCATAGGAAACTCTCGATCACAGATAGTGCCTCTTCCTCACCCCACCTCCTCTGCCCAGTTGATACCCTCAGTTGATATTCTGAATCGTGTTCCCTCCTTTACTTCTTGGGGGAAACCCCCTTCATACTTGTGATTCAGTGTGTGAGAGCTGGCTTCTATGAGTTGGGCAGGGCAAGAAAAAGGAAATGGAAAGTGCTGAATCAGCCACTTTCTGATAATGGACTCTATCATCTACTCCATGATTACAGCACTTACCACGTTGCATTATATGCATTATTTATGTAATTTTCTCTTCAAAAAATTTAGACCGTGTCCTGTTGACTTCAAACCAAATTTATACCATGTCTCATTAGTGGATTTAAACCAAATCCTAGCACATGATAATTATAACATGATGAATTTTCTGACATAGTATCTATTTCTTATAATTTTGTTTATTTTAATAAAGGTGATTTATTGAATATAAAATTCTGTCTTAGTAATTATATGTGTAAGATTTTCCCCTATCAGTCCTAAAACCAGGAAATAGCCCTTTGTCATATATTTTTTTTTTTTACTCAAATTGGAAAATAACATACTTGTATGCAAAGTGTGTACTTACTCTGCATGTGTTGAATGAATAATGTGAGGGAGCCTTAGGATGGTTGAATTGGTTGTGAAGGGTCTTAGAAATTTCCTAGGTGGAAAATTGATGTTCCCATGTGAAATGATTAGCCCAGGATCACACAGATAGAATTGGTCAGTTTTATATTTCACTGTCGGCATCATTTAGCAATTTATCTCCAGTGTTAACCACAACGCCTGGCACATAGTGGAGCTTAATAAAAATTTGGTGAACAAATGAACAAATCACTGATTTAATTAACAGTATGTGTTATGTCCTAATCCCACTATGGAGTTGAAATACTAACAAGAAGGAAAGGTCAGAAAAGCCATGGAGTCAAGGTCTTGATCTTTGGGGATCAACCAAGGTCTCTTAGGCAGTGGTGGCAGAAAGTAGCCAGCCGCCAACACGGTGGATCCTCAGCACGGAGGGGCTTGATTTGTGCCCTAGATTCCTGGCTCATTCCAGCCTCTTTGAGGCCCCCTCTCAGTCCAGCAGAGCACCCCAGCCTTAAGTATAGGGAATTCTGGCTGAGCAATTCATGTTCTGCAACATCACTGCCCTGTCCTCATTGCTTCCCAAGCCCTGGCCCTGCTGGATTGGTTCCCTTTCTGTTTCTGGCCCTGCAGTTGCACTTCCCCTGGTGTCAATCTCTGCTCTCTCCCTGTGACACTGGGGGCTCCCTGTGACACTAATATTGATGCTCCTGTTTGGTCCAGCTTCAGCCTCCTTTTTTCAGGTGTGGCCCGGAGTCAGGTGGCAGCAGACGTGGCTCCACCTTTCTTGTAGGTAGAAACAATGCCCTGGGCCCCTTTCTAGCATCCTAGAGGGACAATGTCTCTATGTAGCCCCCTCCCTCTGCTTTTCTATCTTGAGTCCTTGTCATGCTCCTCTGGCCATTTTTTTGTATGTGTACAATAGATCAAGGCATATATCTGGGCATTGGATTAGATCCCTCTCCCTGTTCCTACTTCTCCTCTGCATTCTCTACTCAGTAAAAGGCATTCCCTCCTACCCAGCTCCCAAGCCAGAAACCTGGGAGTCACTTTGGGCTAGTCCCACCCCCCCTTTACCTCCTTCACCTACAGTGGTTCCCCCCCCCCCCCCTTATCTGTGGTTTCACTTTCCTTGGTTTCAGTTACTCATGGTCAATCATGTTCCAAAATATTAAATGAAAAATTTAATGACAAAAAATTCGTAAGTTTTAAACTGTACACTGCCCTGCTCCATCCCACTGGGGATGTGAATCCACGCCATATACACTGCCTGCCATTAGTCACTTAGTAGCCATCTCAGTTATCAGAATGATTGTTTGGTATCAGTGTGCTTGTGTTCAACTAACACTTATTTTGCTTAATGTTGGTTCCAAAGTGCAAGAGTAATGATGCTGGCAATTGGGATAAGCAAAAGAGAAGCTGTGAAGTGCTTCCTTTTAAGTGAAAAAGTATGCAGGTAGTGTAGGCAAAATCATACAGGGGCTGGCAAAAAGAGGTTTACAGTTGTGAGGACATGAAACACAGTTTATTCTTATATTATGTACTAGAGGCCCAGTGCATGGATTCGTGCACTGATGAGGTCCCTTGACCTGCCTGTGGGGATCAGGCTGAAACCGTCTCTCTGACATCCCCCAAGGGGTCCTGGATTGTGAGAGGGCGCAGGCCAGGCTGAGGGACCCCACCGGTGCCTGATCAGGGCCGGGGAGGAACCGCGGGAGGGCTCCAGGGCATGTCCAGCTCGTCTTGCCCAGTCCCAATCGATGGGACCCCAGCAGCGAGCTAACCTACCAGTGGGAGCATCTTTCCCCTGGTGGTCAGTGCACGTCATAGCGACTGGTCCAACAGTTGAACAAATGATCGGACACTTAGCATATTAGGCTTTTATTATATAGGATTTATCCATATGAACAACTAGACTAAGTATATGTAGGGTAGTATTGCCTGAGGCTTTAGGCATCCATTGTGGGACTTGGAATATGTCCCATGAGATAAGGAGGGGACTACTGTATTCATTCACCGACGCTATTGGATTTTGAAATTAAGTGTATCTGCTTCTCACCATCCCCACGGCCACTGTCTTAGGTCAGCCCTCCTCATTTCTCCCCATGACAGCTATAAGAGTGTCCTGTCAACTGGGTTTTCTTCCAGTTTGCCTCTCAAAGCTGTCCCATCATCACACAGCACCCGAAGTGACTTTGCTAACGTGCAAATCAGTCTCTGTCTCTCTCTGTTGAAAATCCTTCAAATACTCTGAGTTGTTTCCAGCATAAAACGGAAACTTCTTCATGACCTGACCTCTGCCTCCCTCTTTGGCCACATCTCTTGCCACCTTCAAACTTCCTGGAAATCAAGACTCAGCCCTGTGAATGCCGTGCAATTCCTTAAAAAGTGCAGGTCTCTTTTCTGCTTTTTAGGAATGAGGTGTCAACTTGGCACAGCACAATTTCCCCTCCTTGTAAATCACAGGGCAGAGTGAGTAATACAAATATGGGTACATCCTACGACAGCTGCAGAGATTAATATTTAGAACAAATAAGGAAAACCACTATTTAATTCCCTTAACTTTCTAAGGAAAAGAGAGAAAGCCATGGATTCCACTGTTTAAAAGACATGTAATATGTAAAACTGAAAGACATTTTACATCATAATTATAAAACGTTGGCTATTACGCTTTTTAAAAAAATACGTATTTTTATTGATTTCAGAGAGGAAGGGAGAGAGAGAGATAGAAACATCAATGATGAGAAAGAATCGTTGATCAGCTGCCTCTCCACATGTCCCTCACTGGGGATCGAGCCCGAAACTCAGACATGTGCCCAGACTGGGAATCGAACTATGACCTCCTGGTTCATAGGTCAACACTCAACCACTGAACCACTGTGGCCAGGCAGGTGTTAAGCTTTTAACATAAATTTGTAATAAGCACATTTTCCTTTTCTGATTTACTTATATTCTGGAGCCAGACCTCTTTTGGGTCATTTCCATATCTATCATGATTAGCTGTGTGTTCTTCCGTAGATTACTTTCCTGTCTGTGCTTCAGTTTCCTAAAGTGTGACAGGAGAAAATACTAATAGGACCATATACATTAGCATCCATAAGAGAATTAGAACATCACTGGCTCATAATAAGTACTATGTATTAGTTACTATTATCATTACTACTGAATATTTTAATTAATCTATTTTATACATTTTTAAAAGTGCAGGCCTCTTGTTCTTTGCCTGAATACCACCCCCCTTTTTTTCCTGGCTAATTATCCTTCAAGTTTCAGCCCAATATATAATAGAGAAAAGTTAGAACAATCTTAATGGACTGACCTAAGTAACATAATGGTTAAAGATAAATTTTGGCATAAAATTTTGGTATATCCATGCAATGAAATCTCATGCATGCTAATTTGGAATCACTCCAAGTTGACCCCTCATTCCTAAAAAAAGCAAAAAAAAAAAAAAAAAAAAAGAGAGAGAGACCTGCACTTTTAAGGAATTACATGGCATTCAGAGGGCTGAGTCTTGATTTCCAGGAATTTAAGTTTTTAATGACAGGGAAGAATATAAAGTAACAATATTAAAATATATTAGCTCAAGAAAGACTATTAAGTATCCTATCTAATAAAAGAGTAATATGCAGATTGACCATCACTCCAACACACAAGATGGATGCCCCCATGTGGTCAAAGATCCTGCCCCCATGTGGACACAAGATGGCCACCACAAGATGGCCAGCAGGGGAGGGCAGTTGAAAGGGACCAGGCCTGCAAGGGAGGGCAGTTGTGGGTGATCCGGCCAGCAGGGGAGGGCAGTTGGGAGGGACCAGGCCTGCAAGGGAGGGCAGTTGGGGGCGATCAAGCCTGAAGGGGAGGGCAGTTAGGGGTGACCAGGCTGGCAGAGGAGGGAAGTTGGAGGCAAATAGGCTGGCAGGGGAGCAGTCAGACATCAATCAAGATGGCAGGGGAGTGGTTAGGGGGTGATCAGGCTGGCAGGCAGAAGCGGTTAGGGGGGCAATCAGGAAGGCAGGCAAGCAAGCAGTTTGGAGCCAGCAGTCCTGGATTGTAAGAGGGATCCCAGATTGGAGAGGGTTCAGGCTGGGCTGAGGGACACTGCCCCCCCATGCACGAATTTTGTGCTCTGGGCCTCTAGTCATTCATAAAATGCAAAACTACATACAGAATGCTGGGTAATTTTTGCTTTCTTATGATAGGCTATATTTTCTAAATTTTGTACAGTTATGTATATTTGCTATTGAAAACAAAGCAAACTAATAAAAATTTTTACATGACATTTTGGGGAAGCCTTTTTTAACACTTCACCACTTTCCAAGTGGGAGGGGGTGTAAAGTGCTTGCTTGTGCCTGACATGGGGCCTGTCACATAGCAGGTCCTCAATAAAGTGCTACTAATTTATTTTCCTCTCTTGCTGGATGTTCCAGCCTGGAAAGAGCTAGAAACAAGCATAAAAGCATTGTTTGAAGGAAGTAAGATGCTTCATAAAGAATACTGAAGGTTTTTTTGAACCTGTCACTGCCTTCCACTCTTGACTGCACAAGAGCAGGCTGTGGTGGGTGTTGAAGGCCCTTTCCACTTTAAGAAGAGTGGGGCTGGCTGGCTGAGAGGTGGAGTGTGGCTGCCCTGATGAATTGCTTCAACTAGTACTCTCCTCCAGACCCCATCTTGAGCCTTGCACTTTAGTAATGGTGTCCTTGTTTCTACAATCCCATTCCCCCCAAGTGACTTGGCAACCATATTGGCAAAACCAAAGAATGTACTTCTTCTTGGTTTATTATGTTGGCAAAATGACCATGTATTCCATCTTGCTATGGATTTCCAGTCTCATGAGTTGCTTGCAGGGGATTCTCTAGTTCTAGGCATTCCACCTCCTTGTGACTAGTGCTCTTGGCCCCAACACTCAATGGTCTCCCCAACACTCATGCATCTCAGCACTGTCTTTCTAGGAGAACACAGATCATCAAGATTGTCACCTCTGTTTCCTGCTCCTCAGCAGCTTTGCAGTCTCTTCTGAGAAGCTGATACCTTCAGAGGTTTCCCTACCTGTGCCATCTCAGAGGGTCACACCTGTACAGGAAGTTGGTCCTCTATGGACCCGTGGTCCTACCACACACCCTGTGTGAACTTGATCCAGTCTTTTAACTGCTTTAGGTTTTGTTATCTAGATTGGTATCTGATAAGACCATGGACATGGATATGCTGGGGGAAATTAAAAGTACCAGGGCCTTTGAAAGGTCCTATTTCTGCTGGGGTTGCCATTCCTGCCTGCAGCTAACAGAGACTGGGAGGACAAGTGACAGAACTGATGTGAAAGTGCCCAGAATGGAGCTATGAGCACAGTACCAGTTAAGGTTACAGAAGGAGAAAGCTCTGTGTTCCCATAAGTGAGGGGAAGTGAAAGGTTACCCTGCAAGAAGAGAGTGGGTGACCCACTGAATGCATTTGGAGCTCCCTGGAGCCATGATCGACTCCTGCTATCATTTCTCACACCCCTGAGCTGTGGAAAGAGTGAGTTCTAAAATAGTATCCCTTAAATAGCACCTCTGGGTATGTGGGTTGAGGGCAGGCAGGGGAAGAAGGGGAATTATCACCCCATCAGGGCTGGGGAATCACATTTTGAGTAGAATGCCCACTTCATTCTTACTTCACTTAGATAAATGGAGTTCACATCCTGAGTCCATGTTACCTATCACACCCCCTCCCATTAAAAATGGTAGTTTGGGCTGCCTCTGGACATTTATTAAACAAGTATTTATTGAACACCTATTGAGTACACAGAGATAGGCATAACACATATTCTGCACCAAGGAGTTCACTCTCCAGTGGGAGAGGCGATTAAACAGATGTTTCAGGTGATATGATGGTGGTAGCTCAGGAGCTGTAGGAGCACAAAGGGAGGTGCAGAATTCATTTGGAGGAGAGGTCAGGGAAGGCTCTCTAGAGAAGATGAGCACTTTCCTATTGTGTATCCGAGAGGCATTTGCTATCATTCTCTATCACCTATTGCTTAGAAATGGCCTCAATGGATGAATCTTGGTGGCCATATTGATTTAGCTAAACATATTAATACAAGCCCTTTGTGTTCTTGGTCTTGAATTTCTCTAGTGTGAACACAACATTATTGTTGGGACCTGTGAACAAAATATTTTTCCTCCATGAGCCAAAGGTCAAATCAAGGCTAAGAAGCAAAAGTCAACAAACTCATTGTGTGGCTCCATGCAGACTCATCACCCATTCTTATCTATCATCATTCTCCTAATGCCCCAGAGCAGGTATCTTCAAGGTCCCTCCACAGCTTGAAGATCAGCACACCACACTCACTTAGACAGAGGTCTCCATAGCAAGGGCTCCTGCAAAACATACAGTGGGATTTAGACTTGGTTTGGAACTATGCGTCTACAGCCGAGGGAAGCTCTGACATTTTGTTTCTACCTCTGATGTGACACTTACTTTATTCCATCTCATGGGATAGTTATTTCTGTCACTGTCAACACCATCACTAGACTAAGAGCTCTTTGAGGGGAGGGATGGGACTTCATTCGGCTCTGCCTTCCCTGACAAAAAGCAGATGACTTCTAAACTGGGTTGAATGGAAATGGAATGGATAGCAAAGTCTGTGTAGATCCCAGGGAACATAAGACACACCCTCTTTCCCTTAAAGTAATGTCCTTGATACATGAAGATGGAACCCTACCAGTCAGGAGAGACCATGAGAGATACTGGCATATGTGATATGAAGGATTACAGAACATTCGAGCTGGGGGTAGGGGTCTTGGTAAAGATCAGAACATTTGAAGCAAGACTTGCACAAAGAAAAGGGTGAGGACAGAAAAAGTGGAGGAAAGAGGTACAGTTTGTATGTGTGTGCGTTGTGTTGAGTGTAGGTGATGGTGGAGGCAATGATGCGAGATCGATGACAATGTGCTTTATTTAGAGACCCTGCAGTACCCCAAGATGCTGCTCTGCCCTCCGCCTATCCTCTACAGCACCCAGGGGGCCTGGTTTCCTGTTTTCACTCTTCATTCTTCTTTCTCGGAACAGAGTCAGGTAGCAAATGTGGAGCTGGGGTGAGCAGGTGGGTCAGAGTGATTGGAAGGTAAATAGAGATATTGATCCAGTACCTTAATTGCCCTCACTTTCCCTCTGCATGTACAACTGTATTCCTGGACTTCGTGAACTTCACCTAATCACCTTCAGGTCAGCTTCAGGCCTCAGGACTGCAGCCCTCCCAGAAAACACCTGGAGGACCAGGCAGGGCTTTATATGAACACAAGGAATTCCCTATGGATGGCTGGGAAACACCACATGCTTAGATTACATGTTTTATCCATAACATAGATAAATTCATGGTTGGGTACATCCAACCCCATTTATGTATTAGAGGAACATTCTTTTTTTTTTCAGTTTCACTTGACATTCAATATTATTTCATATTTCAGATGTACAGCATAGTGGTTAGACATATACATATATATGTCTAATTATATATACATATATATAATTTACAAAAGTAAAAAAAGATGAAGGGATTAAAAAGTACAAATTGGCAGTTACAAAATAGTCACGGGGATGTAAAGTATAGCATGGAGAATTAGTCAATAATACTGTAATAACTATACATGTCTCAAGTGGGTGCTAGACTTATTGGGGTGATCACTTCGTAAATTATGGAGGAAGATTCTTTATCTGGGTTTTCCAAACTTGATTCTTACTTATTTCTTTCCTTTTCTATTATGGGTCCAAGTGAACGTACTGGAACCTTTGCTTCTTTTTCCTTCTGCCCTCTCTTTGTTCTATTCAGACTGATCCAAACTCCGGTCCTGAATTCAGCCTTAATAAGATGGTTCTTTGTGTATACCATAGTCCCTGGTGGACAATAACTTCTCCCTTTGTGTTCACATTCAATATTTGGGACAAGAGGGTGAAAAGTAAGTGGATTTTAGAGTCAGAAGAATCTCATTTCAATCTTGGCACTGCCACTTAAGATTGTGTCCTTGAAATTATCAGTGAACTCTCCTCTGTTCTTCGATCTTTATTGCCTCCGGGAATAATCACACCCCTGCTGAGGGTCAAGGTAGGTTTTGATGTTATGTGTATAAGGCAGCTTGCCCAGTGTCTGCCACGTAGTGCCTATTCAATAAATAGGTCAGTGTCCTGCTGGGCCCTCTGTGCATTCAATGCTGGACTCATAAGGTCACTCAGCCCTGCAGGAGGTCCAAGAATCTGACGTGGAGTTCTAGTTCTCCTTTCCTTTTTGGGGCCAGGCTTATGGCAACTCTGGAAGGACTGACTTGAAGCTTCTGGAGGTGACAACCACCAAGAACAGCATGGTTGTCTTGTCTACAAGTCCCTTCTCGCGGGTGTGAATGCTGCACCCTTCCTCTCGGGTTTACAATTCTCTCCTTGGTCTTGGTCACTGCCGTTGGTGTACCACTTCCCTCGAGGGTGCAGCCCACTTCTCCCCTCCACCTCCCCCTTCTTTCCACCATGATGACATCGCCCCGGGGGAAGAGAAGCTGTGCAGAGCTCCTCACTCTCAGCTAGCTTCAGTTTCCTTATCGGCACCATGACATCATCTCTACCCTGGAAATTCCACTTGCCCTTCCGTGCTCCCACCTCTGTCTCAGTCCTCAGAGTTCCTATAAAGAGGGGATCCCAGCTCAGCATCAGCACAGAACACAGTCGGGTTCTGAAGCTTCTGGGCTCTTCAGTCTCACCTCCAGGAAAGCCTCTTCTCTGCCGAGACCATGAAGCTCTGTGTGACCGTCCTCTCTCTCCTCGTGCTAGCGGCTGCCTTCTGCTCTCCAGCGCTCTCAGCACCAAGTAAGTCTGTTATCCCAGCTCCTGCTTCTAGAGCCCACTTTTCTAGTTGGGGCTGGTCCAACAGTGGCATCTGGGGATGGGACAAAGGGGAGATTTTTAAGTAGTCTGCTGTTAAATGTATTATCTACTAGACATCCGGTAATATTCAAGTTTCTGTTTTCTTAAGAAACAGTAACCAGTAGACTTGTTTAAGAAAGTCCCCGTCTCTCTCTGTGTCTTGGTTTCTCATCTGTTAAATGGAGTTAGATGTGTGCTCTGAGACCCAGTCCAGCTCCATTATCTTCTCTGAGGATACTATGTTCAGAAAAAGGCTCCTACTCAGGGTGGATGGGATTAGACAAGGTACCATATTTGGGCTCGAATAGCTCCACAGAGATGCCCCTTGAATATTCACAACCTAAGGAGCAGAGTCTTGTAGAGCTTTGATCTCACCTCGCATTCCTTTCCAGTGGGTTCCGACCCTCCCACGGCCTGCTGCTTCTCCTACATTCTGCGGAAACTTCCTCGGGACTTTGTGATCGATTACTACGAGACCAGCAGCCTTTGCTCCCAGCCCGCTGTGGTGTGAGTATCAACTTCTGGCCTTCTCTGGAAAGCAAGGGCAAGGCAGGGAGAGGATCAAATAGGAGGGAGACAGGCCTGAGGGCTGAAGCCCTCCCAGAAAGGAATAAGGAACAAGGTCATGAAGTCACCTGTTGAGTCTGGAGGGGGCAGGGAGGGAATCAAGGGACAAGATTCAGGGGGAGGACATTTCTGGGGAGGAAATTAGCCAGATGCTAGAAAACTAGGGAAGGTAAAAAATATCACAGGGATGTGGGCTGATTCTTAAACCATGCTTAGAAAAACACATAGAAAAGTTATTTCTAGGGGCACTAGGGAATGAATGGGGAGATATAGTCATGTTGATTGTAAAATTCATTGGTTCCTAATCTGGGAACCAAACTAGCTGAGGCCACAGCTAAACCCAGGGTGGAAGTTACAAGGAGTCTGTTTCCAGAGCCACCCCAGAAGGGTCTTTCTACCAGAGCTGTCCAGCATGAACTGTGGTCAAACAGAGGGAGATATCTACCACAGACAAGGTCCCATTCAGTTCTAATCTATCCATTCCTCCTTCCACAGATTTCAAACCAAAAAGGGGAGACAGATCTGCGCCAACCCCAGTGAGCCCTGGGTCCAGGAGTACATTAATGACCTGGAACTGAACTGAGCCGCTCCAGGCACAGGGGCAAGTCTCCAGGGAAGGTCACCTGAGCCTGATGCTTCTCTGTGAGATCCACCTTCTCTGCCACCACTACTTCTCTCAGTAGTCCCTGTTCCACCTCTTAATTTAATCTTTATTATGTGCTGTTATTATATTTTGTGTTATTTTCATAATTTATGTTGGTTTTGCCAAAGGACACATGTCCCCCATGGGGATGATCCACCATCATTTTCTCTGCTGTTGCGGATACATGGGTAATGCAGTTGATTCCATGTGTTTTCATAATAAAACTTAAAATATATATACAGACAGTTTCTTTGTGTTTTAATTTGGTCTGGTGCAAAGGGACTTGCCTGGTGTTATTAATAGGGGCAAACTACCATTTCCAAACACTATAAGAATGTGCAGTTACTGAGGACTTCATATGGGCTAAATGCTCTAAAGACATGATCTCACTTAATACTTTCACCAGGGATTTTAAGACCCTTATGAATTTGGGACTCTTACCTCCAACTTCACAGATGAGAAAACAGAGGCACAGAGGTGATGTGATTTGCTAAGGCTTGTAGGTCTGTTTGGAAAGCACCATGAGGGGATGATCCAAAAGGACAGCTGTGATGCTAAGGGTTATCATCTCAACATCTGGTAGAGAAGTTGTAAATAGCAGCAGCAGTATGATATAGAGGCAAGACGAGGTAGTTCAGAGTTATAAAAATGGGCCTCCATCATTTATTATCAGCATATCACTATGAAAGTCATCTTGCCTTATTGGGCCTCAATTTTTATACCTGTAAAGTGGGGGCAGTATTATCCACTTGAAAGGACTATTATGAGGTTATTAGAGGCCCATTGCTCTACAGCAGTGGTTCTCAACCTGTGGGTCGCAACCCACAGGTTGAGAACCGCTAGCAGGGTCGCCTAAGACCATCGGAAAACACAAATATTTACATTACGATTCATAACAGTAGCAAAATTACAGTTATGAAGTAGCAACGAAAATAATTTTATGGTTGGGGGTCACCACAACATGAGGAACTGTATTAAAGGGTCGCAGAATTAGAAAGGTTGAGAACCACTGCCCTAAGGGGTCCCAGATTGCGAGAGGGCGGTTCTCGGGTGATGACCCTGGAATTGGGCTCCCTCCTCTCTGGTTCCGGGTGTGTCACCCGAGAACCGCAGTTGCCAAGTCACTGCAGCACAGCAGCTCCGCGTGGAGCGTCTGCCCCCTGGTGGTCAGTGGGCGTCATGGCTACCAGATAGATGTCGGACAGTCCACCGGTAGGATGGTTGCTTAGGCTTTTATATATGTAGATTGTAAAGCACCCATCACAGGGTCTGACATCGGGAAGATTCTCTCTTTCCTGCTCTGAGCCTAGCTTTTTCACTTACAATGGGCATTGTGTCTGTCTTCCTAGTGCCATGATGTGGATTAGATTAGTTAGTGGATCAGCTCTCTAAACCCAAAGCCAAGGTGGAGTGTTATCATGAGGACAGAAGAAGAAGTCAGATTTGGTTCTGGAGCATGGTGGGAGTAACCTTCAATAACCCTTCAATCAGAACTATTACATGAGTCGGAACAGGGCTCTGAGATTGAATTATGTGCACAATCAAGCTTTGATGTACAAAACACAGAACTGTAGTCTATTAAAGCTGGGAGGAACCTCTCAGATGGTCTCATCCAACCCTCTCATACTATGAAAACTGAGGGCCAAGGACTGAGAAGAGAGTTGCTAAAGGCCACCCAGCAAATGGGTGACAGAGCAGAACTCCAGCCAGTACCACGTCCAAGGTTAGTCCTAACCCTTTTCTGTGCTCCCTGTGACATGCCTCTGTGGTGCCAAAAAGGACAACTCACTGTGAAAGGAGGGTAAAGAGGGCAACCTTGTAAAACATTTGAGAGTTTTTAGTCCAATGCAAAAGCAGAACTGGGACTCTACCCCTCTGGGGCCAAACACACACAATTCCCTTCTTTGCCCAGCCATCCACATCCCAGAGCCCCACTAGAAACCTCCTTTAGATTCCACAGGGACCAAGAGAAGGAGGTTGGGGGGCAGAGCTGATCCGAAATGGTGTGAGAAGAGGCTAGCAAAACAAAGAGCCTGACTGGTCTAGGCTTCTGCTTTCTATCTGCCTAGATCTGAGCTATTCCATATATTAATCATTAGCCATAAGTGGCTATTTACATGTCAATTAAATTTATAATTCAGTTGCACTAGTCATATTTCACATACTCCCTGGCCACATGTGGCTAGTGGCTGGCTCCCTGCTGGACAGCAAAAATATAGAACATTTCCATCATGGCAGAAAGTCCCATTGAATGGCACTGTCCTAGGGCCTAAAGGGAATGAATGGAGGAAGTTGGGGTGGCTAAATTAAGTATTTTGAGAGGGAGAGATTATCCTAGATTATCTGTTTGGGCCCTAAATGTAGTCATACGTGTCCTTAAATGAGGGGGCAGAGAAAGATTTGATGACAGAAGGCAAGAAGGCAGTGTGATAATTGAAGCAAGATGCTACGCTGCTGGCTTTGAAGATGGAGGAAGAGGCCAGGAGCCAAGAAATGCAAGAATGCAGCGGGAAAAGCCAAGGAAATGGTCTCTCCCCTAACGCCCCAGTGGGAAAGCAGTCCTGTTGACACCTTGGTTTCAGCTCAGTGAAACAGATTTTGGATTTCTGACCTCCAGAACTTAAAGAGAATCAAATGTATGCTGTTTTAGGACATCAAGTTTGTAGTAATTTTTTTTTACAGCAGCAATAGGAAGTTAATACAACCACCAACTAAAGAGTCACTGCCAGTGGCTCCCTCCAGCTCGGTGTGGAAGGTGATGGAACATTCTAGAAAGTGAGACAAAATATCCTGAAAGAGAAACCCAAGATGAAGTGGACACATTCCAAGATGATGTACTATAATGGGATGAGACATCTCAAGAGGAGGGTCGGCATCAGCAGCTGAAAATGAATACTGAGGCTTTATGAAGGGCACAGAACCCATCAGCCAGGTTAAGGGGAAGCCTGCCTCTTCCTGAGACTCCTGTGACCCTCTGAGGATGGGGGTGGGGCGACCTTGAATTCCTATCGGGAAGATTGCATCCTCTTGTTTGTCATAGGAAGTCTAGAGCAGAGCTGTGGCCTGTCTCTGGCTTTATTATTAGAGAGGGGGCAGTGGAATCTTTTTCCAGGCCACCCAAATGTCCACATCCTAATCCTCAGAACCTGTGAATAGTACCTTATACTAGTACTATTCCCTCACAGTGGAATCTTTTTCCTCGACACCTCCCTTCCCCTGAGCAAATTATAAGGGGGGAACTCAATCCCCCAGAAGCTACAGGAGACCTGGTTACTCTCTTGAAGAAATGCTTCACCCGGGAATTAAAAACAAAAGCATGGAGTCGGGGCAATGTGGGACTTCACCTGTTGCACAATATGAGACTTTGTTTTTTTCCTTTGTCTTCATTTCATAAAACTTCCTTTTCTTACCCTGAGGCCGGGGAGCTGGTATCTCCTTACTTGACTTTTCAGTTGAGGTTTCTCTGGGTTTCTGGGAGGAGGCCAGAGCCAGAACAGGGGCAGAGGCTGCTGTTGGTGGAGCAGCTGCTGGAAGTCAGGCCTGTGTTTTTCTCTTCTCTTGCAGTGTCTGCCTCCCCAAGTCCTCTTTCCCTATAGGAGGAAGTCTGTTTCCTCATGCTCTGGTTTATGCAAACTCTTGTCCTCTCCCTAGCTTAGCCCCATCCAGAATCTTCAGGAACAATCCCATGCCAGGCATCTTCCTCCCAGGAGGCCAGGAGCTGAGCAAGCAGAAGCAGGGACCAAGGATGCAGGTTGAGCTGGGGAAAGGAACCACAGTTCTTCCTGATGGCTGAACTCAGCGGCCACATGGCTGACCTGAGTTCCTTTCCATACTCACCCTTCCCAGACTCAAGGGACTGGTCCTCTCTCTCTCTCTCTCTTCTAGTTGTCTCCACCTGTGCTCCCTTCTTAACACCTATTCTATTGGGTTCCACGGAGTCTAAGCAGACTGAAAATGGAAAAAGGTAGAGAAATTGAGAAAAAATTGTGACTGCACTTTTATACTTTTTAAATAGTGTGGACAGAAAGGGGGCTACATATTAAAGCTGACAAGTGCAAGGGAGGCCTGCGTGACTGGCCTTACAAACTCAGAGACTGAAAGTAACCACATAGGATGATGGTCTGAACATTAAAATTCCTAACTCAAAGTGGGTCATGGCTGGTGGTCACATCCTAGGCCTGTAGCTTCCTTGGAAAAGATTAATCTTCACCTTTAAGTGAGCCTGTCTATTGTCTTAGTACAACGAAGACAATAGACCTTGGAAATGCCAGAGTAGTTATCTTTTCCAGACTCCTCTAAGTTACAATCGCACAACCAGAGCCTGAGAGCACATTGTTAGCTTACTGCCCAAATGCCATCTCTCTGTGCTATAAATGTGAACTATCCTGTACCTACCGTTTTGCTTTTTATCTAATCTCAGAGATTTCCCCGCTTTGCTTTCTCCTGCCCCCTTAATCTACTACCAGTGAATTTCATGTAATATTCCTTACAGCTCCTCCTTTTATTCTGATGTATAAAATAAGCTGCAAAACTGCCGTTCTCAGGAGCATTTTCTCAATCTGTTGAGATTCTGCTTCCTGGCAATGGGCATCAGTTTGGCTCAAATGGAGTCATAAAAATTATCTACAAGAGGCTGGCCAGCATGGCTCAGTGGTTGAGTGTTGACCTATGGACAAGGAGGTCATGGTTCGACTCCCAGTCAGGCCATATGCTCGGGTTACGGGTTTGATCCCCAGTGTAGGGCAAGCAGGAGGCAGCTGATCAATGATTCTCTCATCAGTGATGTTTCTATTTCTCTCCCTCTCCTTTCCTCTCTGAACTCAATAAAAATATTTTTTTAAATTATCTACAGATGTAGACGTTTCTTACGTTGACAGTAGATTCATTTGAGATATTTGATAATTGCGTAACATAAATTTATTTAAAGAAAAGAGAACGTTACTATATTTTTTTTTCCCTTAAGGAAAGACAGGCTTGATACTAACAGGATGGTGGGGAACTCCTCCTCACCCCCAATAGTTTTGCTATCATGCACTCAGTGGTCTTTAAATTAATAATTTTTGAATAGGTAACAGTAGATATTGTGTAAAATTTCAAAACATATCCAACAAAAGATAAACCTCCTTCCTAGCTCTACACCCAAGTATCTAGTTCTCTTCTCTGGAAGCAATGAAGGCTGCTACCATTCTTTTATGAGTTCATTCAGAGATTCAATAACCTTTTAAAAGTGTCAGGAAGCCGAAACCGGTTTGGCTCAGTGGATGGAGCGTCGGCCTGCGGACTCAAGGGTCCCAGGTTCGATTCCGGTCAAGGGCATGTACCTTGGTTGCGGGCACATCCCCAGTAGGAGGTGTGCAGGAGGCAGCTGATCGATGTTTCTCTCTCATCGATGTTTCTAATGCTCTATCCCTCTCCCTTCCTCTCTGTAAAAAATCAATAAAATATATTTTAAAAAAAATAAAAAATAAAAATAAAAGTGTCAGGAAATGGAACAACAAAAGCCAAAATAAGGAATGCCCAAAAACCATCAGGGCCTTAAGTTTCTAGCCTTTATCCTAAGGGTGCTTTAAACCTCTCCTTTTGAATGTCTACATTTACAAAGTTCTTGCTAATTGTACTCTGGGACAAATTTAATTCTGACATTAGGTTCCTGAAGCATTGCAAAATACTACCTTCTCTTCCCTTTACTCAACTTCTCATGGCTTCTCCATCTACCACCTAATGTCTAAGAAGGTCTAGCCCTAGCAGAGAGGCTTGGACCTGACAGTAGGAGTAGTAGGGCAGGATCAGGACCTGTACTCCCAACAGTTAGCACAGTGAGCTGGGTTCGAGGAGGAACTTGCTCTAGTACTCGGTGCTGTGAGCAGGATTCAGAAGTAGGTGCCGTTTTGAGGAGCGAGTGCTCCCACGCATACCAAACACATGAAAAACATGCACACACACAAAAAAAATCACCTTGTGAAGATGATGTTAATTAAGTGATAGTGGTCATGTCACTTGTGGAGAGGGATTAGGGAGTCCTCCCCTTGCCCACAGTGCTCTGGAGGCTTCTCCTGCAAGTTCTTTGGGGTTGTGCACCTTGGCCCCACTCCCTCACCAAGGCCGTGCTTACTCAGCAGTCTGGCATCTGGCCAGACACCTCAGATTTGCATTTGGGCATGCTCTTTGTTGTGCTCTGTGCTCCTTGGGCAATGATCTCCACCCTGTACTGCAGCGGTTCTCAACCCGTGGGTCGTGACCCCTTTGGGGATAAAATGACCCTTTCACAGGGGTCGCCTAAGACCATCGGAAAACACAAATATTTACATTATGATGCATTAACAGCAGCAAAATTACCGTTATGGAGTAGTAACGAAAATAATTTTACGGTTGGGGGCCACCACACATGAAGAACTGTATTAAAGGGTCGCGGCATTAGGAAGGTTGAGAACCAGTGCTGTCCTGGGATGGCATGTCTTCTTCAGGAACTCTGGCCCCTCCTTCAGACTGAGGGGTGCTGGGTGCTGTACCCTTTGAACATCCAAAGAGTCTGAGATGCTGGGTGTGAGCTAACTACCTGGGATGGCCAGTCTGAGCCCTCCTCTCTTGGCTCGCTTAGTGTTCCTGTGCTCTTAAGAGAACCTTCTCCAGGCCTCCCCATAGGTGCTCCTGAGGTGCTTGTTCCAGATCTGACCACCAAGAACAAAGCAGGCTTTCTCTTCATTCCTATAGTCATTGGAGTTTTACCTCTATACCCCCTTCTCTGAAATTCTGTAATTGGGATAAGAAAGAGGGTGGGCTCTTACTCAAGCCCCTGAGCAACTGTTAACAGTCTTTTCCTGTAGTTCAGCTCATTGTGGCTCACCCACACAGGCCTCTCTCTAGGGACCTCTCAGTATGGAGCAGGGTAGGCTCAGAGACCACCAGCCATCAAGAGTGGACCCTGTCTCTCAGTCCCCAAGGGCCCTGCCAGCTTGTGGTCTTTGAACATCCATCTCCTCACATGAGCGACCTTACTACCCAGCTTTGTGATTAAGGGTGGTCCTCATTCCATCCCTACTTAGGGATCTCAGCCCTGGGATGGCTCCAAAGCACAACCCATTCACCATCTCTCCCAGAAGCACATTGAATCCCTGGAACCGGACCTCCAGGAGGCACCATAGGGAATAACACCTAGCTTCGTAGTTTAAGCTCTTACTCTGCAGAAAATTCTTTTCTTTGGCCACTTTTTCTAATGACACCAGGGTCAAGTTGTGATGTAGCAATGAACTCTCCTGTTTGGATTTGCATCTATAAGAAAACATACCCTATTTAGAGAGAGGTCAGTTATGAAATAGAACAAAGTAACTAGGTCATGTTACACATTTACAGTTCTACTCTATCACCCCACACTCCTCTCTGGTGACACTTAGGGTATAAATTGGGGCTGGGCTCAGGGTGTGCATTCACATCAAAGGCCAACATGAAGACAGGCACAGTCTTTGTCCTAGTGGCTTTCATCATCTTGGGGATGGAGATGGCCTGTGCTCAGAGACGTCCTCATGGAGGTAACGGTGCTGAGGGGGTCCTACCTGAGAGCACAGGAGGCTCAGAGCCCACTTCTTACCTGGGATGGTGTGGCACAGAAACAGGCTGCAGAGTGGAGATTTGGCATTGATCAGACCCACTTTCTTTAACGGTCAGGAGTGACCAGCCTGCGTTTCTAATTCTTCTTTTTTTCAATCCTCACCTGAAAATATGCTTATTGATGAGAGAGAGAGAGAGAGAGAGAGAGAGAGAGAGAGAGAGAGAGAGGCAAAGTTAGAGAGAATATCAATTGGGTGCCTACCATACGTGACCTGAGAGGGGATTGAACCTGCAAACTTTCAGTATATGGGGCGATGCTCCAACCAACTGATCCACACCAGCCAAGGCCCCATTCTTCTTATAAGATCAGGTTGGGCCTTATTAAAAGTTGGGGCTCTCTCTAGATGTGCCTTGGGTATAGGGCTCCAACAGGGAGTAGCCCCAGGATGAACATGGGGTACGTGTGAGGTGGGAAGATAGATGTCTGGGATCAGAGATTTTTCTAATATCTTCTAAGGTGGAAAGAAGAGGCTTATGACAGAGCAGGTTTCTTGCCTGTGAGACTGGGCAGCCTTTGCAGCAGGGAGAACATTCTCCTAAGGGCCTGACTGTGAAAATGGGGGCTTCGTTGTGAGGGTGGAGCTGCTGAGGCTGAGGGAGGGGTCCAGGAGTACAAAGGAAGAATGGAAGAGGTGGGAGTCCTGCCAGCAGTGAGCCCGTCAACCTCTAACAGCAGTTTTCATACCTGGTTAGTGACTGTTCCAGATTCCATAAACACCATTGTATGTTTCAGGGGGAAATAGACCTGGATTCTGCCCCAGGGTGCCCAAAGGAGCCGTTGGGATTTGTGTTGAAAGCTGCTCAGGAGATGACTCATGTCCCAGGGGAATGAAATGCTGCAGCAATGGATGTGGCCGAGAATGCCAACCTGCTGACCATATGGTGAGTCTAAATCAGTCAAGAGCTGACAAGGGTGTTAACTACTCCCCAGTAGACTTTCCTGGGGCCGATGGATGTTCACATGTCCACTACACACAGAAGTCTGGGTAACTCCAAGAGAAAGAGACTGGAAGTGAACGGCAGAAGGACACCTGGCTGCATTATCTAAGACCCTCTCCTTGAAGAGAAGCCCTATCCCTGTCTCTGTCTCTAGGGGGCTCTCAGTTGAGACAAGTAACCATGATCCTAGATTCACAGGTCATTATTGACCCAGGGTTTGTCACCCTCCTTCCCCTTCCCCACCAAGGGGGCTTAACTCTTCCTAGAAAATGGGTGATCCTGGGAAGCAGAGGGAAAGGAAAGACAACCCCAATTATGGAGTATCTCCTGTGTCAGTGAGGCATTGTGCTGAAGTTGGGATAAAAAGATAAGCACAGCTAACTCAGGGACAGAACTATGTAAATAATTACAACCTAGGGCAGTGGTCGGCAAACTCATTAGTCAACAGAGCCAAATATCAACAGTACAACGATTGAAATTTCTTTTGAGAGCCAAATTTTTTAAACTTAAACTTCTTCTAACGCCACTTCTTCAAAATAGCCTCGCCCAGGCCGTGGTATTTTGTAGAAGAGCCACACTCAAGGGGCCAAAGAGCCACATGTGGCTCGCGAGCCGCAGTTTGCCAACCACGGACCCAGGGTGACCACAGCTTTGTACAAATTTCTACTAAAGTCTGTGGAAGCACAGGGAAGAGTTGTTGGTTTTGCCTGGGTCAGTGGATCAGTGGGGGTTGGGAAGGTTGTCAGAGAGTAGAGAACACTTAAGGGAGAGCTTAAAGGAGGCATAAAGTTTACCACAGTAAGGAAGGGCAGTACAGATGATGGGGAAATGTGGGCCCTACCTTGGAGATGGGAAAGTCATTGAGATTGTGCTCAGTAGAAGTTCATCTCAGTAGAGGATCATCCAAGCCAGGGTCCAGAAAGGAATGAGCTGCCTGCCAAAGAGTTTGGTAGACTGCTGGGGGTTTCTGAGCAGAGGAAATGTCATGACCAAATATATATTTTAAAAGGATGATGTTGATGACTATGTTGATGACCATGAGGAAGAGGAATGGGAGGTGTGATCATACCGGGAGACCAGCCCCAAAAGATTTCTCATGAATCCAATGCTCTGCATAACAACACTGTTTAACAAATCATTCCTGGCAGGTGTCTATTTTTTGACATGCAGTCCCAGAAGATGAAGATCTAAAGTGATGGAGTGGCCGATTCTAAAGAGTTTGTGTCCAAAATAAATCTTATCTGTGGCATTATTGAGACTGTGTCATTTTTCCCCTTTAGACATTCTGGTGGACCTCTGTGGATGAACAGAATGGACTGTGTGCCTTGTACCGAGTCCATAAATACAAGGCACTCAGGATAGATGAGAGGCAAGGTGTGCCAGCTGGTTTCTTTCCTCCTTCCATGCCCATGTCTCTAAACAGGGCAAAGGGCATGACAATATTTTCTCAAGCATTCTGTGAATATGATTTTGGTCAAGAAAAAAATGACCTTTGAGCACATAGCAGACCTATAGTAGCAGCCTTTCTTAGGGCAAGACTCAGAAGGAGTAGGAGCACAAGAACCTGTGGAGATACCCTATTCTAAGGCAATACACCAACATGTAGCAGGACTGGAAGCCGATCACTAGGAGAGGAAACCTGGCCCTTGGGATGTGGGGTTTTGAGTGGCATGGGTTGGGAAGTACCAGCTGCTGCCCTGGAGTGACTAGGAGTTAGGAAAAGTTGGGACATAGGCTCTGTGGGTGGAGTCGTTGATTCAGAGTTTTCCTGAGGCAGAGGAAAAGCCTCTGTCTCCAACGAAGCCCTGACAAAAACGATGGTCTGGGCTGACCCTACAAGCTCCATCTCCCAGCGCTCTCTGTTCACTTTTCCACCTGGACTGCCCCACTTAGCCTTCTGCCATGGTCTGCCATGCCTGCTTGTCCTTGCCACCTAGCACATCTTATAACCACAATGGCCCAGGGCCTCACCAGCCTGTGCATTGGAATGAGGGCATATTAGCTTTGATATCTTCTTTTACTGGCTGGTCATCCACATCCCAAATCCCACCACGCTTCTTTCTCTCTTGGTCATTTATGGGGGTTCATGAGCACACCCATAACATGTTCTCAAACAATTTCACCTATTATCTGCCATTCTGAATGCCAAGGTAGGACTTTCCCCTGCAAAAATACTTGAGGATGGCATCCTACAACGTCCACTTGTGTTTCTGCCCTTTAGTTAGTCCTGAAGTCTATACAGGTTCTGTAGGCATGCAGACTAGTCAGGCTCTGTGGTCACCCAGATTTTGGAGCCAATGTTAGGGAAGGATAATTAACACTCACCATGCACAGGCCCTTTCACACATAGTGGCTCACTTTACACTCACCACAACTCTATAATATCACCTCAGTAGCAGAATTTCTTGTAAATTTTAGAGATGAAGAGACAGAGTGTCCAAGTAGCTAAATGACTTGTCCAATGTTACACTCTTTTAAAAAATATATAGTTTTACTCATTTCAGAGCTAGGAGGGGCGAGGGAGAGAGAGATAGAAACATCAATGATGAGAGAGAACCATTGATTGGCTGCCTCCCGCATGCCGCCCATTGGGGATTGAGCCCACAACCTGGGCAAGTGCCCATATAGGAATCAAACCATGACCTCCTGGTTCATAGGTTGATGCTCAACCACTGAGCAAAACCAGACAAGTCCAATGTAAGTAGAGGGGCCAGTCTTCTCCTCCATGTCTGCTTGGCTTTTAGGTAAATGCTCCATGCCTTGTACCATGCTGACCTTCTCTCCCAAAGAGGGAAGATGTTCACTGGCAGGGCTCTCCTGGTCAGGTGTTACAGTCTCAATAGAAAGACACGAATGGATTATCTATGCTTCATATTTAACACCAGGACAGGGAGGGTGGAGCAGAAGGGCATTGACTGGGTCTTTTCTATTTCCACAGCGTCATCTGCAATGGGCTGTATAAGCTTTAAAGGAAAGTTTGCTCAGAACCCTTTGGGATTCCCCTGCCCACCCATATTTATATTTTTAAAAACGAATAATTATATATATATATTTGGTAGGCATTTTTCAATCAGCCAAAGCTCACCTCTGGGCTGGCTGCCTCTCCCATGGACAGCCTATGTGTGGCCTCCTGACCACCCATCATTCCCCAATTCTATGCTGTGAAGTAGCGTTGGCTCCACCTCCCTAACAGAGCAGAAATGTACCTGTGTGGCCCTAACCAGTTTGGCTCAGTGGATAGAGCGTCGGCCTGTGGACTGAAAAGTCCCAGGTTCAATTCCGGTCAAGGGCATGTACCTGGGTTGCGGGCACATCCCCAGTAGGAGGTGTGCAGGAGGCAGCTGATTGATGTTTCTCTCTCATTGATGTTTCTAACTATCCCTCTCTCTCCTCTCTGCAAAAAAAATCAATAAAAAATATATTTTTTTTAAAAGAAAAGAAATGTACCTGTGTGTGTAGTAGGGTCACAGAAATCTGAGACTTCCTCCAGCCTGGCCAGGTAGCTTTTGAGTCTTTTCCCTCACCATCAGCCCATGTATTCTTTAGGTAAGGAAGTCATGTAAAAACCTATATTGGGAAAGTCTTTTTCAAGTGCTCTTTTTTATGCGATTATTTATTTACTTTCTTGAAATGCCAAGCTCCAGAGCACACTCAAGACATAGCCCATGTATAAGGTCTGTCACGTGGGCTGTTCGCCTTGCTCTGGTTTTTGCTCTTCTGGAAGTCTGTGAACAGGTTGTTGTAGGAAGGTATCCCTGGAGACAATGCCTTTCAATGTTTTTTTGTTTGTTTGTTTTTGTTTTAATTTCATTGATTTTTAGAGAGGAAGGGAAAGGGGGAGAGAGATGGAAACATCAACGATGAGAGAGAATCATCTATTGGCTGCCTCCTGCACACCCTCCCACTGGGGATCCAGCCCATAACCTGGGCATGTGCCCTGACCAGGAATCAAATCGTGTCCTCCTGGTTCCTAGGTCGATGCTCAACCCCTGAGCCATGCTGATCAGGCCAAAGTTTGTTTCTTAAGTCCAAATGAGCCCTTGACTTTGAGAAAAAAGTCACAGATCCCACAAAGGGCCTTTCGGTGAAATGAACCAAAAAACTTTATTCTCTTAGAAATCATATCCACTCCTTGCAAAATGACTGAGAAAACAAAAAATGATACCCATAGCACCAATAACTCAATAAAGACCAGTCCACTCTAGCACTTAACAACTCTCCTCGCCCTTTTTACACAGAATGTTAGCTTATTTGCACCTTATTCCTCCAAATTATCATTTCACCAAATCTCAGTGTGTGAGGCATAGGTGCAGCATGAGCTGTTTGGACAGGCTGTGTGGAAAGTGTGAGTAGATCAAAATGGGAATGTTGGCTATGGAGTCGGGAAATGTACTGTTTTATTTCACGAGGACTTTCTCACTGAGGTACACATTCTGGGGCACAGTCCCTTCAGGACCTGGGAGAAATTTGACACGTTCTATTTTAATCCAAGATTAATTAATAGAGCTTTGTTTGTAAGGACAAATAGTTTATTTTTAAACTTTTTATTATGGGAAAATGTAAACACGTACAAAGCAGACAGAATAGTATAATGATACACCACATGCCTATCACCGAGCTTTAACCACTGTTAAAGTGTAATCATTCTTCTTTCATAATCCCATTCATTTCCCCTCCTCTCATGCTATTTTGAAAAAAATTGCAGACATTATTGTATTACATACTAGAGGCCTGATGCACAAATATTCAAGAGTAACCCTTCCTTCCCCTGGCTGCCAGCACCAGCTTCCCTCTGGCACCGGGGATCTGGGCTTCCCTCGCAGCCCCGGCTTCATCCAGAAGGTCATCCAGAAGGACATCCGGTCTAATTAGCATATTAAGCTTTTATTATTATAGATTATTTCTGTATGTATCTTTAAAAGAACTCCTTTTAATTGTGATTTATCATACCTTTTTACTGTTATAGTTTTATTCCCTCTTTTTCAGCTAGATGATCTTGCACTGTGTAACCTATTTTATTGGTATAATCTGTCTCCCTTTCTCACTCTCTTATTTTATGTTTTGTATTTAGAAAGGTTTATATTTTTGTTGTAATAGTTATCTTATACTAAGACCTTTAAGTATTACCTTTGCTCCCTTCTTTTTTTGTGGATAATTATCTATAAGTGAACTACTATGAGTAATCCCATATAATAAAACCCTAATATTCAAATTGACCAAATGGTGGACCGACTGGTTGCTATGATGCGTAGTGACCATCAGGGGTCAGATGCTCAATTCAGGAGCTGCTCCCTGGTGATCAGTGCGCTCCCACAGGGGGAGTGCCGCTCAGCTAGAAGCCGTGCTCACAGCTGTGAGTGCAACAGCAATGGCAGGAACCTCTCCTGCCTCCCTGGCAGTGCTAAGGACCTCTGGGAGGATGTCCAACTGCCGGCTTAGGCCCGCTCCCCACGGGCCTAGGCTGCCAGGTGGACATCCCCCGAGGGTTCCTGGACTGCAAGAGGGCACACGCCAGGCTGAGGGACCTCCCCTCCCCCTAGTGCACGAATGTTGTGCACTGCTCCTCTAGTAATCATAATAAAATTAGCTAATTTCATCTTTTTCTTCCACCCCTCCCCTGCCCCCCAACCACAACAACTTTGTTCTAGATTGTCTTGATTCAAGATGAACACTTTATAAGTTATATAAATGTCTAATCACTATGTTGTACTTCTGAAACTAATATAATATTGTATGTCAACTGTAACTGAAAAAAAAACCAGGAAAAATTGTCTTGATTATTCTTGATTTTTAGGACTTTCATATAAGTTTTTAGTATTAGTTTATGAATTTTTACTTAAAAATCCTTCTAAGATTTTCATTGGAATTACATTAAATTTCAATTTTGGGAAAACTCATATCTTCATGATCGTGAATCTTCTAATCCATGAACACTGCATATGACTCTGTTTATTAAGATCTTTTCAAATTTTTTCTTAGTAATATTAAGTAGTTTTCTGAATATAATTTGTTAGATTTATACTTAGGTAATTAATGGGTTTTTGGATGATACTGTAGAGGCATTTAAAATTTTATTCTTCAAGTGTAAGACTTAAACGCTTTTAACTAGTCTTTCTTCTCCTCAGGCATCTGCGAGCCCCAATGCAGAGCAGGCAGGGACCGTGGGCAAGGAGAACAGTGCATCAGGGAGGGCGGAGGTCACGTCTGCTCCCCCATGATTCAAACAGGTAAGTCCTTTTTTAAATTTCAATTTACTTATTTTTAATTTTACAATTACAGTTTACTTTCAATATTATTGTACATGGGGTTCAAGTGCACAGCATAGTGATTGCACAATCATATACTTTACAAAGTGTTCCCACTAACATTTTCAGAACCCAACTGTCGCCATACCTAGTTATTATAATACTAGAGGCCTGAAGCACCGGTGGGGTGTCTCAGCGTGGCCTGCGGGAATCGGGCCAAAACCGGCAGTCCAACGCTGCCTGCTGCTCCTGCCTGCCGCTCTGTCTCATCCCAGCCCCGCTGCGCCTGCCACGGACTCTCTCCCAGTCAGTCCCGACCTGGAGAGGCTGCGCTGCCTCAATGGAGCTCGCAAGCCATGAGCCCTGCATTTGGCACCCGTCCCGAGGAGGGGGTGGGGGTCCTGGATGCGATCAGGCCCTCCAGGTGGGCAGTAAGACACCCTTGCTGGCCCAGGATCAGGATCCGTCCCCCCCAACCCCCAACTCTCCCCCATGGATGTTCGTGCTGGTTGTCTGGAGCCACCTGTCAGCCGCTTTTATATTGTTTCTTCCTTGCGGAGCTTCTAGGCAGGGGAAGTGGCCACGGTGCCCCAGGCCGACTTCCTGGAGACCAGCAGTGCTTCAGTATCATGCTGGCGGCACTGGTCCTTTGGTGCCTGGCCTTTCTCTAGAGATTGGACCTACAGGACTACTGAGGGGGTGAGTGGCTGCTGCTGCAGGGCTGGTGGGCCCCTGGGGCTGAACGGTGCTCCCGCTATGGGAGCGCACTGACCACCAGGGGGCAGCTCCTGCATAGAGTGTCTGCCCCTGGTGGTCAGTGCGCATCATAGCGACCAGTCATTCAGTTCTTTGGTCACTTAGGCTTTTTATGTATATGGACTAGAGGCCCGGTGCACGAAAAGCACATGTAGGGTCCCTAGGCCTGGCCAGTGATCAGGTTCCCTGCCTCCCTGCCGCCTCTTTCCCTCAGCCTGCCCCCGCCACTGCCCACTGCAGGTCGTCTGCCATGTTCCATACCATCTGGTGGTCAGCGCACGTCATAGCGAGCGATCGAACTCCCAGTATCATGGTCAAACTCCCAAGGGGACACTTTGCATATTAGCCTTTTATATATATAGATTATTGACTATTTTCTCTATGCTGTACTTTATATCCCTTTGGCTATTCTGTAACTACCAATTTGTACTTCTTAATCCCTTCACCTCTTTCACCCAATCCCCCAACACCTCCAACTAGGTAAATCTTCACTTCCTTCCATCCAGGCCTGTCCAGGGAGGTATTTTCTAACACAAACGTTTGATAAACCATAAAACACTGAATATATTTTTATTTTTCACTATTTGGCAACAATCATAATTTTATATGAGTTTTCACTTTTAAATCACATACATTTTAAAAACAACTTCAATTGTGTTTATGAAATGTTTACTTGTTTTTAGGGAATGCTTCAATAATCCTTTACGATGAGTCGGCATCCCCCAGAGAGAGAAGAGAGAGAAAAGCACATATTTGGCAACCTCTCTGTGCCAGGTCTTTTCCAATACATTATTTTAATTAACCCTGAGAGATGTGCTGATGGGACCTCTGTCTTACAGATGAGGAAACTGAGGAATGAATCAAATGCTTTCTTCTTTGCTCACTTGCCCTGATTCCTCGCTACCCACTAAGTCCCTTGGATTACACTGTGCATAGTGACACCAGGGCTGTCATACCTAACAGTGTCCCAATTTGCACTAATGATCGGTGTTTTCCTCCTCCAGGGAAAGCAGAGCCTGAGTACAGACAGGCTCAGGAGCAAAGCCTGCAATGGTGCTAGCTCCATGGCGCCATCTGCTGTCTGTCGCCACCCAGTGCCTGACTCACATGGCGGAACTAGCTAGAGGTGTAAATGCCAAAGTGTAAATCTCACTATTGCATTTAATCTCCATAACGCCTTTTGGCAAACATAATTACTTGTCTTGCAAGCACTTAGTAACTGGGTCTCAAAGAGAGTATGTGCTCATCACACATCAGGCAGCTAATAAATGTCAGGTCTCTTCACCTACAAAGCCGGAACACTTCCCAGCACACCATGCTGCCTCCCTCAGTGATGTAATTGTGAGGGCACATTATCCACATCGTTCTGTAGTTTCCTTCAGACCATTCAAACTATAAGGAAAATACCCCATCCAGCATCTTTGCATAGAGTGAGCACAAGGTGTGTCCTAGTGTGATAGCTGCTGGCCATACTTGGACTCCTTTTCATGACCAACCGCCCATTTGGGACCACTTCTTCCTGCTCAGACCCATCTTTTCCTGTTCTCTGAGAGGCCCAATGGGAGCAAGTAAGCTCTATCCTAATGAGGTTTCCTCCCAAACCTCCTTCCTTTCCCCTAGTCAGGACTCACAGAGCCCCATCCTGAGGCACCGAGACAGGAGGTCACGGGCTTCTGACTGGGAACAGCTATTCCTGGGGCTGTCGTCATTGCCCTGGTTCGTGGGTGGTCATGGCTGGTAGTTCCACAGAGACTGGGCAGCAGAATGAGTGTTTGTTCTTTTTGTTTTTTTTAAAATATATTTTACTAGAGGCCCGGTGCACGAAATTCATGCATGGGGATGTGTGTCCCTCTGCCCAGTCTGCACCCTCTGCAATCTGGGACCCCTCGAGGGATGTCCGACTGCCTGTTTAGGCCCAATCCCAGTTGGACATTCCTCTCACAATCCAGGACTGCTGGCTCCCAACTGCTCGCCTGCCTGCCTTCCTGATTGCCCCTAACTGCTTCTGCCTGCCAGCCTGATCACCTCCTAACCACTCCCCTGCCAGCCTGATTGATGCCTAACTGCTCCCCTGCCAGCCTGATTGCCCCTAACTTCCCTCCCCTGCAGGCCTTGTCACCCCTAACTGCCCTCCCCTGCAGGCCTGGGTCCCCCCCAACTGTCCTTCCCTGCAGGCCCGGTCACCCCCAACTTTCCTCCTCTGCCATCCTGGTCACTCCTAACTGCCCTTTCCTGCAAAATTGATCGCCCCAAACTGCCCTCCCTTGCAGGCCTGGTCCCTCCCAACTTCTCTCCCCGGCTGGCCATCTTGTGGTGGCCATCTTGTGTTCATATGGGGGCAGCCAACTTGTGTGTTGGAGTGACAGTCAATTTGCATATTACTCTTTTATTATATAGATAGATTTGAGAGAGAGAGAGAGAGAGAGAGAGAGTTAAAGAGAGAGAAATATCAATGATGAGAAAGAATCATCAATTCGCTGCCTCCTGCATGCACCACACTGGAGATCAAACCCACAACCCAGGCATCTGCCCTGACTGGGAATTGAACTGTGACCTCCTGGTTCGTCGGTAGACCACTGAGCCACAGCTGGGCCAGAACGAGGTTTAAAGTCACAGAGACCTGATTTAAACCCTGGCCCCTCCTTTTCCTAGATCTGTGGTTTTGTGCCAACTCCCACAATCTCAGAGTCTCATTCAAAAATGGGGATAATAAAAGGGGGGGGGGGTGATAGTTCCTGCCTCACAGTGTTTTCTAAGGATTAAGTGAGATTGTGTAAAGCGCTCAACCCAGTGCCTGGCACATAACAAGTGCTCAGTAAATGGTAGCCAAGAAACAGGTGAGGTGTTGGTGCTAGATATGCATCTTCCCTGAGTTCCCTGGGTCAGTAGGGAGCATTGGCATCTGTGGAGGTGGCCTGGGGACAGGCAAACATCCTTTTGGCTTTCAGCTTTGCCACTTCTTGGCTGTGGGCCATTTGGTGACCTTGTGTGTTCTCTCTGTAAGGCCTGTAGTCTTTTGTAAGCCTATTTGTAAGGCTTTAGATGCACATTTCCTACTGGCTCATAAGGACGCTTTTAAAATGTCCTAAACATCAAGACACTCCTCAGTTAGCACAAGTGCTCAGAAAACCAATGACTGTCATTGCCTGCACTGCTCTGCGGCTGAACTCATGGGAGGGGGGATGAGCAAGAAGAGTCTTAGGGTCCCCTCCTCCTCTCCCGTCTTCCCCACTAAATGAAGCTGGTTTCATTCATGTCGCCCTGAAGAAGGAAAGAAACAAAAACTGGAAAGGAGCAGACCAGACTCTCAGCTCAGATACTGTTTGCTGTGGATCAGCCTCTACGCCCAAATTAATTTAAGAAACTCCACGTTTCAAACAAGGAAACTCCACTGGAGCAGAAACAGACGCTTCAGGAAGTCAGTGTTTGTGCAAAGCTGTAGCAGAGAGTACCTGCTCCTCTCCTCCCAAAAGCTAAGAAAGCGCTGGAATCACACAGGAGATGAGCCCATTCACCAAGCAGCCTCTCCAGGTCAGAGAGTAAGTGCACTCAGGGTTATAGCATCCTCTATCCAAGAGTTGGGAGCAGGAAACCCGGAGTCTGATCTTGTCCCATCAGTCCTGCGAGCCTCATACCAGAGCCTAACCCCAGGTCTCACAGCCTGGCTCACTGGGGGTGAGCTGGGCCCACATTGGGCCAGTTTCCCAAAGCCACAGGAATGCCAGGCTCACTACTGATCACCAGAATGGGTTTGATCTCCAGCCCCGGTGAGGGCGCGGGCCAGAGGCAACCAACCAATGTGTCTCTCTCATGTCACTGTTTCTCTCCCTCTCTCGGGAAAAAGTTGTTTTAATTAATTAATTAAGTTGTATTAAATACAACAGCATCAACATTTAATTTAAAAATAACCCATTTGTGTTCATAATCTATTATTTGTCCCATCCACCCACAATCCTTGGGATAGTCTTTGCCTTGCTGGCTTCTTGCAAGTGCTTACTGATTAGCAGAACTGGAAACGGTTGCCTCTCAATGGTATAAGTGCATTCCAGTCCCTAAAACAGCAGGTCTAACGTATAAGTTTTTGTCCATTTCTCAGATGAAGACTTATCTTTAGGGTCATCCTTCTCTGATAATTGCTCACCCCTTCCTGGAGTTCCTGTCTTCAAAAGATGTTGTCTGGGACTGGTGAACTGAGCAGCCAGTTAGGTGTTTGAATGATTTGGCAAGGATAGAAAATGACTCTTTGGAATATGAAATTCCAGGAACAAATGGAATTCTAGCAAATTTAGGAGTCCAAACACAGAAGCGGCCGCACCCTCAAGATCTCACATGCTAGCCTGAAAAAAGAGGAAAAGAAGCTCAATGTCTGCATGTGTGAATGGTAGGTTTTGTAGGCTGAGGACATGTAGGGATTTCCAATGTCTACACTCAGGTTTCTTCCTTAATGTGTTTTTTACTGTATTAAAATACACATAACAAAATTTACCGTTTATTTATTTTTTAAAAATGTATTTTTTTCTTGATTTGAGAGAGGAAGGGAGAAGGAGAGGGAGATAGAAACATCAATGATGAGAGACAATCATTGATTGGCTGCCTCCTGCACACCCCCTACTGGGAATCATGCCCACAACCTGGGCCCATCATGTTCATTTTTAAGCTTATAGTTCGGTGGTATTAAACTCATTGTTGTATAGCCATCACCACCACCCATCCCCATGACTCTTTTCATCTTGTAAATCTGAAACTCTATACCTATTAAGTAATAACTCCCCATTCTCCCCTTGGCAACCACCTTTATACTTTCTGTCTCTATGATTTGACCTCTCTAAGTACCTCATATAAGTGGAACCACATAGTATTTGTCTTTTTGTGACTGGCTTATTTTAATTAACATGATGTCCTTAAGGTTCACCCATGTTGTGGCATATTGGAGAATGTCCTTCCTTTTTAAGGCTAAATAATATTCCCTTATATTTATATACTACATGTTGCTTATCCATTTATTGTTCAGTGGACACTTGGGTTGTTTCCATGTTTAACTTATGAATAATGCTGCTATAAACATGAGTGGACAAATAGCTCTTTGAGATCCTGCTTCCAAATCTTTGGGGTATATACCCAGAAGTGGAATTGCTGGATTATTATGTGGTAATTCTATATTTAATTTTTTTTGAGGAACCTCTCTATTGTTCCTCACTTAATTTTTTTATATATGTCTGATGGTTGCTGCAGACACCTGGATATTATCAAGTAGTAATATGTGATGAGAACTTGCCAGGTTTCCAATGTTGTGAATGTCACTAGAAATCAACTATTTATGGGACATTTTGTTTAGCTCTTCACAGAGATAAAGGTTTTATCAGGTAGGTGAAGTGCTCCTCACTTCCATGTACATGAAAACATTTGAGGAGCTTTTCTGAACTTCACCACTGGCAGTTCCCCATTGGTGGGTCTGAGATGGGGTCGAAGTGTTTGCAAAACATGGACTTCCTTCAAGTCCCAGTCCCTTCATCTGTGACATGTGGTTGCCAATGGAAGCGACCCCACAGCTTATGAGGCTTGGGTGAGATGCCAGGTGTGAAGTACAGACCCAGGTGCTGATGTATGATCACATGCTTAATGAGGCCAAGTATCGTTGTTAGTGAAGGGAGGCCTCCTTTGCAACCTTGCAGCTCCCATCCTTGAAATGCAGACTTCAGCAAAACCACTATAGGCCATAACTACCCTTGCTTCATACTGGAAACTCCAAGTGCTAGAGTAGCAAATGCCCTTCTATATTTTCATAGGTGATTTCCACTCATTAGTTTTTTCCATAACTGTCATGGGGGTTCTTTGCCCTGCATTCCCACCTGGGTTACATCCCAAGGGGAATGTGGGAATATTCAGCTTGAAATATTGCATCAAAAGTTTAACTTGGGAAAGCAAGATTGCAAATGCACCAGGTCAGTGTGTGGGAAATGACTGCAGGAGGAAGTGTAAATGGGTGCAGCCTTTATTATGGAGGACAATTTGGCAATTATCTCCCAACTCTACAGTAAACATATCCTTTGTGTCTCCATGTTTAGGCATCTACTCAGGGGGAAATACTGACATATATAAACAAAGAAGCATATACAAAGTATATTATGCATATAACAGCAAATTGCTAATGATACAGAAACCACCTAAATGTTCAGCAATTGAAATATGTTCAAATAAATTATGAATCATTCATATAATAGAATATTAGAGAGTGGTTGTTTTAAAAGGGGGATACTAACATGGAAATCTCTCCAAGACATAATGTTAAGCCGAGCCAGCATGATTCAGTGGTTGAGCATCGACCTATGAACCAGGAGGTCCCGGTTTGATTCCCGGTCAGGGCACATGCCCAGGTTGCGGGCTCAATCCCCAGTAGGGGGTGTGCAGGAGGCAGCTGATTCATGATTCTCTCTCATCATTGATGTATCTGTCTATTTCTCCCTCTCCCTTCTTCAGTCAATAAAAAATATATTTTAAAAAGACCCAATGTTAAGTTAATAAAGCAAAACAATACTGTACAATATAACTTCATTTCTGCAGCAAAGATACATATTTGTGTATGTAAAGTATAGGGGAGGACTTAGAAAAATACATACCAAACACATGAGAAAAAATTTTTAAAGATTTTGTTAATTAAGTGATAGTAGTCCTGTCTAAGTCACTTTTAGAGATGGACTAGGGAGTCCTCCCCTTGCCTACAGTGCTCTGGAAGGTTCTCCTGCAAGTTCTTTGGGACTGTCCACCTTGGCCCCACTCACACCAAGGACATGCTACTCAGCAGTCTGGCACTTGGCCAGACACCTCAGATTTGCATTTGAACTTGCTCTTTGTTTGCTCTGTGCTCCTTGGGCAATTGATCTCCACCCTGTACTGGGCTGCCAGGAACTCTGGCCCCTCCTTCAGACTGAGGGGTGCTGGGTGCTGTACCCTTTGAACATCCAAAGAGTCTGAGATGCTGGGTGTGAGCTAACTACCTGGGATGGCCAGTCTGAGCCCTCCTCTCTTGGCTCGCTTAGTGTTCCTGTGCTCTTAAGAGAACCTTCTCCAGGCCTCCCCATAGGTGCTCCTGAGGTGCTTGTTCCAGATCTGACCACCCAGGACAAAGCAGGCTTTCTCTTCATTCCTATAGTCATTGGAGTTTTACCTCTATACCCCCTTCTGTAATTGGGATAAGAAAGAGGACGGGCTTCTTACTCAGGCCTCTGTACAACTGTTAACAGTGTTTTCCAGTAGTTCAGCTCATTGTAGCTCACCCACACAGGCCTCTCTCTAGGGACCTCTCAGTATGGAGCAGGGTAGGCTCAGAGACCACCAGCCATCAAGAGAGGACCCTGTCTCTCAGTCCCCAAGGGCCCTGCCAGCTTGTGATCTTTGAACATCCATCTCCTCAAATGAGCGACCTTACTACCCAGCTTTGTGATTAAGGGTGGTCCTCATTCCATCCCTACTTAGGGATCTCAGCCCTGGGATGGCTCCAGAGCACAACCCGTTCACCATCTCTCCCAGAAGCACATTGAATCCCTGGAACCGGACCTCCAGGAGGCACCATAGGGAATAACACCTAGCTTCGTAGTTTAAGCTCTTACTCTGCAGAAAATTCGTTTCTTTGGCCACTTTTTCTAATGACACCAGGGAAATCAGGGCCAAGTTGTGAAGTAGCAATGAACAATCCTGTTTGGATTTGCATCTACAAGAAAACTTAACCTAGTTAGAGAGACATCCCTTATGAAATAGATCATGTTGTACATTTCCTGTTCTACTGCCCCACCCCACACTCCTCTCTGGTGACACTGAGGGTATAAATTGGGGCTGGGCTCAGGGTGTGCATTCACATCAAAGGCCAACATGAAGACAGGCACAGTCTTTGTCCTAGTGGCTTTCATCATCTTGGGGATGGACATGGCCTTCCCTCGGAGACGTTCTCATGGAGTTAAGGGTGCTGAGGGGGTCCTACCTGAGAGCACAAGAGGCTCAGAGCCCACTTCCTACCTGGGATGGTGTGGCACAGAAACAGGCTTCAGAGTGGAGATTTGGCATTGATCAGACCCATTTTCTTTAAACTTCAGGAGTGATCACCCTGTGTTTCCCATTCTTCTTCTTCTTTTTTTTTTTTTAATCCTCACCCGAGGATATGCTTATTGATTTGAGAGAGAGAGAGAGAGAGAGAGAGAGGGAAGGAGGGAGAGAGAGGCAAGGTGAGAGAGAATATCCGTTGGTTGCCTACCATACGTGCCCCGAGAGGGGATTGAACCTGCAAACTTTCAGTATATGGGGCGATGCTCTAACCAACTGAGCCACACCAGCCAGGGCCCCATTCTTCTTATCTGATCAGGTTGGGCCTTATTAAAAGTTGGGGCTCTCTCTAGATGTGCCTTGGATGTAGGGCTCCAACAGGGAGTAGCCCCGGGATGAACATGTGGTATGTGTGAGATGGGAAGACGGATGTCTGGGATCAGAGATTTTTCTAATATCTTCTAAGGTGGAAAGAAGAGGCTTATGACAGAGAACATTTCTTGCCTGCGAGACTGGGCAGCCTTTGCAGCAGGGAGAACATTCTCCTAAGGGCCTGACTGTGAAAATGGGGGCTTCGTTGTGAGGGTGGAGCTGCTGAGGCTGAGGGAGGGGTCCAGGAGTACAAAGGAAGAAGGGAAGAGGTGGGAGTCCTGCCAGCAGTGAGCCCGTCAACCTCTAACAGCAGTTTTCATACCTGGTTAGTGACTATTCCAGATTCTGCAAACACCATTGTATGTTTCAGGGGGAAATAGACCTGGACTCTGCCCCAAGGTGCCCAAAGATACCTCTGGGATTTGTGCTGAAATGTGCTCAGGAGATGGCTCATGTCCCAAGGGAATGAAATGTTGCAGCAATGGATGTGGCCATGTATGCCTACGTGCTATCCATGTGGTGAGTCTAAATCAATCAAGAACTGACAAGGGTGTTAACTACTCCCCAGTAGACTTTCCTGGGCAGATGGATGTTCACATGTCCACTGCACACAAAAGTCTGGGTAACTCCAAGAGAAAGAGGCTGGAAGTGAATGGCAGAAGGACACCTGGCTACATCATCTAAGACCCTCTCCTCCAAGAGAAGCCCTATCCCTGTCTCTGTCCCTGGGGGGCTCTCAGTTGAGACAAGTAACCATGATCCTAGATTCACAGGTCATTATTGACCCAGGGTTTGTCACCCTCCTTCCCCTTCCCCACCAAGGGGGCTTAACTATTCCTAGAAAATGGGTGATCCTGGGAGGCAGAGGGAAAGGAAAGACAACCCCAATTATGGAGTATCTCCTGTGTCAGTCAGGCAGTGTGCTGAAGTTGAGATAAGATAAACACAGCTAGCTCAGGGACAGAACTATGTAAATAATTACAACCCAGGGTGACCACAGCTTTGCACAAATTTCTACTAAAGTCTGTGGAAGCACAGGGAAGAGTTGTTGGTTTTGCCTGGGTGGGTGGATCAGTGGGGGTTGGGAAGGTTGTCAGAGAGTAGAGAACACTTAAGGGAGAGCTTAAAGGAGGCATAAAGTTTGCCACAGTCAGGAAGGGCAGTACAGATTATGGGAAATGTGGGCCCTACACTGGAGATGGGAAATTGATTGAGATTGTGCTCAGTAGAAGTTCATCTCAGTGGAAGATCATCCAAGCCAGGGTCCAGAAAGGAATGAGCTGCCTGCCAAAGAGTTTGGTAGACTGCTGGGGGTTTCTGAGCAGAGGAAATGTCATGACCAAATATATATTTTAAAAGGATGATGTTGATGACTATGTTGATGACCATGTGGAAGAAGAATGGGGGGTGTAATCGAGCCTGGAGACCAGCCCCAGAAGATTTCTCATGAATGCACGAATCCAATGCTTGGCATAATGTTTTCCACAAACCATTCCTGGCAAGTGTCTATCCCTTAACTTGCAGTCCCAGAAGATGAAGATCTAAAGTGATGGAGTGGCCAATTCTAAAGAGTTTGTGTCCAAAATAAATCTTACCTATGGCATTATTGAGACTGTGTCATTCTTCCCCTTTAGACATTCTTTCTAGTGGACCCTCTGTGGATGAACAGAATGGACTGTGTGTCCTGTACCAAGTCCAAGAATACAGGCACTCAGGATAGATGAGAGGCAAGGTGTGCCAGCTGGTTTCTTTCCTCCTTCCATGTCCATGTCTCTAAACAGGGCAAAGGGCATGACAATATTTTCTCACAGCATTCTGTGAATATGATTTTGGTCAAGAATAAAAATGACCTTTGAGCACATAGCAGGCCTATAGTAGCAGCCTCTCTTAGGACAAGACTCAGAAGGAATAGGAGCAGAAACACCTGTGGAGATACCCTCTTCTAAGGCAATACACCGACATGTAGCAGGAATGGAAGCCTATCACTAGGAGAGGAAACCTGGCCCTTGGGATGTGGGGCTTTGAGTGGCATGGGCTGGGAAGTACCAGCTGCTGCCCTGGAGTGACTAGGAGTTAGGAAAAGTTGGGACATAGGCTATGTGGGTGGGTCTTGGATTCAGAGTTTTCCTGAGTCAGAGGATAAGCCTCGGTCTCCCAATGAAGCCCTGACAAAAACGATGTTCTGGGCTGACCCTACAAGCTCCATCTCCCAGCGCTCTCTGTTCACTTTTCCACCTGAACTGCCCCACTTAGCCTTCTGCCATGGTCTGCCATGCCTGCTTGTCCTTGTCACCTAGCACATCTTATAACCCCAGTGGCCCAGGGCCTCACCAGCCTGTGCATTGGAATGAGGGCATATTAGCTTTGATATCTTCTTTTACTAGCTGGTCATCCACATCCCAAATCCCAACGTACTTCTGTCTCTCTTGGTCATTCATGGGGGTTCATGAGCACACCCATAACATGTTCTCAAACAATTTCACCTATTATCTGCCATTCTGAATGCCAAGGTAGGACCTTCCCCTGCAAAGATACTTGAGGATGGCATCCTACAACGTCCACTTATGTTTCTGCCCTTTAGTTAGTCCTGAAGTCTATACAGGTTCTGTAGGCATGCAGACTTGTCAGGCTCTGTGGTCACCCAGATTTTGGAGCCAATGTTAGGGAAGGATAATTAACACTCACCATGCACAGGCCCTTTCACACGTAGTAGCTCACTTAACACTCACCACACCTCTATAATATCACCTCAGTAGCAGAATTTCTTGTAAATTTTAGAGATGAAGAGACAGAGTGTCCAAGTAGCTAAATGACTTGTCCAATGTTACACTCTTTTTAAACGTATATAGTTTTATTCATTTCAGAGAGAGGAGGGGCGAGGGAGGGAGAGATAGAAACATCAATGATGAGAGAGAACCATTGATTTGCTGCCTCCCATATGCCCCCCAATGGGGACTGAGCCCACAACCTGGACAAGTGCCCCTATAGGAATCAAACCATGACTACCTGGTTCATAGGTTGATGCTCAACCACTGAGCAAAACCAGACAAGCCCAGTGTAACACGCTTAATGAGTGGAGGGGCCAGTCTTCTCCTCCATGTCTGCTTGGCTTTTAGGTAAATGCTCCATGCCTTGTACCATGCTGACCTTCTCTCCTAAAGAGGGAAGAATTTCACTGGCAGGGCTCTCCTGGTCAGGTGTTACAGTCTCAATAGAAAGACACGTATGGATTATCTATGCTTCATATTTAACACCAGGACAGGGAGGGTGGAGCAGAAGGGCATTGACTGGGTCTTTTCTCTTTCCACACTGTCATCTGCAATGGGCTCTATAAGCTTTAAAGTAAAATTAGCTCAGAACCCTTTGGGATTCCCCTGCCCACCCATATTTATATTTTTAAAAATGAATAATTATATATATATTTTTTTTGGTAGGCATTTTTCAATCAGCCAAAGCTTACCTCTGGGCTGGCTGCCTCTCCCATGGACAGCCTAGGTGTGGCCTTCTGACCACCCATCATTCCCCAATTCTATGCTGTGAAGTAGCATTGGCTCCACCTCCCTAAGAGAGCGGAAATGTACCTGTGTGTGTAGTAGGGTCACAGAAATCTGAGACTTCCTCCAGTCTGGCCAGGTAGCTTTTGAGTCTTTTCCCTCACCATCAGTCCATGCATTCTGTAGATAAGGAAGTCATGTAAAACCCTATATTGACAAAGAAGTTTTCAAGTGCTCTTTTTTATGTGATTATTTATTTACCTTCTTGAAATGCCAAGCTCCAGAGCACACTTAAGACATAGCAAATGCATAAGGTCTGTTACGTGGGCTGTTCCCCTTGCTATGGTTTTTGCTCTTCTGGAAGTCCGTGAAAAGGTTGTAGGAAGGTATCCCTGGAGGCAAAGACTTTCAAAGTTTGTTTTTTTGCGTTTTTTTAAAATGTCATTGATTTTTAGAGAGAGATGGAAACATCAACGATGAAGGAAAATCATCTATTGGCTGCCTCCTGCACACCTTCTTACTGGGGATCCAGCCCATAATCTGGGCATGTGCCCTGACCAGGAATCAAACTGTGTCCTCCTGGTTCCTAGGTCAATGCTCAACCCCTGAGCCATGCAGATCAGGCCAAAGTTTGATTTTTAATCCCAAATGAGCCCTTGGCTTTGAGGGGGAAAACAATCACAGATCCCACAAAGGGCCTTTCGGTGAAATGAACCAAAAGCCTTATTCTCTTGGAAATCATATCCACTCCTTGCAAAATGACTGAGAAAACAAAAAATGATACCCATAGCACCAATAAACCAATAAAAACCAGTCGACTCTTGCACTTAACAACTCTCCCAGCCCAATTTACACAGAATGTTAGCTTATTTCCACCTTCTTCCTCCAAATAATCATTTAACCAAATCTCAGTGTGTGAGGCATAGGTGCAGCACGAGCTGTTTGGACAGGCTGTGTGGAAAGTGTGAGTAGATCAGAATGGGAATGTTGGCTATGGAGGGAAATGTACTATTTTATTTCCCGAGGACTTTCTCACTGAGGTACACACTCTGGGGCACAGTCCCTACAGGACTTGGGGGAAATTTGACACGTTCTATTTTAATCCAAGATTAATTAATAGAGCTTTGTTTGTATGAACAAATAGTTTATTTTTAAACTTTTTGTTATGGGAAAATGTAAACACATACAAAGCAGACAGAATAGTATAATGATACACCACATAAAAAATCAACCAGCTTCAACTACTGTTAATGTGTAATCATTCTTCATTCATAATCCCATTCATTTCCCCTCCTCTCATGCTATTTTGAAGAAAATTGCAGACATTGTATTACATACTAGAGGCATGATGCACAAATATCATGCAAGAGTAGGCCTTTCTTCCCCTGGCTGCTGGCACCAGCTTCCCTCTGGCTCCAGGGACCCAGGCTTCCCTCACAGCCCCAGCTTCATCCGGAAGGTCATCCAGAAGGACATCCGGTCTAATTAGCATATTACGCTTTTATTATAGATTATTTCTGTATGTATCTTGAAAAGATAAGAACTCCTTTTAGTTGTGTGATTTATCATACCTTTTTACTGTTATAGTTTTATTTCCTCTTTATTAGCTAGATGATCTTTTACTGTGTAACCTATTTTATTGGTATAATCTGTCTCCCTTTCTCACTCTCTTATTTTATGTTTTGTATTTAGAAAGGTTTATATTTTTGTTGTAATAGTTATCTTATACTAAGACCTTTAAGTATTACCTTTGCTCCCTTCTTTTTTTGTGGATAATTATCTATAAGTGAACTACTATGAGTAATCCTATATAATAAAACCCTAATATGCAAATCGACCGAACGGTGGAACAACCAGTTGCTATGATGCATAGTGACCATCAGGGGTCAGATGCTCAATACAGGAGCTGCTCCCTGGTGGTCAGTGTGCTCCCACAGGGGGAGTGCCGCTCAGCCAGAAGTCGTGCTCACAGCTGGTGAGCGCAACAGCAATGGCGGGAACCTCTCCTGCCTGCCTGGCAGTGCTAAGGACCTCTGGGAGGATGTCCAACTGCCGGCTTAGGCCTGCTCCCCACGGGCCTAGGCTGCCAGGTGGACATCCCCCGAGGGTTCCTGGACTGCAAGAGAGCACACGCCAGGCTGAGGCACCTCCCCTCCCCCTAGTGCACGAATGTTGTGCACTGCTCCTCTAGTAATCATAATAAAATTAGCTAATTTCATCTTTTTCTTCCACCCCTCCCCTGCCCCCCAACCACAACAACTTTGTTCTAGATTGTCTTGATTCAAGATGAACACTTTATAAGTTATATAAATGTCTAATCACTATGTTGTACTTCTGAAACTAATATAATATTGTATGTCAATTGTAACTGAAAAAGAAAACAGAAAAAAATTGTCTTGATTATTCTTGATTTTTAGGACTTTCATATAAGTTTTAGTATTAGTTTATGAATTTTTACTTAAAAATCCTTCTAAGATTTTCATTGGAATTACATTAAATTTCAATTTTGGGAAAACTCATATCTTCATGATCGTGAATCTTCTAATCCATGAACACTGCATATGACTCTGTTTATTAAGATCTTTTCAAATTTTTTCTTAGTAATATTAAGTAGTTTTCTGAATATAATTTGTTAGATTTATACTTAGGTAATTGATGGGTTTTTGGATGATACTGTAGAGGCATTTAAAATTTTATTCTTCAAGTGTAAGACTTAAACGCTTTTAACTAGTCTTTCCTCTCCTCAGGCATCTGCGAGCCCCAATGCAGAGCAGGCAGGGACCGTGGGCAAGGAGAACAGTGCATCAGGGAGGGCGGAGGTCACGTCTGCTCCCCCATGATTCAAACAGGTAAGTCCTTTTTTAAATTTCAATTTACTTATTTTTAATTTTACAATTACAGTTTACTTTCAATATTATTGTACATGGGGTTCAAGTGCACAGCATAGTGATTGCACAATCATATACTTTACAAAGTGTTCCCACTAACATTTTCAGAACCCAACTGTCGCCATACCTAGTTATTATAATACTAGAGGCCTGAAGCACCGGTGGGGTGTCTCAGCGTGGCCTGCGGGAATCGGGCCAAAACCGGCAGTCCAACGCTGCCTGCTGCTACTGCCTGCCGCTCTGTCTCATCCCAGCCCCGCTGCGCCTGCCACGGACTCTCTCCCAGTCAGTCCCGACCTGGAGAGGCTGCGCTGCCTCAATGGAGCTCGCAAGCCATGAGCCCTGCATTTGGCACCTGTCCCGAGGAGGGGGTGGGGGTCCTGGATGCGATCAGGCCCTCCAGGTGGGCAGTAAGACACCCTTGCTGGCCCAGGATCAGGATCCGTCCCCCCCAACCCCCGACTCTCCCCCATGGATGTTCGTGCTGGTTGTCTGGAGCCACCTGGCAGCTGCTTTTATATCCTTTCTTCCTTGCGGAGACTACTGAGGGGGTGAGTGGCTGCTGCTGCAGGGCTTAACGGTGCTCCCACTGTGGGAGCGCACTGACCACCAGGGGGCAGCTCCTGCATAGAGTGTCTGCCCCTGGTGGTCAGTGCGCATCATAGCGACCAGTCATTCAGTTCTTTGGTCACTTAGGCTTTTTATGTATATGGACTAGAGGCCCGGTGCATGAAATGCACATGTAGCGTCCCTAGGCCTGGCCAGTGACCAGGTTCCCTGCCTCCCTGCCTCCTCCTTCCCTCAGCCGCCCCCCCCCCCCCCCCCCGCCCCGCCTCTGCCTGCCGCAGGTCGTCTGCCATGTTCCATGTCGCCCCCTGGTGGTCAGCGCACGTCATTGCAAGCGATCGAACTCCCGGTATCATGGTCGAACTCCCAAGGGGACACTTTGCATATTAGCCTTTTATATAGATTATTGACTATTTTCTCTATGCTGTACTTTATATCCCTGTGACTATCCTGTAACTACCAATTTGTACTTCTTAATCCCTTCACCTCTTTCACCCAATCCCCAACACCTCCAAATAGGTAAATCGTCACTTCCTTCCATCCAGGCCTGTCCAGGGAGGTATTTTTTAACAAAAACGTTTGATAAACCGTGAAATACTGAATATATTTTAACTTTTCACTATTTGGCAACAATCATAATTTTATATGAGTTTTAACTTTTAAATCACATACATTTTAAAAACAACTTCAATTGTGTTTATGAAATGTTTACTTGTTTTTAGGGAATGCTTCAATAATCCTTTACGATGAGTTGGCATCCCCCAGAGAGGGAAGAGGAGAAAAGCACATATTCGGCAATCTCACTGTGGCAGGTCTTTTCAAATACATTATTTTAATTAATCCTGAGAGATGTGCTGATGGGACCTCTATCTTACAGATGAGGAAACCGAGGAATGAATCAAATGCTTTCTTCTTTGCTCACTTGCCCTGATTCCTCGCTACCCTCTAAGTCCCTTGGATTACACTGTGCATAGTGACACCAGGGCTGTCATACCTAACAGTGTCCCAATTTGCACTAATGATCGGTGTCCTCCTCCTCCAGGGAAAGCAGAGCCTGAGTACAGACAGGCTCAGGAGCAAAGCCTGCAATGGTGCTAGCTCCATGGCGCCATCTGCTGTCTGTCGCCACCCAGTGCCTGACTCACATGGCGGAACTAGCTAGAGGTGTAAATGCCAAAGTGTAAATCTCACTATTGCATTTAATCTCCATAACGCCTTTTGGCAAACATAATTACTTGTCTTGCAAGCACTTAGTAACTGGGTCTCAAAGAGAGTATGTGCTCATCACACATCAGGCAGCGAATAAATGACAGGTCTCTTCACCTACAAAGCCAGAACACTTTCTAGCACACCATGCTGCCTCCCTCAGTGATGTAATTGCGAGGGCACATTATCCACATCGTTCTGTAGATTCCTTCAAACCATTCAAACTATAAGGAAAATACCCCATCCAGCATCTTTGCATAGAGTGAGCACAAGATGTGTCCTAGTGTGATAGCTGCTGGCCACACTTGGGCTCATTTTCATGGCCAACCGCCCATTTGGGACCACTTCTTCCTGCTCAGACCCATCTTTTCCTGTTCTCTGAGAGGCCCAATGGGAGCAAGTAAGCTCTATCCTAATGAGGTTTCCTCCCAAGCCCCCTTCCTTTCCCCTAGTCAGGACTCACAGAGCTCCATCCTGAGGCACCGAGACAGGAGGCCACGGGGCTTCTGACAGGGGACAGCTATTCCTGGGGCTGTCGTCATTGCCCTGGTTCGTGGGTGGTCATGGCTAGTAGTTCCACAGAGACTGGGCAGCAAAATGAGATTTTTCGTTTTGTTTTTAAATATACTTTATTGATTTCAGAGAGAGAGATCAATGATGAGAAAGAATCATCAATTCTCTCCTCCTGCATGCACCACACTGGAGATCAAACCCACAACCCAGGCATCTGCCCTGACTGGGAATTGAACTGTGACCTCCCGGTTCGTCGGTAGACCACTGAGCCACAGCTGGGCCAGAACGAGGTTTAAAGTCACAGAGACCTGATTTAAACCCTGGCCCCTCCTTTTCCTAGATCTGTGGTTTTGTGCCAACTCCCACAATCTCAGAGTCTCATTCAAAAATGGGGATAATAAAAGGGGGGGGGGTGATAGTTCCTGCCTCACAGTGTTTTCTAAGGATTAAGTGAGATTGTGTAAAGCACTCAACCCAGTGCCTGGCACATAACAAGTGCTCAGTAAATGGTAGCCAAGAAACAGGTGAGGTGTTGGTGCTAGATATGCATCTTCCCTGAGTTCCCTGGGTCAGTAGGGAGCATTGGCATCTGTGGAGGTGGCCTGGGGACAGGCAAACATCCTTTTGGCTTTCAGCTTTGCCACTTCTTGGCTGTGGGCCATTTGGTGACCTTGTGTGTTCTCTCTGTAAGGCCTGTAGTCTTTTTTTTTTTTTTTTTGAGTTGGATATAATCTGTTATTTTTTTTAATTGAGGTATTATATGTGTACATATCTTACCATTGCGCCCCCCACCCCACACCCATACATGCCCTCACCCCCCATAGTTTTGCGTCCATTGGTTATGCTTATATGCATGCATACAAGTCCTTCGTTTGATTTCTTATCTCCCCCACCTCTCCCTAACTTTCTCCCTGTAATTTGACAGTCTGTTTGATGCTTTACTGTCTCTGTATCTATCTTTTTGTTTTTCAGTTTATAATGTCCTTTATTATCCATAAATGAGTGAGATCATGTGGTATTTTTCTTTCATTGACTGGCTTATTTCACTTAGCATAATGTTCTCCAATTCCATCCAGGTTGCTGCAAATGATGAGAATTCCTTCTTTTTTATGGCAGCATAGTATTCCATTGTGTAGATGTACCACAGTTTTCTGATCCAGTCATCTGCTGATGGGCACCTAGGCTGTTTCCAAATCTTAGCTATTGTACATTGTGCTGCTATGAACATAGGGGTGCATATATCCTTTCTTATTGGTGTTTCTAGTTTCTTCGGATATATTCCCAGGAGTGGGATTACTGGGTCAAATGGGAGTTCCATTTTCAGTTTTTTGAGGAAACTCCATACTGTTCTCCACAATGGCTGCACCAGTCTGCATTCCCACCAGCAGTGCACGAGGGTTCCTTTTTCTCCGCATCCTCGCTAACACTTGTCATTTGTTGATTTGTTGATGATAGCCATTCTGACAGGTGTGAGATGGTACCGCATTGTTGTTTTGATTTGCATCTCTTGGATAATAAGTGACTTTGAGCATGTTTTCATCTGTCTCTTGGCCTTCCTTCTGCCTTCTTTTGAAAATATTCTGTTTCGCTGGCGACACGATGGCGGCCTGGAACGTGCTCGGCGCAGTTCCCCCGGCGGTCTCCGGCTGAGGGGTCAGCTCCACTCGCTGCCAAGCACGAACAGACGAGCCCCTGGGAGACATGGGGTGGGAGACCCCGCGCTTGCTGATCTCCGAGTCCTTCGAGAATCTCAGCGCCCCAGAAGTGGCCAGGTGCGCACACCCGGCGACCGGCCGCCGCTGTAGACCCGAGCACCGACGCAGCGACCTCGGACCAGCCCGTCGCCGCGCACCGGGCGCACCGGAGCTTCGCCGAGCCCGCTGCCCAGTGAGTTCCGCAGCAGCCACCCCAGAGCTTTGAGAAAATGGCCGGAGGAATTGCTGAGAAGGAATTGACCGATGAAAGTTGGGATCGGGAAGACAAGGCCCTGCTGGGTCCTCGATCCAGGAGCGCTCGCCCAGTGACTGGTCGCCGCTGCAGACCCGACTGCCACCGCAACGACCTCGGACCAGCCTGCCGTCGCGCACCAGGCGCACCGGAGCTTCGCCGAGCCCGCCGCCCAACGAATTCCGCGGCAGCCGCCCCAGAGCTTTGAGAAAATGACCGAAGGAATTGCTGAGAGGGAATTGACCGACAGGAATTGGGATCAAGAAGACGAAGCCCCGCTGGGTCCCGGGTCCGGGTGAGGCCGCGCGCCCCTGGGTCCGGGCGAGGCTGGGACCCGGGTCAGGGTGAGGCTGAGTCCCGGGTCCGGGTGAAGCTGCACGCCCCTGGGTCCGGGCGAGGCCACACGCCCCTGGATCCGGGTGAGGCTGGGTCCCGGGTCCGGGTGAAGCTGGATTCTGGGTCCGGGTGAGGCCGTGTGCCCCTGGATCCAGGTGAGGCTGGGTCCTGGGTCCAGGTGAGGCCGCCCCCCTGGGTCCGGGTGAGGCCACGTGCCCCTGGGTCCAGGTGAAGCTGGATCCCGGGTCCAGGTGAGGCCGTGTGCCCCTGGATCTGGGCGAGGCTGGGTCCGGGTCCGGGTGAGACTATGCTCCTGGGTCCGGGAGAGGCCACGCGCCCCTGGGTCCGGATGAGGCTGCGTCCTGGGCCCGGGTGAGGCCACACACCCCTGGGTCCGGGTGAGGCCGTGCGCCCCTGGACCCGGGTGAGGCTGGGTCCCGGGTCCAGGTGAGGCCATGCGCCCCTGGGTCCAGGTGAGGCCATGTGCCCCTGGACTCGGGTGAGGCTGGGTCCCGGGTCCGGGTGAGGCCACGCGCCCCTGGGTCCGGGTGAGGCCACGGGCCCCTGAGTCCGGGTGAAGCCATGCCCCTGGGTCCGGGCGAGACCAAACCAGAGGGAGTCAGACCTACATTACCACCATTTGTCCACCATCCAGAGCTGAAAAGTCAGTGCTGACATGTACACATAAGGAACTGGTGGACATTGAAATTGGGTCTCAAAAGAACTGTTGGTCCAGAAAGAAACTCACTACAGACTGATTCATTTGCCTGTCAGCATAACTATTATTGCTCGTCTCACATTTGGTTCTTATAAGTATATTTCTAGTGACACATGACCTCACTTATCTAGGGGAAATGATGAACAACATAGACTGATGAACAAGAACAGACCCAGAAACAAGGAGGCATCGATCGGACTGTTGGGCCTCAGAGGGAGGGTAGGGGAAGGTGGGGATAGGGGGGAAAGATCAACCAAAGGACTGTGTGCATGCATACTAGCCTAACCAATGGTTAGGGACAACAGTGGGGTGGGGGCATCCGTGGGAGGGGTGTGGGATGGGAATGAAGGGATGAGGACAAATATATGACACCTTAATCAATAAAGAAATTTAAAAAAAAAAGAAAATATTCTGTTTAGGTCCGTTGCCCATTTTTTTATTGGATCATTTATCTTCCTTTTATTAAGTTGCATAAGCTGCCTGTAGATGTTGGAGATTAAACCTTTATCAGTGATAGCATTTGCAAATATGTTCTCCCATAGAGTGGGCTTTCTTGTTGTTTTGTTGATGGTTTCTTTTGCTGTAAAAAAAGCTTTTTATTTTGATGTAGTCCCATTTGTTAATTTTCTCTTTAGCTTCCATTGCCCTAGGGGCAGTGTCAGTGAAGAAGTTCTTTCGGCATATGTCTGAGATTTTGTTGCCTGTGGATTCCTCTAGTATTTTTATGGTTTCCCGTCTTATGTTTAAGTCCTGTATCCATTTTGAGTTTATTTTTGTGTATGGTGTAAGTTGGTGATCTAGTTTCATTTTTTTGCATGTATCTGTCCAATTTTCCCAATATCATTTATTGAAGAGACTGTCTTGACTCCATTGTATGTTCATGCCTCCTTTGTCAAATATTAATTGAGCATAGTGGTTTGGGTCGATATCTGGATTCTCTATTCTGTTCCATTGATCTATATGTCTGTTCTTGTGCCAGTACCAGGCTGTTTTGAGAACAGTGGCTTTGTAATACAGCTTGAGGTCTGGTATTGAGATCCCTCCTACTTTATTCTTCTTTCTCAGGATTGCTGTGGCTATTCGGGGTCTTTTTTTTATTCCAGATGAATTTTTGGAGAGTTCTTTCTAGGTCTGTGAAATATGCTGTTGGTATTTTGATGGGGAGTGCATTGAATCTGTAGATTGCTTTGGGTAGTATGGACATTTTAATGATGTTGATTCTACCAATCCATGAACATGGTATGTTCTTCCATCTGTTTACGTCTTCCTCTATCTCTTTTTTCAGTGTCCTGTAGTTTTCCGCGTATAGGTCTTTTACCTCCTTAGTTAAGTTTATTCCTAGGTATCTTAATTTTTTTGGTGTGATTGTAAATGGGATTGCTTTTTTAGTCTCTCTTTCTGTAAGTTCACTATTGGTGTATAGAAATGCCATAGATTTCTTGGCGTTAATTTTGTATCCTGCTACATTGCCGAATTCATTTATTAAGTCTTTTAGTTTTTTGATGGAATCTTTTGGGTTTTTTATGTACAATATCATGTCATCTGCAAATAAGGACAGCTTCACTTCTTCTTTTCCAATTTGGATGCCTCTTATTTCTTCTTCTTGTCTAATTGCAATAGCTAATACTTCCAGTACTATGTCAAACAGGAGTGGTGAGAGTGGGCATCCCTGTCTTGTTCCTGTTCTTAGGGGAAATGGTTTTAGTTTTTGCCCATTGAATATGATGTTTGCTGTGGGTTTATCATATATAGCTTTTATTATGTTGAGGTATGATCCTTCTATTCCCACCTTGTTGAGAGTTTTTATCAAGAAAGGGTGTTGGATTTTGTCAAATGCTTTTTCTGCATCTATTGATATGACTATGTGATTTTTATCTCTCAATTTGTTTATGTGATGTATCACGTTTATTGATTTGCAGATATTGTACCATCCTTGCATTCCTGGGCTAAATCCTACTTGGTCATGGTGTATGATCTTTCTGATGTACTGCTGGAGCCGATTTGCTAGAATTTTGTTGAGGATTTTGGCATCTATGTTCATGAGGGATATTTGTCTGTAATTCTCTTTCATTGTGTTGTCTTTATCTGGTTTTGGTATTAGGGTGATGCTGGCTTCATAGAAGGAACCTGGAAGTGTACCTTCCTCTTGAATTTTTTGGAATAGTCTGAGGAGGATAGGTTTTAGTTCTTCCTTGAATGTTTGGTAAAACTCTCCTGTGAAGCCGTCTGGCCCCGGACTTTTGTTTGCTGGAAGCTTTTTGATGACTGCTTCAATTTCTTCCATAGTTACTGGCCTGTTGAGCTGTTTAAATTCTTCCTGATTGATTTTTGGAAGGTTGTATTTTTCTAGGAATATGTCCATTTCCTCCAGGTTGTCCAGTTTGTTGGAATAGAGTTGTTCGTAGTATTTTGTAACAATCCTTTGTATTTCGTCGGGGTCTGTTGTTATTTCACCTCTTTCATTTCTGATTTTGTTTATTTGGGTCCTCTCTCTTTGCTTCTTGGTGAGCCTGGCTAGAGGTTCATCAATCTTGTTTATCCTTTCAAAGAACCAGCTCTTGGTTTTGTTGATCTTTTGTATTGTTTCTTTGGTCTCTATGTCGTTTATCTCCGCTCTGGTCTTTATTATTTCTTTCCTTCTGCTTACACAGGGCTTTTCTTGTTGCTTTCTCTCTAACTCTTTGAGTTGTTGGGTTAGGTAATTTATTACCATTGTTTCTTGTTTTTTGCAGTAGGCTTGTAGAGCTATGAACTTCCCTCTCAGGACTGCTTTCGCTGTGTCCCATAGATTTTGGATTGTTGTGTTTTCATTGTCATTTGTTGCCATTATGTTTTTTATTTCTTCCTTGATGTCTTTGGTAACCCAGTCATTGTTTAATAGCATGCTGTTTAGTCTCCATGTGTTTGATTTCTTTGGGTTGTTTTTATTGTAGTTGATTTCCAGTTTTATGCCATTGTGATCTGAGAAGATACTTGATATGATTTCTATCTTCTTGAATTTGGAGAGACTTTGCCTATGTCCTAACATATGGTCTGTCTTTGAAAATGACCCATGTGCACTTGAGAAGAATGTATATTCTGTGGCTTTGGGGTGAAATGTTCTGAAGATGTCGATTAATTCCATCTGGTCTAGTGAGTCATTTAGGATTGATGTTTCTTTGCTGATTTTTTGTTTAGAGGATTTATCCAATGGTGATAGTGGGGTATTGAAGTCTCCTACTATGATTGTATTGCTGTCAATCTCTCCTTTGATATCTTCCAGGAGTTTTTTTATATATTTTGGTGCTCCTGTATTGGGTGCATATATGTTTACCAGAGTTATTTCTTCTTGTTGGATTGCTCCCTTTAGTATTATGAAGTGGCCTTCATTATCTCTTGTTATGTCCTTCACTTTGAGATCTAATTTGTCAGATATAAGTATTGCTACCCCAGCTTTTTTTTTTCATTTCCATTCGCCTGGAAAACCTTTTTCCATCCCTTTACTCTCAGTCTATATGCGTCCTTTTTTCTGAGGTGAGTTTCCTGTAGACAGCAGATATATGGGTTTTGTTTTCTTATCCAATCTGTTACCCTGTGTCTTTTGATTGGGGCATTCAATCCATTTACATTTAAGGTTATTATTGATAGGTACTTATTTGTCGCCATTTTTATTCTATACCCCTGTGTTCCTTCTTTGCTTCCTATTTATTTTTATTTTTTTACAGCAGATCCTTTAGCATTTCTTGCATTGCTGGTTTGGTGGTGATAAACTCCCTTAGTCCTTTTTTGTCTGTGAAGCTCCTGATTTCACCTTCAATTTTGATTGATAGCCTTCCTGGGTACAGTATTCTTGGATTGAGACCCTTCCTTTGCATGACTTTGTATATTTCATTCCATTCCCTTCTGGCCTGATTAGTTTCTGTTGAGAAATCAGTTGCTAGTCTGATGGGGGTTCCTTTGTATGTAACTGTCTGCCTCTCTCTGGCCGCTTTTAAGATTCTTACTTTGTCATTGGTGTTTGCCAACTTAATTATAATGTGCCTTGGTGTTGGTCTTTTGGGGTTCATTTTGCTTGGAACTCTGTGAGCTTCTTGGATTTGTGTGGGTTTTTTCTTCCCTATATCAGGGAAGTTTTCTGTTATTATTTCTTCAAACAGGTTTTCTATTCCTTGCTCAGTTTCCTTTCCTTCTGGTACCCCTATTATCCTGATGTTGTTTTGTTTTGTGTTGTCCCGAAGTTCCCTTAGGCTCTCCTCACGCTTTCTAATTTTTGTTTCTAGAAGCTGTTGTACTTGGGTATTTTTTTCCATCTTGTCTTCTAGCTCACTTATGCGGTCCTCTGCTTCTTCTAGTCTACTCTTAATGCTTTCTATTGAGTTCTTTACAGCAGCGATGTCATTTTTCATTTCTTCTTGGTTCTTCTTCATTTCCTCTTGGTTCTTACTCATATTGTCGAATTTGTCTTCCATCCTTTTCAGCCACCTTATGACCATTTCTCTGAATTCTTTCTCTGATAGGTTGTTTGCCTCTAATTCGTTTACTTCCTTTTCTGGTGATGCCTGCTTTTCTTTCCTATGGGGGCTATTTCTTTGTCTCCCCATGGTCTCTCTTCTCCGGATGTCTGGTTATGTAGTTCTCTCTCCCCGGCGTTGATTTAAAGGTACAAAATACAACACAACCAGGCACAACACACAAGGCACTGAACAGAATTGTATTCACGATATTAATAACCTCCAATAAAGGTGTCCCCCAGAGAAAGACAAATTAGGGAATAGGAGAGGAAGAGGAAGAGTAAAAAGAAAGAACAACAACAAAAAAAGAGTGTGAATCTGAACTTGGGAAAAGAGAAGAAAAAAAAAAAAAGAAAAAAAAGTAAGAGAGACAAGAAAGATACTAAGAGAGAAAAGGAGAACAAACTATATATATGGGGAATAAACTCCAATAGAACAACCACTAATCCCAGCAAATTCCAGCAACACGAGCCTGGAGATTAATACAAACTGCAACACCAACTAATATCAAGTGAGGCAAGGGAAAACAAAAGTAAAAAACAAACAAAAACAAAGCAAACAAAAGAACCAACCAACCAAACAAAAAGAATAATCAAAACAATCTCATAAAAATTTAATCTAATCAACATTCAAGCAAACAACAACAAAAGGCCAGAGAGAAAAACAATTTTTTTTTTTTTTTTTTTTTTTTTTTTTTTTTAGTTAAGGTAGCGTAGAGAGAGGTGTGTATGGACTTGGAGCAGGGGGTTGGGAATTAGATATATAAGTAGGGTGAAATTTTAGCGGAGGGTAAACTGAAAGAGTAGGGAAAATCTAAAGCCAGAAAGGGTTAAGATAAACAGGAGACCAAAAGGGGAAAGGTTAGGAGGAGAGTGATGGCATAAAGTTAGTGTTGAGATAGGGTAAAACGATTGTAAGGGAAAGATGCAAATAGAATGTAGGACACTAATCCCAAAATAAAAGAAAGAGAAAATCAAATGACATTAAAAAACAAAAGGTAAAATAATAGTAATAATAATGCTGATTGAAAATAAAAATGTAATAATTAAAAAGGTGAAAATCGAGTGAGGAAAAAGAAAAAAAATTAGTTTCTTAAGTAAAAGATGCAAAAAATGAAAATAAAAAATTAGAATAAAAAAATTTAAAAAGAATTTAAAATAAAAAATAGGAAGAATAAAATGTGCAGTAGCGGTTGTCATTCACTTCCTCTATTATTCTGTTTGGTATGCCTGTTTCCCAGTCTGGGCTATATTTCAGTTCCCTTCGTTCCACTGCTTCTCAGTGTTGTAAGCCAGTCCTGATTTTTAAGCCGGGCCATGTCTTAATTTCTCTTAATTTATTTTTGATTACACCAGAGACAATTAGCGTTTCGGCCTCTGGGTGGCAGTGTTTCTGAATTGACTTCCGGGCCTCTCTAGCTTTTTTTTTTTTTTTTTTTTCCCTCTATGGCACTCACTATCGGTTTGTGGAGGTGTGCGCCTCAAAGCTGCCTCTCCGATGGTCACACCCAGCTCTGCTCCCCAGGTTCCGGAAAAACAACTTCCCCCTGCAGTCTTTCAGGGTATTCCCCAACTGGGTTTTCCTATGTATTGGGCTTAGTAATCAGAGTCGGAAAGAGCCCAAGTGTGGACAGTGGGTTTGCGCACAAGACTAAGGAGCCTGCACTCCTTTGAAAATTCTTAGTCTGACCCTCCTCGTCAGATTAAAATGAGTTGCTTTTAAGAGATTACTTCTGTTAGCAGCTCAGAGGACCCCCTTCCACATTCACGGGTCACGGCAACTCCAACTGCCGCGGATTTTTCTAGGCACAGACCTCCCGGGTCCTGCCGGTCCTGCGGCTCACGCGCTTCCCTCTCCCACTGCGGGGATGAGAAACCACACCTTATCCCAGGCGAAATCTGACCTTTCCGTGGTGCAGTGAAGAGTTCCTTTGAATCCGCGTGTTTGCGCCTATAGGGGACTGGTATTCTGGTGCTCACAGCTGTTCAGTGTTTGCAGTTGTCACGGAAAGTCAGGTTTCCAATAAAATCCTCCTTCCCTTGCAAGATGGCAAGGCCTCCCCCGGTGAGCCCGCAGCTCCGGGAGGGGACCCAGCCGCTGTGGGTGCTGCAAGGTCAGGGGAACCCTGCCCAGCACTCCCTCGCCTTCTCCTGGAGTTTATCTGTCCCTTAGCTTGCCAACATACACTCCCTCTGCGAACCTCAGCCGCTCCTACTCTCCGCCCCAGGACCAGACTCCAAACACAACTCTATTCAGCCGCCATTTTCTAATCTGTTCAGACCTGTAGTCTTTAGTAAGTCTATTTGTAAGGCTTTAGATGCACATTTCCTACTGGCTCATAAGGACGCTTTTAAAATGTCCTAAACATTAAGACACTCCTCAGTTAGCACAAGTGCTCAGAAAACCAATGATCGTCATTGCCCGCACTGCTCTGCGGCTGAACTCATGGGAGGGGGGATGAGCAAGAAGAGTCTTAGGGTCCACTCCTCCTCTCCCGTCTTCCCCACTAAATGAAGCTGGTTTCATTCATGTCACCCTGAAGAAGGAAAGAAACAAAAACTGGAAAGGAGCAGACCAGACTCTCAGCTCAGATACTGTTTGCTGTGGATCAGCCTCTACGCCCAAATTAATTTAAGAAACTCCACCTTTCAAACAAGGAAACTGCACTGGAGCAGAAACAGACGCTTCAGGAAGTCAGTGTTTGTGCAAAGTTGTAGCAGAGAGTACCTGCTCCTCTCCTCCCAAAAGCTAAGAAAGTGCTGGAATCACACAGGAGATGAGCCCATTCACCAAGCAGCCTCTCCAGGTCAGAGAGTAAGTGCACTCGGGGTTATAGCATCCTCTATCCAAGAGTTGGGAGCAGGAAACCCGGAGTCTGATCTTGTCCCATCAGTCCTGCGAGCCTCATACCAGAGCCTAACCCCAGGTCTCACAGCCTGGCTCACTGGGGGTGAGCTGGGCCCACATTGGGCCAGTTTCCCAAAGCCACAGGGATGCCAGGCTCACTACTGATCACCAGAATGGGTTTGATCTCCAGCCCCGGTGAGGGCGCGGGCCAAAGGCAACCAACCAATGTGTCTCTCTCATGTCACTGTTTCTCTCCCTCTCTCGGGAAAAAGTTGTTTTAATTAATTAATTAAGTTGTATTAAATACAACAGCATCAACATTTAATTTAAAAATAACCCATTTGTGTTCATAATCTATTATTTGTCCCATCCACCCACAATCCTTGGGATAGTCTTTGCCTTGCTGGCTTCTTGCAAGTGCTTACTGATTAGCAGAACTGGAAACGGTTGCCTCTCAATGGTATAAGTGCATTCCAGTCCCTAAAACAGCAGGTCTAACGTATAAGTTTTTGTCCATTTCTCAGATGAAGACTTATCTTTAGGGTCATCCTTCTCTGATAATTGCTCACCCCTTCCTGGAGTTCCTGTCTTCAAAAGATGTTGTCTGGGACTGGTGAACTGAGCAGCCAGTTAGGTGTTTGAATGATTTGGCAAGGATAGAAAATGACTCGTTGGAATATGAAATTCCAGGAACAAATGGAATTCTAGCAAATTTAGGAGTCCAAACACAGAAGCGGCCGCACCCTCAAGATCTCACATGCTAGCCTGAAAAAAGAGGAAAAGAAGCTCAATGTCTGCATGTGTGAAGGGTAGGTTTTGTAGACTGAGGACATGTAGGGATTTCCAATGTCTAGACTCAGGCTTCTTCCTTAATGTGTGTTTTTTTTAATTTTATAAATCTTTATTGTTCAGATTATTACAGTTGTTCCTCTTTTCCCCCCACCTTACCTCCCCTCCACCTGGTTCCCATCCCACCCTCTTCCCTTACCTCCCCCCGCCACTGTCCTCATCCATAGATATACGATTTTTGTCCAGTCTCTTCCCGCACCCCCTACACCCCTTTTCCCCTAAGAATTGTCAGTCCGCTCCCTTTCTATGCCCCTGATTCTATTATATTCACCAGTTCATTCTGTACATCAGATTTTTAATTCACTTGATTTTTAGATTCACTTGTTGATAGATATGTATTTCTTGTTCATAATTTTTATCTTTACCTTTTTCTTCTTCCTCTTCTTAAAGAATACCTTTCAGCATTTCATATAGTACTGGTTTGGTGTTGATGAACTCCTTTAGCTTTTTCTTATCTGTGAAGCTCTTTAGCTGACCTTCAATTCTGAATGTCAGCTTGGCTGGGTAGAGTACTCTTGGTTGTAGGTTCTTGCTAATCATCACTTTGAATATTTCTTGCCACTCCCGTCTGGCCTGCATAGTTTCTGTTGAGAAATCAGCTGACAATCATCTGGGTGCTCCCTTGTAGGTAATAAACTGTTTTTCTCTTGCTGCTTTTAATATTCTCTCTTTGTTTTTTGCTCTTGGCATTTTAATTATGATGTGTCTTGGTGTGGTCCTCCTTGGATTCCTTTTGTTTGGTGTTCTGTGTGCTTCCTGGACTTTTAAGTCTATTTCTTTCACCAGGTGGGGTAAGTTTTCAGTCATTATTTCTTCAAATAGGTTTTCAGTATCTTGCTTTCTCTCTTCTTCTGGCACCCCCATAATTCTGATGTTGGTACACTTGAAATTGTCCCAGAGGCTTCTTACACTATCTTCAAATTTTTGGATTCTTTTTTCTTTTAGCTTTTCCAGTTGAGTGATTTTTGCTTCTTTGTATTTCAAATCTTTGACTTAATTCTTGTGTTCCTCTAGTTTGCTGTTGGGTGTCTGTATAATATTTTTTATTTCAGTCAGTGTATGTTTAATTTCTAGTTGGTCCTTTTCCATATCCTCAAGGGTCTCACTAAATTTATCGGCCTTTTCTAGGAAATTCTTGAAAAACCTTATAACCGTGGTTTTGAACCCTATCTCCAGTCGTTTGTTTTCCTCCATTTCTTTCGTTTGTGATCTGTTTCTTTGTCTCCGCATTTTCGCTGCTTCCCTGAGTTGGTAGGGTAGCTTTGTGTGCTAGGTGTCCTCTATGGGCCAGTGTCTTGGCCTCCCCAGTTACCTGAGGTGGACACTCTTGGTGCACCCCTTTGTGGACTGTGTGTACAGCCTTGTTGTAGTTAAGTCTTGATTGTTGTTGGTCTCAGTGGGAGGAGTTGACCTCCAGGCCAATTGGCTGTGAGGATCAGCTGTGTCTACGCCGTGAGACAGCCTTATTTGACTAGATTTGCAAAATTGCAAAAGCCTCTGTGCTCAGTTTGGATGGGTCGGAGTTTCAGGGTGGAGCCTACAGCCTTGGCTTCCCGTCAGCCCCACCCTATGAGGTTCCTGGGTCTCAGTGCCCCTCAGTGTCCCTCGGTACTCGCTGTAAGCACCTCTGAGAGAAAGGCACCCTCGAGTTTCACCCGCTGCCAGACAGTCTAGTCTCTCCCCCAATGAATCTGGATTCCCAGATTCTCGTCCAGAACTGGGGTTCAGTGCAGTCGGAGCTGGGGTTCAGCGCAGTCTGGAGCTTTTGTCTCCTTCCTGCTAGGGCAATCCAGGGCACAGTCAACAGTCCATCCTCTGTGCGCATTCACGTGCGCACATCCGGAGCTCTGCCTTTCGCCGCTCCCCTGAGTTTCAGCCTTACAGCCCAGATTCCCCCAGTATGAGCCTGGGTCCCCAGGGTCTCGCCCAGAACTGGGGTTCAGTGCAGTCAGAGCTGGGGTTCAGCGCAGTCCGGAGCTTTTATCTCCTTCCCGCTAGAGAACGCCAGCCAGGCACTCAGCCACCCCATCCTCTCCAGCTCTGTCATCTCCGCATGCGTGCGCCTGTGTCTTGGTACCTCAGGCTTTTACAGCTCCTCTGATTTTCCTTGTGGTTTTCTCTTTCCTTCTAGTTGTAGAAATTCCAGTCAGTCAGCTTTCCGGTGGTTCTGGATGATGTCCGTTTTGTCTTTTAGTTGTATTTTTGAAATTGTTGTGCGAGGCTGCAGTTTAGGTATTTACCTATGCCGCCATCTTTGTTTCTCTCCTCTAACACAGTGTTTTTTACTGTGTTAAAATACATATAACAAAATTTACCATTTATTTATTTTTTTTAATATATTTTTTTCTTGATTTGAGAGAGGAAGGGAGAAGGAGAGGGATATAGAAACATCAATGATGAGAGACAATCATTGATTGGCTGCCTCCTGCACACCCCCCACTGGGAATCATGCCCGCAACCTGGGCTCATCATGTTCATTTTTAAGCTTATAGTTCAGTGGTATTAAACTCATTAATATTGTTGTGTAGCCATCACCACCACCCATCCCCATGACTCTTTTCATCTTGTAAATCTGAAACTCTATACCTATTAAACAGTAACTCCCCATTCTCTGCTCTCCACCAGCTCCTGGAAACCACCTTTATACTTTCTGTCTCTATGATTTGACCTCTCTAAGTACTTCATATAAGTGGAACCACATAGTATTTGTCTTTTTATGACTGGCTTATTTTAATTAACATGATGTCCTTAAGGTTTACCTATGTTGTGGCATATTGGAGAATGTCCTTCCTTTTTAAGGCTAAATAATATTCCCTTATATTTATATACTACATGTTGCTTATCCATTTATTGTTCAATGGACACTTGGGTTGTTTCCATGTTTAACTTATGAATAATGCTGCTATAAACATGAGTGGACAAATAGCTCTTTGAGATCCTGCTTCCAAATCTTTGGGGTATATACCCAGAAGTGGAATTGCTGGATTATGTGGTAATTCTATGTTTAAATTTTTTGAGGAACCTCTCTATTGTCCCTCACTTAATTTTTTTATATATGTCTGATGGTTGCTGCAGACACCTGGATATTATCAAGTAGTAATATGTGATGAGAACTTGCCAGGTTTCCAATGTTGTGAATGTCACTAGAAATCAACTATTTATGGGACATTTTGTTTAGCTCTTCACAGAGATAAAGGTTTTATCAGGTAGGTGAAGTGCTCCTCACTTCCATGTACATGAAAACATTTGAGGAGCTTTTCTGAACTTCACCATTGGCAGTTCCCCATTGGTGGGTCTGAGATGGGGTCAAAGTGTTTGCAAAACATGGACTTCCTTCAAGTCCCAGTCCCTTCATCTGTGACATGTGGTTGCCAATGGAAGCGACCCCACAGCTTATGAGGCTTGGGTGAGATGCCAGGTGTGAAGTACAGACCCAGGTGCTGATGTATGATCACATGCTTAATGAGGCCAAGTATCGTTGTTAGTGAAGGGAGGCCTCCTTTGCAACCTTGCAGCTCCCATCCTTGAAATGCAGACTTCAGCAAAACCACTATAGGCCATAACTACCCTTGCTTCATACTGGAAACTCCAAGTGCTAGAGTAGCAAATGCCCTTCTATATTTTCATAGGTGATTTCCACTCATTAGTTTTTTCCATAACTGTCATGGGGGTTCTTTGCCCTGCATTCCCACCTGGGTTACATCCCAAGGGGAATGTGGGAATATTCAGCTTGAAATATTGCATCAAAAGTTTAACTTGGGAAAGCAAGATTGCAAATGCACCAGGTCAGTGTGTGGGAAATGACTGCAGGAGGAAGTGTAAATGGGTGCAGCCTTTATTATGGAGGACAATTTGGCAATTATCTCCCAACTCTACAGTAAACATATCCTTTGTGTCTCCATGTTTAGGCATCTACTCAGGGGGAAATACTGACATATATAAACAAAGAAGCATATACAAAGTATATTATGCATATAACAGCAAATTGCTAATGATACAGAAACCACCTAAATGTTCAGCAATTGAAATATGTTTAAATAAATAATGAATCATTTATATAATAGAATATTAGAGAGTGGTTGTTTTAAAAGGGGATACTAACATGGAAATCTCTCCAAGATATAATGTTAACCCCAGCCAGGGTGGCTCAGTGGTTGAGCATCGACCTATGAACCAGGAGGTTCCGGTTTGATTCCGGTCTGGGCACATGCCCAGGTTGCGGGCTCAGTCCCCAGTAGGGGGCGTGCAGGAGGCAGCTGATTCATGATTCTCTCTCATCATTGATGTATCTGTCTATTTCTCCTTCTCCCTTCCTCAGTCAATAAAAAATATATTTTAAAAAAGACACAATGTTAGGTGAATAAAGCAAAAAAATACCGTACAATATAACTTCATTTCTGCAGCAAATATGTGTGTATGTAAAGTATAGGGGAGGACTTAGAAAAAATACATACCAAACACATGAGAAAAAATTTTTAAAGATTTTGTTAATTAAGTGATAGTAGTCCTGTCTAAGTCACTTTTAGAGATGGACTAGGGAGTCCTCCCCTTGCCCACAGTGCTCTGGAAGGTTCTGCAAGTTCTTTGGGACTGTCCACCTTGGCCCCACTCACTCACCAAGGACATGCTACTCAGCAGTCTGGCACTTGGCCAGACACCTCAGATTTGCATTTGAACTTGCTCTTTGTTGTGCTCTGTGCTCCTTGGGCAATTGATCTCCACCCTGTACTGGGCTGCCAGGAACTCTGGCCCCTCCTTCAGACTGAGGGGTGCTGGGTGCTGTACCCTTTGAACATCCAAAGAGTCTGAGATGCTGGGTGTGAGCTAATTACCTGGGATGGCCAGTCTGAGCCCTCCTCTCTTGGCTCGCTTAGTGTTCCTGTGCTCTTAGGGTACCCTATCCAGGCCTCCCCATAGGTGCTCCTGAGGTGCTTGTCCCAGATCTGACCACCAAGGACAAAGCAGACTTTCTTGTCATTCCTATAGTCATTGGAGTTTTACCTCTATACCCCCTTCTCTGAAATTCTGTAATTGGGATAAGAAAGAGGGCAGGCTTCTTACTCAGGCCCCTGTACAACTGTTAACAGTCTTTTCCTGTAGTTCAGCTCATTGTAGCTCACCCACACAGGCCTCTCTCTAGGGACCTCTCAGTATGGAGCAGGGTAGGCTCAGAGACCACCAGCCATCAAGAGAGGACCCTGTCTCTCAGTCCCCAAGGGCCCTGCCAGCTTGTGATCTTTGAACATCCATCTCCTCACATGAGCGACCTTACTACCCAGCTTTGTGATTAAGGGTGGTCCTCATTCCATCCCTACTTAGGGATCTCAGCCCTGGGATGGCTCCAGAGCACAACCCGTTCACCATCTCTCCCAGAAGCACATTGAATCCCTGGAACCGGACCTCCAGGAGGCACCATAGGGAATAACACCTAGCTTCGTAGTTTAAGCTCTTACTCTGCAATTCTAAGTTATACACAGAAAATTCTTCTCTTTGGCCACTTTTTCTAATGACACCAGGGAAACCAACTTGTGATGTAGCAGTGAACTCCTGATTGGATTTGCATCTCCATGAAAACTTAACCTAGTTAGAGAGACATCAGTTATGAAATAGATCATGCTGTACATTTCCTGTTCTACTGCCCCACCCCACACTCCTCTCTGGTGACACTGAGGGTATAAATTGGGGCTGGGCTCAGGGTGTGCATTCACATCAAAGGCCAACATGAAGACAGGCACAGTCTTTGTTCTAGTGGCTTTCATCATCTTGGGGATGGACATGGCCTTCGCTCGGAGACGTCCTCATGGAGGTAAGGGTGCTGAGGGGCTCCTACCTGAGAGCACAGGAGGGTCAGAGCCCACTTCTTACCTGGGATGGTGTGGCACAGAAATAGGCTTCAGAGTGGAGATTTGGCATTGATCAGACCCACTTTCTTTAACCTTCAGGAGTGATCACCCTGAGTTTCCCATTTTTCTTCTTTTTTTAATCCTCACCCGAGGATATGCTTATTGATTTGAGAGAGAGAGATGGAGATAGAGGGAGGGAGAGAGAGAGAGAGAGAGAGAGAGAGAGAGAGAGAGAGAGAGAGAGAACATCGATTGGGTGCCTACCATACGTGACCTGAGAGGGGATTGAACCTGCAAACTTTCAGTATATGGGACGATGCTCTAACCCAGTGGTTGGCAAACTCATTAGTCAACAGAGCTAAATATCAATAGTACATCGATTGAAATTTCTTTTCAGAGCCATATTTTTTAAACTTAAACTTCTTCTAACGCCACTTCTTCAAAATGGACTTGCCCAGGCCGTGGTATTTTGTGGAAGAGCTACACTCAAGGGGCCAAAGAGCCCCATGTGGCTCGTGAGCCACAGTTTGCTGATCACTGATTTAACCAACACATCCACACCAACCAGGGCCCCATTCTTCTTATCTGATCAGGTTGGGCCTTATTAAAAGTTGGGGCTCTCTCTAGATGTGCCTTGGGTATAGGGCTCCAACAGGGAGTAGCCCCGGGATGAACATGGGGTATGTGTGAGGTGGGAAGACGGATGTCTGGGATCAGAGATTTTTCTAATATCTTCTAAGGTGGAAAGAAGAGGCTTATGACAGAGCAGGATTCTTGCCTGCGGGACTGGGCAGCCTTTGCAGCAGGGAGAACATTCTCCTAATGGCCTGACTGTGAAAATGGGGGCTTCGGTGTGAGGGTGGAGCTGCTGAGGCTGAGGGAGGGGTCCAGGAGTACAAAGGAAGAATGGAAGAGGTGGGAGTCCTGCCAGCAGTGAGCCCGTCAACCTCTAACAGCAGTTTTCATACCTGGTTAGTGACTATTACAGACTCCACTAATACCATTGTATATTTCAGGGGGGAACAGACCTGGACTCTGCCCCAAGGTGCCTAAACAAACCGGTGGGGCTTGTGTTGAAAGCTGCTCAGGAGATGACTCATGTCCCAGGGGAATGAAATGCTGCAGCAATGGATGTGGCCATAAATGCCTACCTGCTATCCATGTGGTGAGTCTAAATCAGTCAAGACCTGTCCAGGGTTTTAACAACTCCCCAGTGGACTCTCCTGGGGCCGATGGATGTTCACATGTCCACTGCACACAGAAGTCTGGGTAACTCCAAGAGAAAGAGGCTGGAAGTAAATGGCAGAAGGACACCTGGCTGCATTATCTAAGACCCTCTCCTCGAAGAGAAGCCCTATCCCTGTCTCTGTCTCTAGGGGGCTCTCAGTTGAGATAAGTAACCATGATCCTAGATTCACAGGTCATTATTGACCCAGGGTTTGTCACCCTCCTTCCCCTTCCCCACCAAGGGGGCTTAACTATTCCTAGAAAATGGGTGATCCTGGGAGGCAGAGGGAAAGGAAAGACAACCCCAATTATGGAGTATCTCCTGTGTCAGTCAGGCAGTGTGCTGAAGTTGAGATAAAAAGATAAACACAGCTAGCTCAGGGACAGAACTATGTAAATAATTACAACCCAGGGTGACCACAGCTTTGCACAAATTTCTACTAAAGTCTGTGGAAGCACAGGGAAGAGTTGTTGGTTTTTGCCTGGGTGGGTGGATCAGTGGGGGTTGGGAAGGTTGTTAGAGAGTAGAGAACATTTAAGGGAGCGCTAAAGGAGGCATAAAGTTTGCCACAGTCAGGAAAGGCAGTATAGATGATGGGGAAATGTGGATCCTATGCTGGAGATGGGAAAGTGATTGAGATTGTACTCAGTAGAAGTTCATCTCAGTAGAGGATCATCCAAGCCAGGGTCCAGAAAGGAATGAGCTGCCTGCCAAAGAGTTTGGTAGACTGCTGGGGGTTTCTGAGCAGAGGAAATGTCATGACCAAATATATATTTTAAAAGGATGATGTTGATGACCATGTTGATGACCATGTTGATGACCATGTTGATGACCGTGTGGAAGAAGAATGGGGAGTGTAATCGAGCCTGGAGACCAGCCCCAGAAGATTTCTCATGAATGCATGAATCCAATGCTTGGCATAATGTTTTCCACAAACCATTCCTGTCAAGTGTCTATCCCTTAACTTGCAGTCCCAGAAGATGAAGATCTAAAGTGATGGAGTGGCCAATTCTAAAGAGCTCTTGTCCGAAATAAATCTTATCTGTGACATTATTGAGACTGTGTCATTCTTCCCCTTTAGACATTTTGGTGGACCCTCTATGGATGAACAGAATGGACTGTGTGCCCTGTACTGAGCCCACGAATACAAGGCACTCAGGGTAGATCAGAAACAAGGTCTGCAGCTAGTTTCTTTTCTCCTTCCATGTCCATGTCTCTAAACAGGGCAAAGGGCATGACAATATTTTCTACAGCATTCTGTGAATATGATTTTGGTCAAGAAAAAAATTACCTTTGACCACATAGCAGGCCTATAGTAGCAGCCTTTATTAGGACAAGACTCAGAAGGAATAGGAACAGAAGCATCTGTGGAGATACTCTATTCTAAGTCAATACACAGACATGTAGCAGGACTGGATACCTAACACTATGAGAGGATCCCTGGGATGTAGGGTTTTGAGTGGCATGGGCTGGGAAGTACCAGCTGCTGCCCTGGAGTGACTAGGAGTTAGGAAAAGTTGGGACATAGGCTCTGTGGGTGGAGTCTTTGATTCAGAGTTTTCCTGAGTCAGAGGATAAGCCTCTGTGTCCAAAGAAGTCCTGACAAAAACGATCGTTTGGACTGACCCTCCAAGCTCCATCTCCCAGCGCTCTCTGTTCACTTTTCCACCTGGATTGCCCCATTTAGCCTTCTGCCATGGACTGCCATGCCTGCTTGTCCTTGCCACCTAGCACATCTTATAACCCCAGTGCATTGGAATGAGGGCATATTAGCTTTGATATCTTCTTTTTCTGGCTGGTCATCCACATCCTAAATCCCACCGTGCTTCTGTCTCTCTTGGTCATTTATGGGGGATTCATGAGCACACCCATAACATGTTCTCAAACAATTTCACCTATTATCTGCCATTCTGAATGCCAAGGTAGGACCTTCCCCTGCAAAAATACTTGAGGATGGCATCCTACAACGTCCACTTATGTTTCTGCCCTTTAGTTAGTCCTGAAGTCTATACAGGTTCTGTAGGCATACAGACTTGTCAGACTCTGTGGTCACCCAGATTTTGGACCCATATATTAGGGAGGATATTTAACACTCAACATGCACAGGCCCGTTCACACGTAGTAGCTCACTTTACACTCACAACAACTCTATAATATCATCTCAGTAGCAGAATTTTTCATAAATTTTACAGATGAAGAGACAGAGGGTCCAAGTAGCTAAATGACTTGCCCAATGTTACACTCTTTTTAAAAATATAAAGTTTTATTCATTTCAGAGAGAGGAGGGGCAAGGGAGAGAGAGATAGAAACATCAATGATGAGAGAGAACCATTGATTGGCTGCCTCCTGCATGCCCCCCAATGGGGACTGAGCCCACAGCCTGGGCATGTGCCCCTACTGGAATCCAACCATGGCCTCCTGGTTCATAGTTTTATGTTCAACCACTGAGCAAAACCAGACGAGCCCAACACTCTTAATGAGTAGAGGGGCCAGTCTTCTTCTCCATGTCTGCTTGGCTTTTAGGTAAATGCTCCATGCTTTGTACCATGCTGACCTTCTCTCCCAAAGAGGGAAGATGTTCACTGGCAGGGCTCTCCTGGTCAGGTGTTACAGTGTCAATAGAAAGACACGTATGGATTATCTATGCTTCATAATTAACACCAGGACAGGGAGGGTGGAGCAGAAGGGCATTGACTGGGTCTTTTCTCTTTCCACACCATCATCTGCAATGGGTTATATAAGCTTTAAAGGAAAGTTTGCTCAGAACCCTTTGGGATTCCTCTGCCTACCCATATTTTTAAAAATGAAGAATTATATATTTTTGGTAGGCATTTTTCAATCAGTCAAAGCTCTTTATCACCTCTGGGCTGCTGCCTCTACCGTGTACAGCCTATGTGGCCTCTTGACCACCCACCATAAAACTAAGTGTACCCCTGAACCTACCTAAGGGTACTAGCAATTTATGAGGTCAATAGTTTGCCCAAAGGACCTCCAACTTGTGGCATTTCAGAAACTGGGACAAATGAAGCATAATTGGAAGGGTTTCTTCCTGCAGCCCCGCAATTTGGAACCAGGGCCCCTGGTGAAACATCAAATACTCCACATTCTAAAGAGAAGCCAGCTTTAAAAAGTATATGAGGAGGAGAAAGATGGCGACCGGCAAGAAGGTAGGGAGAGAGAGAGTGTGAGTGAGGAACCCATAGAGGAGAGTGTAGACGTGTAGACGTGTGTGGTGTGTATGTGGGTATGAGCTAGGGTCAGATAGATTCTGCAGGGCTTCCAAGGGGCTGCCTAACCGGGCAGTCCTAGACGGCGGAGCCCCGCGCACAAAGCGGACACTTCTCGGCGGCTGGTGCGGACGCGGAGACCACGCCATCTTGAGAAACAGAGCTGCCTGAGACTCGGATCCTGGCTTCTGACACAAACCAGGACCCTGCAGCCACTGGGGACAGAGAACTGCTATCACAGCTGCAGTGGAAGAAACAACAAGAATCCAGACTTCCCGGCAGATTCCCGTGAGTCAAAGAGCCTATCCCCCTCCCCGCAGGCGCACTCGGATAGCGCCATAGTAACTAATTGACACGCCCCTCACTCAAGCTGCAGAGCTTTGCGCAGGGACACGCGCTCTGCCTTAGGGAAGTTAGCGCACAGGACAGAAGCAGCTCACCTTCGGGGAAATCTGTCAGTGCGCACAGAGGGCTCCCCTTTGGGGAATTGGGGGGAATTTGGCTTGCGGGTCACAGCTCCCCTTCAGAGAATCTTAGAGCGTGCACAAAGGGGCTTCCCTTTGGGGAATTTGGCGCGCAGGACGGACTCCGCCCCTCTTCGGGGATTCTGGGAGAGTGCACAAAGGCAGCTCACCTTCAGGGATTTGAGAGTGTGCGCCCTAGCCGGTTTGGCTCAGTAGAGAGAGCACACACAGGACACAGCTCCACTTCAGGGAATTTGGCACGCCGGACACAGCTGCCTGGGATCCCTGACTCACAGCGCATTCACACTAAGAGCCAACGACCCCAATTGTTGGTGCATGCACACACAGGGACCCTGATTCTCAACGACAAACTGCACAAGGCAACAGAGACTCTGACACTCGATTCTTGGTGCAGATACAGGGAAACTCTGACTCCTGGCACATGCTAAGGATCTCATTTTCGGCACATACCAACAGTGTGGTGCTGACAGGGCCCCTGATTCTAAGTGTGCACACGAGACCACACGGAACACTGGGGACACTGACCCTGGGCAAGTCTGGTTCCCACCAACCAAACAGCCATACGTCCTAGTGTCAGAGCACTTCAGTGAAACTCGGGTGGAGCGAAGTCCCCACAGCACACGGCTGAGGTTCACACAAACGGAAGCTTGAGCTTTCTGGTGATAGCCAGAATGGGGAAACGAAATAACTCACAGAGGAAAGAAAATGTGGAGTCGCCAAGAAAGGAAATTAGTGAAACTGAAGCTTGCAACATGACCGAAAAGGAGTTCAGAGCAATGGTCGTGGAATTTATACATCGGATGGATGAGAAAATCAACAACTTATGCAAGAATCAGGAAGAAATGAAAAGTGATATAGCTACAATCAAAAACACCATGGAAAGTTTCAACAGTAGACTACAAGAAGCAGAGGACCGAATTAGTGAGTTAGAAGATCAGGTACAGAAACAAGCTCAATCTGAACAGCAATTGGAGAAAAAAATTAAAAAGCAGGAGGAAAGCCTAAGGGAGCTTCGGGACAACATGAAGCGAAGTAACATGCGTATAATAGGGCTGCCAGAAGGACAAGAAGAGCAGCAGGGATTAGACAATCTATTTGAAGAAATAATGACAGAAAACTTCCCGGATATGGGAAAGATAAAAGTCACTCAAGTACAGAGAGTCCCAAGCAGGATCAACCCCAAAAGACCCACACCAAGACATGTCATAATCTCAATGGCAAATATAAATGATAAAGAGAGAATCTTAAAGGCAGCAAGAGAGAGACAGAGAGTTACCTACAAAGGAACACCCATCAGATTGTCAAATGATTACTCAACGGAAACACAACAAGCTAGAAGTGAATGGAAGGAGGCATACAAAGTGTTGCAAAGCAAAGGACTGAATCCAAGAATACTATATCCAGCAAGACTATCAATCAAAATTGAAGGGGAAATCAGGAGCTTCGCAGACAAAAAAAGACTCAGGGAGTTTATCACCACCAAACCAGCAATGCAAGAATTGCTAAAGGGAATACTGTAAAAAGAAGAAATAAACAGGTAAGAAGGAATACAGTCACAAAAATAGATATGACTACAAACAAATACCTTTCAGTAATAACTTTAAATGTAAACGGACTAAATGCTCCAATCAAAAGACATCGAGTGGCTGAATGGATAAAAAAGCATGACCCATATATATGCTGCCTACAAGAGACCCACCTCAGAACAAGAGACTCACACAGATTGAAAGTGAAGGGATGGAAAAATATCTTCCAGGCAAATGGAAATGAAAAAAAAAAGCTGGGGTAGCAATACTTATATCTGACAAATTAGACCTCAAAGTAAATGCCATAACAAGAGATAAGGAAGGCCACTTCATAATACTAAAGGGAGAAATCCAACAAGAAGAAATAATTCTGGTAAACATATACGCTCCCAATATAGGAGCACCCAAATACATAAAAAAACTCCTGGAAGATATCAAGGGAGAGATTAATAGCAATATAATCATAGTAGGAGACTTTAATACCCCACTATCACCATTGGACAAATCCTCTAAACAAAAAATCAGCAAAGAAACAGCAATCCTAAATGACTCACTAGACCAGATGGAATTAATTGACATCTTCAGAACATTTCACCCCAAAGCCACAGAATATACATTCTTCTCAAGTGCACATGGGTCATTTTCAAAGATAGACCATATGCTGGGTCACAGGCAAAGTCTCTTCAAATTCAAGAAGATAGAAATTATATCAAGCATCTTCTCAGATCACAGTGGCATAAAACTGGAAATCAACTACAATAAATACAATCCAAAGAAATCAAACACATGGAGACTAAACAGCATGCTATTAAACAAGGCCTGGGTCACCAGAGAGATCAAGGAAGAAATAAAAAACATCATGGCAACAAATGACAATGAAAACACAACAATCCAAAATCTATGGGACACAGCGAAAGCAGTCTTGAGAGGGAAGTTCATAGCTCTACAAGCCTATTGCAAAAAACAAGAAACAATGGTAATAAATCACCTAACCCTACAACTCAAAGAGCTAGAAAAAGAGCAGCAAGAAAAGCCCAGTGTAACCAGAAGGAAGGAAATAACAAAGATCAGAGCGGAGATAAATGACATAGAGACCAAAAACAATACAAAAGATCAACAAAACCAAGAGCTGGTTCTTTGAAAAGATAAACAAGATTGATGGACCTCTAGCCAGGCTCACCAAGAAGCAAAGAGAGAGGACCCAAATAAACAAAATCAGAAATGAAAGAGGTGAAAATAACAACAGACCCCGCTGAGATACAAAGGATTGTTACAAAATACTACGAACAGCTCTATTCCAACAAACTGGACAACCTGGAGGAAATGGACATATTCCTAGAAAAATACAACCTTCCAAAAATCAATCAAGAAGAATCTCAACAGCTCAATAGGCCATTAACTATGGACGAAATTGAAGAAGTCATCAAAAAGCTTCCGGCAAACAAAAGCCTGGGGCCTGACGGCTTCACAGGAGAGTTCTACCAAACATTCAAGGAAGAACTAAAACCTATCCTCCTCAGACTATTCCAAAAAATTCAAGAGGAAGGAACACTTCCAAGCTCCTTCTATGAAGCCAGCATCACCCTAATACCAAAACCAGATAAAGACAACACAATGAAAGAGAATTACAGACCAATATCCCTCATGAACATAGATGCCAAAATCCTCAACAAAATTCTAGCAAATCGGCTCCAGCAGTACATCAGAAAGATCATACACCATGACCAAGTAGGATTTATCCCAGGAATGCAAGGATGGTACAATATCCGCAAATCAATAAACGTGATACATCACATAAACAAATTGAGAGATAAAAATCACATAGTCATATCAATTGATGCAGAAAAAGCATTTGACAAAATCCAACACCCTTTCTTGATAAAAACTCTCAACAAGGTGGGAATAGAAGGCTCATACCTCAACATAATAAAAGCTATATATGATAAACCCACAGCAAACATCATACTCAATGGACAAAAGCTAAAAACATTTCCCCTAAGAACAGGAACAAGACAGGGATGCCCACTCTCACCACTCCTGTTTGACATAGTACTGGAAGTATTAGCTAATGCAATTAGACAAGAAGAAGAAATAAAAAAGGCATCCAAATTGGAAAAGAACAAGTAAAGCTGTCTTTATTTGCAGACGACATGATATTGTACATAAAAAATCCGAAAGACTCTGTCAAAAAACTAATAGACTTAATAAATGAATTCGGCAATGTAGCAGGATACAAAATTAACGCCAAGAAATCTATGGCCTTTCTATACACCAATAGTGAACTTACAGACAGAGAGACTAAAAAGGCAATCCCATTTACCATCGCACCAAAAAAATTAAGATACCTAGGAATAAACTTAACTAAGGAGGTAAAAGACCTATACACGGAAAAACTACAGGACACTGAAAAAAGAGATAGAGGAAGACGTAAACAGATGGAAGAACATACCATGTTCATGGATTGGTAGAATCAACATCATTAAAATGTCCATACTACCCAAAGCAATCTATAGATTCAATGCACTCCCCATTAAAATACCAACGGCATATTTCACAGACCTTGAAAGAACTCTCCAAAAATTCATCTGGAATAAAAAAAGACCCCCGAATAGCCACAGCAATCCTGAGAAAGAAGAATAAAGTAGGAGGGATCTCAATACCAGATTTCAAGCTGTATTACAAAGCCTCTGTTCTCAAAACAGCCTGGTACTGGCACAAGAACAGACATATAGATCAATGGAACAGAATAGAGAATCCAGATATTGATCCAAACCACTATGCTCAATTAATATTTGACAAAGGAGGCATGAACATACAATGGAATAAAGACAGTCTCTTCAATAAATGGTGTTGGGAAAATTGGACAGACACATGCAAAAAAATGAAGCTAGATCACCAACTTACACCATACACAAAAATAAACTCAAAATGGATACAGGACTTAAACATAAGACGGGAAACCATAAAAATACTAGAGGAATCCACAGGCAGCAAAATCTCAGACATATGTCAAAAGAACTTCTTCACCGATACTGCCCCTAGGGCAATGGAAGCTAAAGAGAAAATAAACAAATGGGACTACATCAAAATAAAAAGCTTTTTTACAGCAAAAGAAACTATCAACAAAACAACAAGAAAGCCCACTGCATGGGAGAACATATTTGCAAATGGCATCACTGATAAAGGTTTAATCTCCAACATCTACAGGCAGCTTATACAACTTAATAAAAGGAAGATAAATGATCCAATAAAAAAATGGGCAACGGACCTAAACAGAATATTTTCAAAAGAAGACAGAAGGAAGGCCAAGAGACACATGAAAACATGCTCAAGGTCACTAATTATCCGAGAGATGCAAATCAAAACAACAATGCGCTATCATCTCACTCCTGTCAGAATGGCTATCATCAACAAATCAACAAACGACAAGTGTTGGCGAGGATGCGGAGAAAAAGGAACCCTCGTGCACTGCTGGTGGGAATGCAGACTGGTGCAGCCACTGTGGAGAAAAGTATGGAGTTTCCTCAAAAAACTGAAAATGGAACTCCCATTTGACCCAGTAATCCCACTCCTAGGAATATATCCTAAGAAACTGGGAACACCAATAAGAAAGGAAATATGCACCCCTATGTTCATAGCAGCACAATTTACAATAGCTAAGATCTGGAAACAGCCCAGGTGCCCATCAGCAGATGACTGGATCAGAAAACTATGGTTCATCTACACAATGGAATATTATGCTGCCATAAAAAAGAAGGAATTCTTACCATTTGCAGCAACCTGGATGGAATTGGAGAACATTATGTTAAGTGAAATAAGCAAGTCAATGAAAGAAAAATACCACATGATCTCACTCATTTATGGATAATAAAGAACATTAAAAACTTGAACAAAAAGATAGATACAGAGGCAGTAAAGCATCAAACAGTCTGTCAAATTACAGCAGGAAGGTTAGGGAGAGGTGGGGAAGATAAGAGATCAATCAAAGGACTTGTATGCATGCATATAAGCATAACCAATGGACGCAAAACTCTGGGGGGTGAGGGCATATATGGGAGTGGGTGGGGGGGCAATGGTAAGATATGTACACATATAATACCTTAATAAAAAAAAAATTATAAAAAAAAATAAATAAAAAAAAATAAAGAGAAGCCAAAACCTAGCTGGTTTTTCTCAGTAGATAGAGCATCGGTCTGTGAACTGGAGGGTCCTGGGTTCGATTCTGGTCAAAGGCACGTGCCTAGGTTGGGGGCTCAGTCCTCAGTGGGGGCCATGCAGGAGGCAGCTGGTCAATGACTCTCTCATAATTAATGTTTCTACCTCCCTCTCCTTTCCTTGCTGAAATCAATAAAAATATATTTTTAATGAAATAAAGAGAAGTCAGCTGTCACCCCAGGGCCTTATTAAGAGGCTGCAAACTAGTCCTGCCATTCCTAATTATCCCAGTCATCCTTATCTCCCATTAAGACATTTTATGGGACACAGTGTTTATGGCCAAAAGTTATCCATGCCTTCCACCCATCGCCACTGCCATTGGGGAGGGAAGAGGGCATATATTTCCCCCAAAATGAAGTGTGCTTCAGAAAGTCATTCATCTAGATTAGGAGTGCCTATAAGAAGGGGGGTGGGGGATGAAATCTCACTCCCCAGCTGATTGGTTACTGCAGCCCCACCCCTCCTCCACCCCAATGCTGCCTGATGACAGACATCCTGTAAGAGTTTAACATCAGGAGTTTGGATTGTCAGAAATAAAAGGTAGACAAGATAAAGTGGAAGTCTATGCTAGGAAAATTACACATATCAAATGGGCAAAGATACCACACCTGCCTAGGTACCCAGCAGTGGAGAGAAGCAGGCCAAATCAGGAGACTAAGGTCACCTCCTTACCACCTGCAGCTGTCTTAGGATCGCCCCAGCCTGCTCTTTTACTGCCTCTCTCTGCCATCAATCTCAGAGGCTTGAGGGCTCGGAACATAGAGAGGAGACAGGGAAGAATGGACTGTACCCTCACTAGCTAGCACCCAGTTCCTAGGTTGTAATTTCCATAAGGATATATTCCTCATTCCTAGCCTGTGCTTGGCCCAGAGAAGACATGTGGTAATTGTGTTAAAAAATGAATTTGTGAAGGCAAGTACATAATAAAAGTTAGTGCTCACCTTCCACCCCCTTTCTCAGTCACTCATGTCTTTCCTGGTTTAGGAGTTTTATTTGTCAGTCAGCGGAGGATGTCCTGTTGGCTCAGAGACTTGCTTATGTAACAACGTGGTATGACCCAGGGTGCACGAGTTGAGTGTTCTGAAGGAATATCAGTCTGGGCAGGGCTTAGGCTCCCACAGTCCTTAGTCCCACCCTTAACCTTGCATTTCAGCTCAGTGGGCAAAAGGGAATACTTTTCAGCTGTTCGCACTCAGCTCTGCTGCTGCATTACCACAGACTTCCAACAGCATCATGAAGTTGGTGGGCTTCCTCCTCCTTGTGACCATCATCACCCTCAGCCCAGAGGTACAGGAGCTTCAGGCTTCGGTGATACCATTGAAACTGTTGGGTGAGTCTGGGCAGAACGCAGCCCTGGTTTTTTTTGAATGAGGGAGCCAGAAAGTTGGACATCATGGCCCAGTGTGTGCAGGAGCGGGGTGGGGGAGAAACAAGAGAAGGATGAATATTCTAGTCAAGGAGACATTGCCGGGACCCACTTTGACTGCAGAATCTCTCTTCTTCTGCCTCCACTTTCTCCCCCTCCTTTCCCTGGTCACCCCTCCACCTGGACTCTCCTCCACTCCTCCTCCTCTACCCCCTCATCAGCCATCTTCCACCCCCCCAGCATCTCTCTCTTTCTCTACCAGTTTCTTCATCTCTTGCTACAAATAAATTGGATTGTCTAGAGAAAATATGCTCTTAATTATGTTAAACTCTAATCAACTCATTCTCTTCCTTTCACCATCGGCATTCTCAAAGAAGTAATCTTAATTCTCCACCCATACTTCATCCCTCCCCTTGAAGCCTGACTATAGTCTCCATTGCTGCCCCCATCACTGCTGAAACTTCTCTCCTGGATCCTGTTGACAAATCTCTTTACTCTCTTCAGTAGCCAAAGTCTTTAGCCTCTGCAGCATCTGACAATTTTTGCCACTCCACCAACTCGCCAACTGTATTTCTTTCTGCTTCCTAAAGACTATTAGATTTCACTCTTACCCCTCTCTCTTCTTTGCTCTCCTCCCCCTCCATGCAACTGGTTGCCAATTAGTGTCCATTTTTTGAAATTGTCTCTTGCATATGTTCCTTCCTTTCTACTCCACATTGCCACGCTGTATTTCCAGCCCTGATTACCCCATGCTTGAGCTTGTGCCACAGCCTCTCAGCAGCTCTTCCTGCCCCCCTCTTCCTCCTGAAGTTTAATTGCTTGTTGAATCCTGGTTCACTCTGTGCTGTGGCACTAGAATAACCTTCATAAGCAAACAGCAACGTTTCCCTCTTGGCTTGCCAAATGAAATCCAAACTCCTCAGGTACTCAAGATCCATTTTCTGTAACTTTGTCCCCTGCCCACTTTTCCTGCTTAACTTCCAGCAGTTTTCTAATGCTTATCCACCTTCCATTTGCCATTCCTCCTGTATTCCTTGTATTTCAGAGTGAGGGGTGAGGCAGATGAGGCGCCTAGGGCACAACATTTAAGAAGCTACTCATTCTCAGAGTTGTGCAAATGCCTCCTTAAATATTGTGCCCATGGCACCTTACCTGCCTGTTCCCTTTTCCCTTTGTGGACTTTTGCTAGTTAATTATTTTCTCTTCTCACAACACTCTACTGCCCCTCTCAATTCTGCCTTTAAAAATTCCTCACCTTTTTCTGGTTAATCTAACTGTAAATAAATGTCTTCTCTCTTCGGAGCCCCTTTAGTCCTTTGGATATACGTTTCTCAGGACATTTGTCACAAGGTGCTTTGTCTTTAGTGCTTTAAACGTGTCCTATTTTCATTGTCAGACTCTAAGCTGCAGGTAATGACACTATCTTACATCTTTGTATTTCCTGAGTGATTTACCTCTATGATTTATACATAGTAAGAAATCAGATATAATGAGTGTTCAAACTTCCATGAGCAGGGACAAGAAGTTTTTAATCCTCTCATCATAAATCAACAACAGCTAATAGAAACATAGAAGGATAGTACTGATTTGCTCTGAAATCTGCAAGTACATTGTAGAGATCCCACTAGGTCCCCTTCATACACATCTTTAAAGTAGTCCTTGTTTTATTGGGATTGTGTGAATGTATTATTTTTAACTAAAATATAAGATGTTGCCTGGGCAGTGTTGCTCAGTGGTTAAGCATTGACCTATGAACCAGGAGGTCCCAGTTCAATTCCTGGTCTGGGCACATGCCCGGGGTTGTGTGCTCAATCCCCACGGGGGTGGGACTGGGGGTGGGGGGTTGCAGGAGGCAGGCAATCAATCATTCTCTCTCATCATTGATGTTTTTATCTCTCCCTCTACTTTCCTCTCTCTGAAATCAATAACATATTTTTTTAAACTTAAAAATAAAAAATATAAGATATTAATGAATATTATTCTGAAAGTAATCATTTAAATTACATTATGTATTAAATTAAAAGAAAAAAAAGGTGTAACTGGTTCCTTAAACAAGGGCTGTCCTCTCTAGACCCTGTGCCTAAAGCATAATGGTATTCAGCTGGTCTGTTCTAATGTAGGCACCTGTGTTGAGCTCTGCAGAGAAGACTGGGACTGTGACGTAGGGGAGCACTGCGTCAGCAATGGGTGTGGCCACATCTGTGCTACAGACTAAGGACAGGTAAACACATCAGGCCCTTGCTTTCTGTCTTCAAACCTTGTCCAAGCCAGGAGGCTGTACACTTGGCCCTGATGGGACTTTCCAGAAATTGATGGGACAGAAGCCTGTCTTCAAAACATGTGGCTGTTTGGAGGTCCTTGCCCAGGAAGACAGATGAAAATGGGGGCCTGTGGATGAAGATTACAAGGGATGTGGTGGAGAAGGAAAAGAAATCTATTCCTCTTAATAAATCAGCATTGTAAAAATGTACCCACACTACCTGACTTATTTGGGCAGGGGTGATGAGGAGAAGGAGGAGGTGGGGGCTGGATAACACTTGTTATACAACAAGGACTGCATTATATTCTCCACAAGCACTGTCCAATTTATCCTTACAACAGCCTTGTGACTATGTTTATTATCATTACCATCTATAATAATAAAAGCATAACATGCTAATTAGACCAGACGTCCTTCCAGACGACCTTCCCGATGAAGCCTGGGCTGCGACAGAAGCCCGGACGAGCCATGCCAAACCTAAATCCTTTTCACAGTCTCTTTTATGCCACTTCCACTGTGATGATAAACAGGCCTCCCATCCTTCTAGACCAGTACGTTGGACATCTCTTATGCACTGCTTCAAATACTCTTCCCCTTACATTCCTATTGTAATCATTGCTACAGTAATCAGTTTATCTCAGTCATCTATCAGCTTAGCATAAAATAACTGTCGAGCCTTGCCTTGAACTTGTACTCTAGTACACCACACCTCTAACTTTTGCCTCGGGGGCTTCTTTGACTATACAATAAGAGATTCCTGCAGGAGCCATCACATACTGATGATTGCTCAGCTCAGAAGCACTGGAGAATTCATGCTTGATGGGGCAACATTTGGCAATAGAAGTCAAAGACTTACAGATATGTGGTTACCCCTTCCATTCCTGGGGTGGGGGGAGGGGGACGGATTCTGAGCGCATTCTGAAAGGCTTCTCAGAAAGTCCTGAGGATTGGGGAATCACTCACCCCATGCAATGGCCAACTCAATAGCATATATTTGTATTGATTCTTCTTTCTTCCATGTTCATTCCTGAATAATTCACTCACATACTAACCTTAACTGAGGCTCTGCTTTATGAGAACTCGAACTAAAACATCAGTGACTAGATGTCAATTCCTGATCTTCTCTGAGCAAATGCTTAAATATCACAAATACCGTATTTTCTGGTGTATAAGACGTCTTTTTAACCCAGGAAAATCTTCTATGTGCCCAGTTGTCTTATACGCCGGAAAATACGGTACATATACACACATCACATACACATGCGCACAAACCAAAATAATAATAGCAAGCATAATGAAATCTAAATTCAAACAAAAAATAAATATTTCTCCCCCAAAGAAGCCCAAAGTCTTCAGAGAATTAGCTCTTCCAGAACATACTCCCAATTTTCATTGCTAAACAGAAGTGCTTTATTCTCAGGATAAAACATGTACATTCAGGTGACTTCAAGGTTCCCCCCAAGAGCCATGGGTGAGAATTTGCTTTATATTTTGCATAACGCAAAGGTTTTCCCAGTCTACCCAAATGTAAATTCCAAGGCTTCACCTCTTGGGGGACTGAAAACTGCTCACAGCTTTAAAAATGGCTCTTTTCTTTTCCAGCATTTTCCTTTTAAGGTTTCAGGAAACCTTGGGGGTGTCCAATCTCAACCAGGTCACCCTTAGGCGGGTTGTATCTTACACGGTTCCGTCTGAACTCCTGAATTACTTGTGTGGTGAGATGTCTCAAAAGCCACAGGATGGGTTCCCAACCAGCCGCAAGGAATACTGGGGAATGTAGCCTTACTCAGGGTGGTTTTGTGCCTGGGGGAAAAGTCAGGGGCTGAGATCAGATGTAAGCAGAGGAATGTGGTAGAACTAGCGGTTCCTGCCACTGCCATCCACAACGGCCCCCCCCCGCCCTCCGCAAGTCTGGCCCGAATCCGAAACTCTGCTCCTCAACGGGAATGTCATTCCCGCTCAGAAACAAACTTTCTGGGAGAACAAACACAGTCTCCGCCCTTCAGTCAGGGCTCAGGGAGCGGCGAGCGGGGTGAAAAGTCTCCGAGCTACATGTGACAGGTATTTACCTGCAGGGCCCGTGTTCTCCCAAGTCTTGGAACCCTAAGGCTTTGGGTTCGGCTCTAAGGAAGGTGTTTCCGGAAGTGGAGCGCGGAGCCCAGGATGCCCCGGAAGTATTTCCCCACGTTCTACGTAGGAAACATGGCGACCGTGCAAGTGGCCTGCTCCCCTTTGGGCGGGCCGCCGCGAGAGGCGCCGCGGGAGCTGCCCCGGGAGCAGGGCGCTGGGTTCCGCCGCCTGTCGGCCAGGCTGCGCGCCCTGCGCCCGGATGACAGCAGCGCCTCCCGCACCGAGATCCACCTGCTCCTAGACCAGCTCATCTCCGAGAACTACAGCGCGGGCGGCGGCGTGGCCCCGGAGGTAGGCGGGGTGCCGGCGGAGGGGACTCCGGGAGTCTGCCGGCCCCGGCCCCACCCCTCGGGGGACCCCAGCCCGTAGCTCCCGGCTGCCTGTCCGGGCTTTCCTTTACCCCCCACCCCCTCCCTCTTCGCATTCCTTAATTCCAGGCTGGTTTGCCCCTTCCGAGCGTGGCTCGTTGCCTTTCCTCTGCCTGGAAGACCCTGTAGTGCTTGTCACACTTGCATCTTTCAAAGCCCGACTGGATGACTTCTGCTCTGAGACCGACGCAGGTGTCATCTCTGGTTACACCTTCCCGGCCACCCCCCGCCCCTTCCCGCTCCACTCCCTGCATCCAGAATACTTTGTCTATAACCTTCACTGCTGCTCTTTATTGAGTGCATGGCGCAGGGGCCACGTACGGTGCTTTTCCGTGTACGGCTCCAGGAACTTTAGAGCGTGGGTATTATTAAGTCTGTTTTACTGACAAAAACACTGAGGCCCGTAAAGAGCCAGTGTCCTATTGCTGGCAAAGGCAGAGCTAGACTTGGAACCTAAGTCTGTCACCAAGCCCCTGCCTCTTTGTGCTCCTTCATGCCAGCTCTGCCTCTCTCTGCCACCCCTTGAGAAGTACTCTGAGTAAGGTTATTCACACACATCAGGCCTCGGATGCTATTGACTGAATTCCCTGAACACCTGACCCAGTCCCACTGGTGCTCACAGGCACCTCAGACTTGACAGTTCCTCACCGTGAGTCCACATACCATGCCCCACACACAAGCACAGGCACGGTCTGCCAACTTACACAGGTACAGACCTGTTCTTCCCCTTTCCTTCCTTCCAGAGCCTATCCATCCTGGGTTCTTTACAGTCTGTCTCCTAATATTTCTCGGTCCATCCCCTCCTCTCTATACCAAATGCCAATGCCGTCGGCCCTCGGGCCAGGGGACTCTTTCTTTAACTTATTGCCTGCCTCCAGTCCAGCCCTTCTACAACCCATTCTTTGCTGACAGAGTGATCTTTTCTTTCGTGGAAGAAAATCTGACTGGAGAAGTAAAACTTTTGATTTGGGAAGATATGCAATATATATTAGTAAAGGCTCAAAGCAAATTACAGAACAGTTCATACCGTGTGAGACCCATATAGGGTGGGGAGATTTAAAAGTGCATGTACATTTTATAGAAACAAAGAGTTCACAACAAAGTAAGAGTTTGTGTTACTAGGGAGCAGAGTGGAATTAAGGGAGTAGATGGGGACTTTCGTTTTATTTGTATGATTTGATATTTTTGCACCAAAAATATGTGCCTTTCCAGTTTCCTGTTGTGTAACTCCTCTTCCGGTGCCCTGTGTGCAGTCTGTTACAACTTACTGCTCCTCAAGCACCTATTGGTATTTCACTCCAACTAGTATTTCCAAGTCTTTGCACTCCATTCCCTTTGCTTCCAATGTCTCTCAAGCCTTGTCTGTCTACAGATTTTTACTCATCCTTCAAATCATTCCACATTCTGCTTAAAACTCACTTCCACAAGACCTCCCTAATTACCATTATCCCAGAGTTTGTACTTAATTCTTTCAGCGCTTAGGTCACTTTAAGTATTTGTATTTCATCTCCCTCATTAGACTGTGAGCTTTTTAGGGCTCAGAAATGTGTTTGTTTATGTTTGGAGCACAAAGACCTGGCACATGGTAGGTGCTCAGAGCCTTTTTATTCAATAAACATCAATGAATGAATGGTGCAATTTTTGTTTTTTTAGAATTCCCTAATTTTACATTAAATTCATGCAAGCGTCATTTCTGATTTTCCCAGTGGCGATGAAAATCTGGTTTGCTGCTCAACTGGCATGGCTCAGAGGTTGAGCATCAACCTATGAACCAGAAGGTCACAGTCTGATTCCTGGTCAGGGCACATGCCCAGATTGTAAGCTCGATCCCCATTGGGGGGCGTGCAGGAGTCAGCACAGTGATTCTCTCTCATCATTGATGTTTCTCTCTCTCTCTCTCTCTGTCTTCCTCTCTTTTTCTCTCTGAAATGTATAAAAATACTTTCAAAAAGGAAAATCTGGTTTGCTACTTCTTGGTATTTTTTACTTCAGTGTGTGCTTTTATATTATGGAAGCCTTTCTTTGGTTATTAATTATACTGCCTCTACTTATGTAGAGACTGGAATCTTTAACCTGACAGAAACCATATTAATTATTTCTAGCACATCCTGTTTTTGTGCTGTCATTTCCTACTTTCTGCCTCAATTTTGAGTGTAACCGTTCACTTTTATTTTGTCTTTTGCAGAGGGGGTTCTTCACTTGGCTCTATGACCTTTCATTGTCTTTTTTTGTTTTGTTTTTGGTAGGATGTCAGCACTCTTCTTGTCCAAGCTTGCCAACTGGTGCCTCTTAATCAGAATCATCTTGTCAGCAAAGTGTCTCAGCTTACCCACCATTTACTTAACACATTACAGGTAATCATTTATGAAACTTTAGAATTCAAATTGTGCACTTTGAGAATAAGTAAGTACCTTTGAAACACTACATCTGTGGTAGGTATGATAGGCTGGTCTTTTGAGAAGCTAAAGAGAAAGGAAATGCCTGCTAAGAATGATATTAAAACAAATATAACTGATTTTTTTAAAAAATCCTGTACAATTCTAGAAGTTTCTCCAGATATCCTGTATAATTCTAGAAGTTCCTAAAGAAACCAATTTCATTCAGGCCCCCAGGTCTTAAATTTTTTCATGAAGGTGTATTTGACCAACATATATCTAAGAATAAATTGGAATAATCCCCTACACCTTTCCTATCAATATTTTTTTTCCTCTTTCCAAAAACTGCCATTTTTTGTGGTCTACTTTTAGTATTTTTTAAACATGAGAAGTAGCTTAGAGGTAAGAGGATGCTAGATAAAAACACCCTTTCTAATATCAAGATATATACTATAGCTCCCTTCTCTCTAGAACCGTTTCCAACTTGCTAAACAAATTTATTATTTTTTTATGAATGGTTAAAATATTAAAGCTATTACTATAAGATACTGCATGAGTATATGAATGTAGTTCACACAAAACTTATTAATTTAGGGTGCTGTTGGCGTCAAGAGACAGAAAAGCCAGCCCAGGGTAGCTAAACAATTTTTTTTTAATTATGCCCCAAGGGAGGCAGCTCTAAGGGTACTTGAAATAAGAGGGTTACTGGTATCTTTCAATTTTGCCACCTGCAGTATATGGGTTATCCTTAGCCAGCATCTCTCACAGTCATAAGAAGACTGGTGACTGCTTCAATTCCAGGCATCAATGCAAAATAAAGAACACCCAGCAGAAGCAAAAGAAGTGTTTACTTTATGTCTTTTTTTTTTTTTTTAAGAATGAGGACATTTGGCCCACAGGTTCTCTAGTAGACCTCCCTTGATATTTGGCTGGGGAGACGTTGGTCATATGAAAACCTCTCTGCAGCAGTTTGATCAGGGAATGGTATGACCGTAAGTGGCTTAAATCGGGAGTTTCAACCTTGACTGCCCATTAGAATCACCTGGAGGGCTTAAGCTCCCTAGATCAGCAGTCGCCAACCTTCCTGACCTCACGGACCACCAGTGGTCCACGGACCACCGGTTGGCGATTGCTGCTGTAGATGATTGATTACAATGTGAAGTTGAAACCTAACATCACGGTTTCTCGACCTCAACACTATTGCTTTTGGATTGGGTAATTCTGTCCTGTGCATTATAGGATGTTTAGCAGAATCCTTGGCCTCCACCACTAGATGCGTGTAGCATCCCTCCAGTTATGACAAATCATAAATGTATACAAACATTGCCAAATGTTCCCTGGTGGAAAAAATTGACCCTGGTAGAGAACCACTGTCTTAGGACTTACCCTCAGGTCTCATGTAGAAGAGGTGGGCACCCAAACAAAATCTAAAAAAGAGGAAGTAAATGGTGGTAAGTTACCAACAGTGTCTGCTGCATGTGACTTCATAAATGGAGTAAGGCTGTTTTCAAGTTTAGAATTTTTCAGACTGATGTGATAGCTTCTGAACGTTTACTGTTCTTAGGTATATCATCTTTGTCACACTGGCAGTTGGAATCATTTCTCATCACCTATGGCATTGGTCGGCAAACTGCAGTTCGCGAGCCACATGCGTCTCTTTGGCCCCTTGAGTGTGGCTCTTCCACAAAATACCACGTGTGGGCGCTCACGTACAGTACCATTGAAACTTTGTGGCCCATGTGCAGAAGTCGATTTTCGGCTCTCAAAAGAAATTTCAATTGTTGTACCGTTGATATTTGGCTCTGTTGACTAATGAGTTTGCTGACCACTGACCTATGGCATCTACAGCCCTTAACCAACTCTCTAGCATTTAATGATAGTTTATCTCAGTTGTCTGTGAATTGGTATTTGGATTAGCCTGCTTTTCCCCAACAAGATTATAAACAACTGGAGGACAGGGATGTGCCATCTCTTCCTGTTGTATTCACCTCATTATGGTGGAGACCTTGTAGCTATTTAGTAAACATTTATTCACAATGTTTTCGTTGAGCATTTACTTACTATGTATAAGGCAATTTAGTTGAATTAAGAAATTTCAATGGATTGAGCCTTACATATCTGTATATTTACAGCTGCCAATGTCTGGTTAGTTCAAGGAAAAGTTACAAGGACTTTGCCAGATTCTACTTTGAGTAGAGGGAATAAAGGGGAAGAAATAAACAAGACTCTGAGGCAGAGAGAAGGCCCTGTCTTGATGAAACTTTCAAGGCCTATAGAGCTGATCTTTTTGACACAAAAAAATGGACACACCACACTCTCTCTCTTACATAGCTTAATTCAGATGAGTATATGTGTCTGAAAAGGATTTAAAAAAATTTTGAAGTAGATCATACATATTTTTTTCTCTATCTATAGGTGATAGTTGACGAGCGAAACCTGGATTTTCTGTTGGCGTATACAATTTCTGCCATTCAACAGTGCAGTTCCTGGACACATGTGAAAATTCTTCAAGCCCTGGCAGCTCTGGTTTACGGCAATGGCTCAAGATGTCAAAAGGTAATTTAAACTGTGTTTTGTTTGTTTGTTTATGTTTTTTGAAGGGTTATGAGCACAGGTTTTGAACCAACAGGCCTTTTTTCAGGTTTCTGTCCTGCCATTAATTAGATGTGTCTTAGCAACCTTTACTCAACCACTCTGAGGCTCATTTCCTCTTGTGTAAAACAGTTCCTCAGGGATGAAGTGAGACAACGCGTGTAAAGTGCTTGGCACTTGGTAAATATTAACCATTATTATTTATTATCATTACGCAGCCAAGACTAAATACTTTGGCAACTACCTAGGCTGGGAGTGATGATCCTTACTAATGTCTTTGGGCATATCTTTGCATCCCCATCTAAAAGATATCTAGCCCTAGCTGGTTTGGCTCAGTGGATAGAGTGTTGGCCTGTGGACTGAAAGGTCCCGGGTTCGATTCTGGTCAAGGGCACATGCCAGGGTTTCGGGCTTGGTCCCCAGTCAGGGCCGTACAGGAGGCAGCCGATCAATGATTCTCTCTCATCATTGATGTTTCTATCTCTCTCTCCCTCTCCCTTCTCTGAAATCAATAAAAATATTTTTTAAATAAATAAATAAAAGATTTAGCTAGCAGCTAGTCTCTTGGTATTTACCTGCCCTTCAATTTAAAAAATGAAATCTGTCTAAAGAGTAATGTTTTTCAGAAGCTGTTCTTTGACCAACACCAGCTGTCATTTTGTTTCAGTATCTCCCAGACTTACTAGGCAAGAGTGGACTCTTGATGAAGTTGAGTGACTTGGCTCAGTCTGACCCTGAAGTTAGGAGAGCTGCAGTGCATTGTATGGCAAACTTATGTCTCAGGTACGTGGGTCCCATCAGACTTCCCAGTTGTAATAATATAGGGCCTCTCGTGGGCTCCTTGTAGGTGGTTCAATCTGTCTGAAGCCAGAGCCAACTTAGAAAATCAACCTACTTTGCATTTCCTAAGCTCTTTGCTAATAATATATTGCAGAGAGCAGTATATTATTAATAAAGATTTTTATTAAAGATAAAAATCTTTTAATAAAGATTTATAAAGATATAAAATCTTTACAACCCGTGATTTTGTGCATCTGGGATTCTCAAAATAAGTCCACTTTTCATTGCCAATCACAATTCGATGCAAAAAAAACCTTTCCTTTGTGCCATTGAAGCAAAAGATTTATTTTAAATCTTTATTTAAAAATCTTTTAATAAAGATATATTATTAATAAGATTTTTAATTTTCATATTGTTTGTAAAGAAATGAAGGAAAATAGACTAGGACCTTATTTCTAAAATATAGTAAAAGTGATATATGTGCAGTATGTCAAGTTTTTGTTTTCTACTGGTATAAATTCTAATCTTACTCAGTGTTTTAGAAGGATCTATTCATATGAATTTAAGCTTTGGTGAGATTTGTCTGTCAAGGACACTTTCTTCTAAGAAAATGGAACCAATCCCAGCTGCCCAATTCTAGACTTATGCAGTAGAAAGTGAGCAGCACAAACTTGAACTGACTAGGATATTTTGTCTCTGCATTGCAGTGTTGTCCAGGGACTAGGAAGGCATGTTTAGCTGTGTGATTCTGACTTGACAGGATCTGTCGGCATGATTTCCCTTGCAGAATTAAATAAGATTTCTCTCTCCATACTTCTTCCACTACAAACTTCTATAACTTTTCCCTATGGAAACCATTTTTCTTTCGTCCAATTCATTTCAGTCTTGGGCCTGTACCCAAGTGCACAGTCTTCCATAATACAGTTTCACTAGAGAGAACATTCCAACTCCATCGTTCTGTTATTGCTACTTTTAATTCTTATTCTTTTGCAAGAACCATTTTGAAGGAGACTGACTTGCTTTCTCTGTGTGTGTTTTAGTGTGCCAGGACAGCCATACTTGGAGGAGCCCTACCAGAATATCTGCTTCCAAGCTTTCTTGACCATTTTACAGTCTCCAAAATCATCTGATATGGATGACATCACATTTTGCATGGTAGGTGGGACTGTCACTAATCTTGTGACTGTAACAGATGAGACTAGAAGCAGCAGTGGAACCAAAGCCGTTACCAAAGATTTTAATTTGGTTGCTACTAGTATATTAGTGTTGTCTGGAGATCTAGGCATAAGTGGAATGTTGATAACCTAAAAAGACTGAAATCGTATCTTTCAAGTTTAAATTACTTGAAACTGTTTTTGTTTGTTTTGTTTTGCTGTTGTTTTTGTTTTGCAAGTCTAGGTTTTTAAAGAACACTATTTTCCCCCCTCCTGACTATAAAAGCAATATAGTTTCAGACTAGTGACTTTTTTGTTTTTATTTACTTATTTTTAATTTAATTCTCACCTGAGGTTATGTTTATTGATTTTTTTTTTTTTATAGAGAGGGGCAAAATGGGGGTGGGGGGATAGTTAGCTTTTTATATAATCATTGTCATAATTGATGGAAATTGAAGTTTTTTCAGTGTTTCCACTATTTCAAAAAGACTACAGTTTACATCCTCTCCATGTGAGGAGCATTTCTTAAGGATAGAATTCTGGAAATGAGATTACTGAGTCAAAAAATCAATCTTGATCAGAATTGCTCTCCAGAAACCTGCTCCCACATTCATTTCTTTGCCTTTGGGAGCTGCTGAGGTTGTTGTATTATAGATTCCCTGCTTCTTATCTCTGCTGCCACTTTTTCATTCCTATCACTTTCTTCCCACTGAATGTCTCCTTTTTTTTTTCTTACCATTTGTACATGCTGATTTGTAAACATGTATGATAAGACCACTCTTATTCAATAAAAACACTCTGTTCTGGAAAATAACTAGTAGTTCATCAGATGTCTTCCCTGGATCTTCATGGGGTATTTTTGTTTTTGTGTTTTTCCCCCTCCCTCTTTGAAGGTTTTTTTCATCATCTAAAGGTATTTTCTCTTCCATCTTAAGTGGTGCTAGAAAGTTGATCCCTGGGCAACCAAATTTCATTTACCTTTTAACTTGGTCTTCTTTTCCCCCCTAGTTGTTACAAAATGCATTAAAAGGTATACAGTCTCTTCTAAATGGTGGGAAAATGAAATTGACACAGACTGATGAACTCGGAGCTCTCCTAGCTGTGCTCAAGGTAAGGCATTGTCTGTTTAAACCCACATCCTCATTATGGTTAATATCTTTCCTATTTAAACCCCAGGCATAAGGACCGTCACTCCAAGGCTAGTTTTAGCGTATTATGTTTTAAAAGAAGAATAAAAATGTTCATATTCAAACTTACTTAAAATTAAGAACTGAAAACAATAAACCTTGCTTTATTGAGTACATGTCTCAAAATTCTAAAATTTTATCTACACTTAGGAAGGGACTATGTATGATCTGGAAATAATTTAATTTTAGATGATCTTGAAACTGTATTTGAAAGAAGAACCAGGTCTTCTCCTTGCCTCTTGCCCCCCTATAATAGATAGGCCAATCAAGATGTGTGTCAGGCCCTAGCTGGTTTGGCCCAATGGATAGAGCGTCGGTCTGTGGACTGAAGGGTCCCGGGTTCAATTCCAGTCAAGGGCACATGCCCAGGTTGCTGACTTGATCCCCAGTAGGGGGTATGCAGGAGGCAGCCAATCAATGATTCTCATCTTTGATGTTTCTGTCTCTCTCCCTTCCTCTCTGAAATCAATAAAAAAATGTTAAAGAAAAAGAAAGAAAGATGTGTGTCAGTAGGCTGCTAGGACATCCTTTGGCTTCTGAACTTGCCAGTCAGTGGGAAAGTCAGGTCAGCCTCTCTGGGGACCCAACTGTCATCAGTATGGTCAGAAAATAGTAAGAAGCTTTGTGCTAGCCTCAGATTAAAGCCATGTATGATAACTTAGCTTTATCATGACTAAAATTTTCATGTTTTCCCTGTGCCATCTCCCTACTCCCAAATAGATAGGCAGACAGATATCTACATGTGGACATGGATAAGCTAAATTAAAATTTTATATTTAGATAAAATAATTACATAAACCTGGATAAATTTTATAACAATAAATAAAATAATAAGTAAATGAATAAACTAAAATCAGATCTAATCTGATCAAATCAGATCTTGCTGGATGTGATTAAACTCTTCATTAAGTCTTATAAGCTATCTTCTGTCCCATTTTTATTTCCTTAATAAGTTTCTAAACATTAATTTGTTGTCTTTATGATCCGGAACATAATGAATAATTCTGGTTCTTTATTTATGTTTTTTGTGTGTGTGCTTTCTTAATCGTCATCATTAGAAATCCATGTTTCATGGACTCCCCGGAATAAACATAGAGATGCCCACGGTATTATACCCTACTCCACTTCCTCAGTATGATGGACGACCACCGGTCAAATTGCAACTACCAGAATCCAGTGCTTCTCGACCAACTATGGTACATTTATGTCTATTTAGATTTAAGTTGCAGATTGTTTTTATTGCTTGCTATGTGTTTTCTATGATTTGCATCACTATTGTGCCAAAGGCTCACTTTGAATTTGATCCAGTTTAGGGATTTTAAAATAATAAATTTAAATTCAACACACTGCTGAAAATACCATTTAGAGCATCTTATACTTCTAAGATATCTAGTCAGTATAACAGCAATAAAAATGAGCATTCACTTTACACCCAAAGCCCAGCATCCTCATCCCTCAAATGCTCAAGAGTCAGCATTTGAGGGATGAGGATGCTGGGCTTTGGGTGTAGGGCTTACTGGTATGTATTTTTGTGAAGGGCTTACTGGTATGTATTTGCAACTGCCAATTCTGATGTCCTAGTGCTGTGGTCGGCAAACTGCGGCTCGAGAGCCACATACTGCTCTTTGGCCCCTTGAGTGTGGCTCTTCCACAAAATACCACGGCCTGGGCGAGTCTATTTTGAAGAAGTGGCGTTAGAAGAAGTTTAAGTTTAAAAAATTTGGCTCTCAAAATAAATTTCAATCGTTGTACTGTTGATATTTGGCTTTGTTAACTTATGAGTTCGCCGACCACTGTCCTAGGGCAAAAGCAGCCACTATCTTAATGAATGAGTATGGCTGTATTCCAATAAAACTTTATTTATAGAAACAGGCTGTGTATACTAGGCTGGATTTGGCCTTTGGACTGTAATTTTCCCTCTCTAGACCATTAGAACTCAATTACCAGTCAGCAGATGGGTTAATACTTCCCCAGGCAAGATCTTTTAACATGTCTTTAACTGGTTTTGAAGTGTGTGATGGTGCATCATCATGAAGCAAAATTACTTGCCGTGTCTTCTTGCCCATTCTGGTGGTTTTATGATGAAAGCGTGGTTCAAATTGATTATTTGTTGTTGGTAGCGATCAGTATTAATGGTTTCACCTGGTTGTAGAAGCTCATAATACCACACCTTCCTGATCCCACCGAACGCAGAGCATTGTCTTCTTTCCGAAGCGATTTGGCCTTGCAGTCATTGTTGATGGTTGACCTGGATCAACCCATGATTTTGTGCGTTTGGGATTCTCAAAATAAATCCACTTTTCATCGCCAGTCACAATTTGATGCAAAAAAAAACTTCCTTTGTGCTGTTGAAGCAACATTTTACTGATGACTTTTCGGTTTTCCATTTGTCTTTCGTTCAGTTGATGTGGCACCCATTTTCCTTCCTTTAAAATCTTTCCCATTGCTTGTAAACGATTGGAAATTGTTTGCTGAGCTACGTTTAATCTTTCTGCAAGTTGTTTTTGAGTTTGACACGCATCTTCACCCAATAATGCTTGTAATTGTTGGTCTTCAAACTTTTTTGGTTGACTTGGACATTCTTTGTCTTTCACATCAAAATCATCACTTGTAAAGTGTTTAAACCAGCATTCACAAGTATCTTGAGATGGAGCATGTTCACCATAAGCTTCCCGAAGTATACGCTAACTTTCAGCAGCACTTTTCTTCAAAATAAAGTAATGAATTAAAACTTCCTGCAAATGCTCCTTTTTTGGCATGAAATTCGACATTTTTAAGTGTAAAAATATCTATGATGTTAACACCTTCAGAAAATTTGACATATGAGCCAAAACCGGTTTGGCTCAGTGGATAGAGTGTCGGTCTGCGGACTGAGGGGTCCCAGGTTCCATTCCGGTCAAGGGCATGTACATTGGTTGCGGGCACATCCCCAGTAGGGGATGTGCAGGAGGCAGCTGGTCGATGTTTCTCTCTCATCTATGTTTCTAGCTTCTATCCCTCTCCCTTCCTCTCTGTAAAAAATCAATAAAATATATTTAAAAAAAAAAAAAAGAAAATTTGACATATGAAGTTTTGAAGCTTGTTGTCAATACAACAAAATAGCATGCATATCAAATTGCATCTATATCAACATATGTGTAACTCCATCTATTGAAAAAAATCCGCATTATTAACTGGTACACATAGTAGACTTTTTAGGAGTTTGAAGGGAAAGGCGAAGATGGATAAATAAACAACTGCAATGCAGTCTTGGGATTTCTTTCACCAGCATATTCACAGAGTACTTTGGGAACACATTCAGGGCATCCAAACAAATTGAGGAGTCAGAGACTTCTTAAAAGATGTGGCTAAACTGAGACTCCAGAATGAGTATTAGTACAGAAAAGGAACATTGTTATTTTGAAGGAACAAAAGATGCAAAAATATAGAAAATGGGGGTGCATATAGCCCATTGTTAACCAGTGGGAGTAGAGTGTCAGGTGTGCAGAAGGGAGGGGTCGGGCAAGTATGTAGCAGAGGCCAAATCCTAAGAGTCTTGTATAGTATGCTAAGGAATTTGGACTTTTATCATATGGTGGGTAGAGATTCAAAGAATCTTATAGAGCAGAGTGAGATAAGATTTGCATTTTAGAAAAGTAACTGGTAGCAAGTAAAAGGTTATGAGTCTGGAGCCACATTCATAATCTAAGATAGGAGTGATGAGGACCTTCTTCCCCAAGGTCATGGATTTTGAGAATCCAGAGGAGCACGGATTTGAAAGATTTTTGGATGTCAAAAAGCAGTAGGAGAAAAGTAACTGGCTTTTACTTAATATCTACACCTACAAAGCCCTAATGCTCTAAAACATGCATTGTACCTAATGGGTTAATGTTTCTCCTATACATCTAGAGTGGTATTAATGATGTGTCTTTTTTGAGAGAACTGAGAAAATAGTCACTCGTCATTTTCTATAGAACTCGATTCTCTTGCAGAATCCCAGTTGAGAAGGCTGAATGCTTTCACAACAACTGTGCAAGGTAGGTGCTGTTAGGCTTATACTTAAATGATGAAGGTCAGGCTCACAGAAGCTAAATGATTTGCCCAGGATCACAGAGGTGGAATATACTTGGTAACCCAGGCCAGAAGTTTTGCTGTCCCACATTTTTCATACCTTGCTTCTTATAATCCCACTAGAGGCCCGATGCACGAAGATTCGTGCAAGAATGGGCCTTCCTTCCCCTGGCTGCCGGCACTGCCTTCGCTCTGGCCCGGAGCCGCCTTTCAGCCTTCCCACGCTGCCCAGAGGCCCGGAGTGGCTGGAGTAGTGTGGAATGCTTGCGTCATCGCCATGGCGACGACGCAAGCATCCTGCCCTGCCCGCCGGCCACATGGTGCCTGCATATGCACATTAACCCATCATCTTTGTTGGGTTAGTTTGCATACTCACTGCTGATTGTCTGGTGGGCGTGGTGAAGGTGCAGTCAATTTGCATCTTTTTCTTTTATTAGTGTAGATAGGGTATGTGTAAGCACTTAGCATAGTGACTGACACATGGGGTGTTAAGTGTCACTTTTTTTTACTTCTTTCAACTATGTGTTGGGGACATATTTGGTAATTAACAAATGAGAAAGGACCAGTGACTCAGTTAGAAGCTGTTTTGAAATCCCTATAATATATATATGTATATATGTGTGTGTTTTTTCATTTGCTCTTTTCATCAGAATAGGAAGAAAAAATCAAAAATAAAACCAAAGAAAATCCAGCAAGAAGAGGAAGAGGAGGAGGATGAGTCCAGTGGTGAAAGAGAAGCAGCCCCAGTTATTGGCGTGGGCAGAGCGAACTTGCATGAAGGGAACACTCAGTCTCCCTCCTCCTTGGCTGTCCAGAGTTTGCGATTAGATGGAAGTGGAGCTGCAGGAAAAGATCGAGTCTCCTCACCCTTCAGTTCTTCCAGTTGGAAAAGGATCAGCAGTAGTGAGTCAGACTATTCTGATGCTGAAGGAGGCATGCAGAGTAAAATGAGGTAGTAGTATTTTGTTATATTTTTATATTCTAAATTGCATGTAAGTTTTTATAACTTTGCTTAAAACACTGACTGCTGCATGTGATTCAACTTAAATATTCTAATTTATGTGGGACTTTGCATTTCTCTGCATTTTGCCCATTCTCTCGATTTGCCTTTTACATGAGGTTTCTGCCTGGATCATTCTTTCTTTCACTGTTTTTTTTTTTTTGTTTTTACTTTTTGTCTTTTTGTCTTGTTAACCATTACTCAGCAGTCATGTCCTCTGAGAAGCCTTTTCTGAGCTTCCCTGCCCACATTCTGGCTTAGGTACCTCTACTGTGTGACCTTTTTACTTATCTGTACCTTAGTGTCAACATAATGTGTTGTAGTTATCTCTTCAACTCTGTCTCTGCCATTAATAAGCTGGTCAGTGGCAGGGGGCTGGTTTATGTCTGCCAACCTCAGCATAATGTCTGGCACATCCATGAGATACTCAGGACATGTTCGTTGGATGAATGGATGGTCTGCAGTTTCCTAACATCAAAATGCTGCCCTTTTATTCTCTATCTTGTATGTTTTTTAATTGTCAATTTTATTAATATATTATATAAACAAATTGCTTCAACATGTTTTCATTGTATTTTGAAAAAATACTTTTTAATATTAGCATCTTAGGACTTAGAATATTGAATTTCTCAATGTATCATTTGAGTTGGCTGAAATAAATTTTATTTCATTCTTATACTTTTAAGAATATTAAAAGGTTTTTTTCCTTTTTTCTCTTGGTTATTAAAGGTCTTACCAAGCCAAAGTTCGCCAAGGAGCATTAGCTTGTTTTCTTTCTACTATAAAATCAATAGAAAAAAAAGTTCTTTATGGCTACTGGTCCGCCTTTGTTTCCGATACACCTGAGTTTGGAAGCCCACAGTCTGTGTCCTTGATGACTCTGACATTGAAAGATCCTTCCCCAAAGGTAAGAGCATTTAGACTCTCAGTGTTATGCTAGGAAGAAAAACTTGACCAGTCTTTATTGTTTTCTCTGCCCTGTCCAATCTTACATGAGCACAGCTCTTACTAACACCAACCCAAGTGTGGGATGCAAGGGCCTAGCTCATGACTACTTTTAGGACGTGGTAGATAACCCCATTGTCTTTATTCCAATTAAAATTATCCTAAACATTTTGAAAATGAAAAATGTATATAGGAAGAAGGGGATCTGACTCCTGATTTTTAACTAACTGATGTGACTCATCCTGAAATTTCAGACGCGTGCCTGCGCTCTGCAAGCTTTGTCTGCCATCTTGGAAGGCTCAAAGCAGTTTCTTTCTGTTGCTGAAGATACCAGTGACCACAGAAGGGCTTTTACTCCCTTCTCTGTCATGATCGCTTCCAGCATCAGAGAGTTGCACAGATGTCTTTTGTTAGCGTTGGTGGCTGAGTCATCCTCACAGACCCTTACTCAGATCATTAAGGTAAATGTGCCAAGTTATCTGTTTCAATTTTGTATAATGTTTCGCAATGCTGAAAAGTAACTTGACTTAAGAATATAACTAGGGGGTCATTTTATTTGAAGATATCCTATTTGTACCTACTTGTTTGATCTTACCTACCACCCCCGTATGTCCAAATAAATGATTTACTAAAAAAAAACCCACTCCTTTATTTTTAGTTTTAAGTTGTACCAATGAGAAAACAAGTGCTATCTTCCTCTCACCCCCCAAAGACAGAAAAGAAAATGAGTGATTTTCAAATAAATGTGAAGACTTCTTTTTAAATTAAATGCTGTAAAATTTTGTTTTTATGTTATGGCTCAATCAGGTCTGTTGAGCAGCTATTCTTGTGCTTTGCAGTGCCTTGCAAATTTAGTATCAAATTCGCCTTATAACCGTCTGAAGCTCAGCCTGCTGACCAAAGTCTGGAACCAAATAAAGCCTTATGTCCGCCACAAAGGTTGGTGGTAGTTTAAAATTATTTGCTTCTTTATGTCAGTCAAATCTACATTATTAGTTTAAAAATATTCACAGCAATTGTATAGCTCTGAGATATCTCCACTTACTCTCCCCAAGTTTTCAGGAGAATCCAATTGCTAGAACTCCACTTTGACCTCTGAAGTACCACTGATGGAAGTGAGCTGGAAAATTGATTGTAAAGTTGAATGCCTCTTTGCTGCCGCAGTGCAGTAATCAGGGGATCCCTTTAGATTGAGCCAAGTGCAAGGGATCCCCTCCCTTATGTAATAGTTTATATCCTTTAGTCATAAGTAGAGGATGGATGGACAGTCAAATAGACAGACATCATCTTTTTAAAAAGAAAAACTGGAATATAAAACCTAACTTCTTTAACTTTATTTCCTCTGAAGATCAGTTAAAATTCCAGAACCTCAAATCCCCACTAACTACAGTCTTATTTCTTGGTATTTCCTGACTTCTTCCACACATAATATGCAGGGATAGGCAAAACTAGGGTCACAGTTGTGAGTATGTGAAACATCTTGTATTATTTATTAATTAATTATTGTAGTATTTTCCATATGAACAACTGTAAATCTACTTTTGCCAACCCCTATATATATACTGTAAACACTTGCCTTTAAAACATATGTTTTTCTTTTGTTTGCAAGCTTTATGATCTGACCACATTCTGAAAAGTTGAGTTTTTTGTTCAAAATTACAGAACTTGATGGAGGTATGGATTTTTTGTGTGAGTGACATCGTGGGAGGGGTCCTGGACCCGGACTCCCACTTCTGCCCTCTCTGAACTCTAATTTCCTCCTAACAGGAAGCATTATACCTATCTCATAAGACTTATAAGGCTTAACTTAAATAGTGACGTGTAAACTGAGTCCATTCACTCCTTTTACCAATGTGTAAAATGGGACCCCAAAAGATAAATCTTGCCTTAAGGTATCTCATCACATTAGTGACAGAAGTAAGATTAAAACAACCCAGGTCTTGTGGCTCAGTCCTCTGCTTGTTCCACTACATCTGTAAACTGAGGGGAGTGGACCATGTCTCAGAGGTCCCTTTCAAGTGTCTGACTCTATCCTCCATCAACTTGTTTATTAAAATTTTCAAGTCCACAAAAATTTTCAAATTTAAAAGAATAGTACGTTCTATTGCTGAACATCTATATCTCTACCTAGATTTAACAATTGTTAATTTTTGTCATATTTGCTTTCTGTGTCCCTTTCTACGTTTGTGTGTGTGTGTGTGTGTGTGTGTATAAATATGTGTGTATATATGTGTATTTGTGTGTATATATTTATATTGACTTTTTCCCTTGAACTATTTGAAAGTAAATTATAGATATGATATTTTTCCCTAAATACCTCAGCATGCATATCTTAAGAATAAAGATAATCTAAAAAACACAAAACCAATTTTCCACCTAAGAAATTTATATTGATTCTATAATATTATCTACTATCTTGTCCGCGTTTAAATTTCCCCATGTGTCCCCAAAAGTCTTTTATAGCTTTAAAAAAAACAAACAAAAAAAACAGCTATGTGCTCGCTTCGGCAGCACATATACTAAAATTGGAACGATACAGAGATGACCATGGCCCCTGCGCAAGGATGACACGCAAATTTCTAAAAAAAACCACCTATGTTCATTCAAGGTTTATGTATTGCATTTAGTTTTTATGTCACTTTAGCCTTTTAAAATCTAGAATAGCCCCCAACCCTTTTTTCTTTTTCTTTCATGATACTGAGTTTAGGAAAAGTCCAAGCCAATTGCCCTATAGAATATCTCACATTCTCAGTTTATTTGATAGTTTCTTCATAGTGTTAACTTACATTTCTGTCCCCTGTATTTCCTATAAGCTAGTAAATAGGTCTGGTTTAATTAGATTCAGATTAAACAAGGAGGCCATAATTCTTAGTTGCTTGTAGGGATAACTATGGTCCTTCTAACAGTTGTTCCCATGGTGATAGATTCTTACTGTTTCCTTTGACAGATGTTAATGTTCGTGTGTCAAGTCTTACACTCTTGGGAGCCATAGTATCCACTCATGCACCTTTACCTGAAGTTCAGCTACTTCTCCAACAGCCCTGTTCTTTTGGACTCAGCAATAGCGATTCAGCAACTCCTCACCTCAGCCCCCCTGATTGGTGGAAGAAAGCCCCCTCAGGACCCTTTCTGGAAGAAGCATCAATTAGCTCACCAACGGGGTCTTCAGAGCCCTGCTGGCTCATTCGACTTTGCATTTCCACTGTTGTGCTGCCCAAGGAGGACTCCTGTTCAGGTAGCGATGCTGGCTGTGCAGCAGGAAGCACCTATATGCCGTCCCCCATGCGACTGGAGGCCTTACAGGTAGGAGGTGTCATTTCCTTCACGGAAATGGAAGTTAATTATTCTTCCTTCATAGGGTGTGGGTGAGGAGTGAGTGAAAATATGTAAAGCTGAGCCGCATGTCAGCGGTGTCAGTGGGAGTTGTATTGTAGATGTGAGTGCCTTGTTTATTGTTGCTTGTTTGTTATGGTTGTTAGTGGCTTTGGTTGTAAAATGTCAGGTTCATTCATTTTCATTGCAAGCCATTTTAGTCACCTCAGGTATTATATGACAGATAGATATAGTAATTATATAGTAATTCTGAAAGAAATTATGTAGTTAATCTTTTTTTAAAATATGTTTTTATTGATTTCAAAGAGGAAGGGAGAGGGAGAGATAGAAACATCAATGATGAGAGAGAATCATTGATGGGCTGCCTCCTACACACACCCTACTGGGGATCAAGCCAACAACCCGGGCATGTGCCCTTGACCGGAATCTAACCTGGGACCCTTCAGTCCACAGGCTGACACTCTATCCACTGAGCCAGACTGGCTGTGTAGTTAATCTTTGATCTTCTATCTGCTTAGAGACAACAAAATATTATTGCTCCCTCAAAGGGAGAAAACAACTCTAGATTAAAGTATTGCTCCCTCAAAGGAAGAAAACAACTCTAGATTAAAGTATTTGCTTTTTCTGTACTCAAGTATGATCTAAGACAGATTTGGTCCTGGGGTCTTTACCTGCTTAATATTAAACATGTTCATTAATCTCTTTAACCTTTAACTTTTTTAGCCTTAGTTTCTTCAGCTGAAATGTTAAATTAAGACCTACCTCAAAAAATTATACCCAGGCTTACTTAAATGCAATAATATTGATAACCTTAATGAAACATATTTTGTAAATTATAAAGCACTATAAAATTATATGATATAGTTCATTGATTTTAGCCATAAAATAAAGATTATGGTTGTTCTGCATTTCATTCAACATCATATTTCAACACTTTGTTAAGTGTGAGTGGTTTCTGAAATATTGAAATCCTTTTCTGGGTATTGCAGCCCTGCATTCAGGGCTTGGAGTTCATGCTCTGTTCTCTTTGCAGGTGTTGGCTCATCTGGCAAAAGGCTACTTTTCAGTGGCTCAGGGCTACTTGATGGAGCTTGGAGAGGTGATTTGCAAGTGCATGGGGGAAGCAGATCCTTCTATTCAGCTTCATGGAGCAAAGGTGATTTTCATTAAAAAGCCACATGTTCTTTTTCTTTTTTTCCTTTTATATTCTTTCTTCTGTTGCATGTTCATCAGAGGTTTCTTCAAGAGGTTTCTGGTAGGAAAGTCATACATTCCTCTATTATCAGCTCACTGTATAAACCCAAAGAATTGATTTGGGAAGAAATTAACAATACAGTATATAGTTAGTGATTTTGCTTTGGAAAGAATGCCTCTGACATAGAAGTTACATAGAAAAGAAAGAAAATCAGTTGGAAATTATTTTTCCCCTTGATTTGAGGTAATCTTCACATGGAAGTAGTCTTTTACCTCCACAGTTCTAATACTTTGCTTTGATAACCTATTTCTTTTATCTTCATAGCTGCTGGAAGAACTGGGTACAGGCTTAATACAACAGTACAAACCAGATTCTACCCTAGCACCTGAACAGAGAGTGCCCGTCACCTTGGTAAGTAGATGTCAATTCCTAGGTTCCTCTTTTCTTAGTGCTTCAGTCAGCTTATTTTTTAGGTTCAATTATAAAGTGGAGTGGATGTTTCTTCCAGTGTCGAAACTTATGGCTTATTATCTTGGATAATGAGATACTAAGATAAATGGGTTTTATTTGCATTTCAGTTTACTTGCAGTCCAGGATGTGGTAAGATTATGTGTAACCAATTATTAGCTATGCAAAAACCAATTATTTCTTTTGCACTAAATCTAGTTTGGTTACTCAGCCTGCCCAAGAGGCAGACTAGAATGGTGAGGAGAGCCTAGAATTTAGACTCAGAAGGCAAGAGATCAAATCTAGGGAGCACCACCTAATTATGTGCTTGTGAATATAGTTTCTTCATTTTAAAGATGAACAAAAACCCTTAACTCATAGGGCTGTTGGAAGATTGAATGAAAGGTAAAGATGCTGACAAATGGTGGTGCTCAGTGAATGCTAATCCACTCCCTGCCGCAGTCCCCTTCCTGACTCCAATTAAATTCTTGAGATCTTAGGTTGTGTCTGTTGCCCCCACACTGTGCCAGTTCTTCTTTGGAGAAGGAACATGTGACCTCACAAAAAAAAGGCTCCTACTTAGTGCCAAAAGCAAAATCAATGCAACAGTTTTCTCCCTCTGCCCTCCTCATCCCGTTTATCCTTTTTCTTCCACAGTTTCCATCAAGCTTGCAGGGAATTAAGAATATCTAGCCTTAGTCCCTTCCTTAGTCTGCTACTAAAGCTGAAATGTCACCATTTGCAGAGAGATGAGTTTTGCTATCAGAGAGACCTGGGTTGGAATCTAAACTTCTCCCCTTGTTTGTCAAATGACTGGGCAAGACTCTTAAGCTGTTCACATTCAAGTATTGTTTCATCTTTAAAAATGAGATATACTGCCGAAACCGGTTTGGCTCAGTGGATAGAGCGTCGGCCTGCGGACTCAGGGGTCCCAGGTTCGATTCCGGTCAAGGGCATGTACCTTGGTTGCGGGCACATCCCCAGTGGGGGGTGTGCAGGAGGCAGCTGATCGATGTTTCTCTCTCATCGATGTTTCTAACTCTCTATCCCTCTCTCTTCCTCTCTGTAAAAAATCAATAAAATATTTTTTTTTTTAAAAATGAGATATACTACCCTAACTGGTTTGGCTCAGTGGATAGAGCGTCGGCCTGCGGACTGAAAGGTCCCAGGTTCGATTCCGGTCAAGGGCATGTACCTTGGTTGTGGGCACATCCCCAGTGGGAGGTGTGCAGGAGGCAGCTGCTCAGTATTTCTAACTCTCTATCCCTCTACTTTCCTCTCTGTAAAAAATCAATTTAAAAAACTTGTTAAAATGGGATATACTTTCTGTGTTATCTATTGTTGAATAAGAAATTATCCTAAACTTGGCTTAAAACAGTATACATTTATTCTCTCGCATAGTTTCTCTGGGTCAGGAATTGAGAGCAGCTTAGCTGGGTGGTTGTGGCTCCGGTCTCTCATGAGGTTGTTAATCAGGATGATGGCAGGGGTGCAGTCAACTGAGCTTGACAGACTTGGAGGATCTCCCAAGGAGACTCACTCACTCACATGCCTAGCAAGTTAGTGCTGGCTATTGGGAGCAGGCCTCTCACTTCCTCCCCACGAGGACCTCTCCAGAGGGCTGCTTGAGTGTTCTCTTGACTTAGAAGCTGGCTTCCCCCGCAGCAAGTGAATAGAGAAGGAGACAGAGACAGAACTGCAGGTTCTTTATGACCCAGCTTCAGAAGTTTCAGTGTCATTGCCACACCATCCTATTGGTTACACAGGTCAGCCCCAGTCAGTGTGGGAGGGGACTGCCTCTTAAACATTAGGCAGCGAGGATCACCATGGGCCATCTTGGAGGTTGGCAGCCATAGCTGTTTGCATTCTCCTGGTTTGGGCTGGGGAAGGCCCACACTGGGTTCCAGGAGCTAGGATTGTGGGGAGGACAGAACTGGTGCACGGGATACATGGCAACACTTAGGACTAAATCCGTGGGGCAGAAAGTGAGACACCGAAACTCCAGACAGATGTGCAAAGTGAAAGCCAGGGTTTTTATAAAGCATGGGAAGGAAATTGGAAAGGAACTCTTCAGATGCCTACCTTGAGGGACTTTGAAATTAGATGATTCTACAAAATGCTTAAACAGAGCCTACTGCTCAGTTTCAGAGTCCACCAAGCACTATGCACAGTATCATATTTTATTTTCTTTCTTTTTTAAAAAAAAAAAATATTTTATTGATTTTTTTACAGAGAGGAAGGGAGAGGGATAGAGAGTTAGAAACATCGATGAGAAAGAAACATCTATCAGCTGCCTCCTGCACACCCCCCACTGGGGATGTGCCCGCAACCAAGGTACATGCCCTTGACTAGAATCAAACCCGGACCCTTCAGTCCGCAGGCTGATGCTCTATCCACTGAGCCAAACCAGTTAGGGTCTTTTCTTTCTTTTCTTTTTTTTAAAAAAATATTTTTATTGATTTCAGAGAGGAAGGGAGAGGGAGAGAGATAGAACATCAATGATGAGAGAGACTCATTGGTGGGCTGCCTCCTGCACGTGCCCTCTGGGGATCGAGCTCGCAACCCGGGCATGTACCCTTGACCAGAATCGAACCTGGGACCCTTTAGTCCACAGGCCGATGCTCTATCCACTGAGCCAAACTGGCTAGAGCCACAGTATCATTTTCTTACCACACAAACTCTGCCAGGTAGATGTCTTTGCCCTGCTTTACTGACGAGGAACCAGAGTGTAGGTTTAGTGACTTGCCCAAGGTTGCAGAGACAGGAAGCCATGGCTGAAGGACTCAACCCCAGCTCTACCTCTGGCTCACGGCCCAAAGGCCACTCTGGGACCTTGATCTCCATGCCCCTGAGGAATGTGGTTGAAAGAGCTCTACCTGGGTGTCATTGATCTGGATTTTAGTCCAGCTCTGCTGCCCACTAGCAAGGTACATTATTTCTTTGTGCCTAAGTTTCCTTGTGCAAATATGGAGATAATGACATATACTCCATTTAGTTGTGCTGAGGGTTAAAATGAGCTGATATATGTAAAGCACTTAGAACAGTGCCTGGCACATCATAAACTCTCTGAAGAACATTAGCTGGTACTGCTACTGTTGTTACTGTCACCATCACCCTCCTCCTCATTATTATCTCTGTGCTGCTTAACGCGAGCAAACTGTAGTTTCCTAGTTATTAAAGTTGAAGGATTCAATTTGTTGTTTTTTAAAGTTCTAATGAAAGCATTTATATCCAGCTACCATGGGAAGGAAAAATGTTTCAGTACTAATGTCACTGGTGGTAGTCTTGGTGGCGAGCTGGTCCCACTGTTGCGCTTGGGCTGCGGTTCTAACTGTGCCCTGTTCCAGGTGGTGCTCTTCTGGACTATGATGCTGAGCGGCCCTTTACCCAGAGCCTTGCAGAATGCAGAGCACCCGACTCTGCAGGCAAGCGCCTGCGATGCCCTGTCTTCCATCCTGCCAGAAGCCTTCAGCAGTCTGCGGGTAACGTCAGGAGTGGGTTCTCATCCTTAAATGGTGCCATCACAGCTCCAGTTTGATTTGGATTCTTTCTCATTTTGAAGCAGTTTTCCACATCATCTCTGAGGGAATGTGCTTATTCTACTTGAGTGTGGCGCAAGGGCAATGGGAAAACTTAAAACCTTACTGTCTGGGGAAAGCTTTTCCTCTCGTGCTTAGAAGGCAGGGGTAGAAGTCGTGTTGGTAGAGGCTTCCAGGCAGAGATTTCAGAACCATTTCAAATGCAAAAGTTAGAAAGACCTGGGTTTAAATTCTAGCTCTTCCATTTTCTGGCTTTTTTATTATCTTAACTTCTCTAAAACTGCCTTTATCATCTATACCTAAAATGGGAATTATGTGAGTAATAACAAGAAGTATGTGAAAATACTTAGCTGGTGCCCTACACATATGGTATCCAAACCACTCCTTTCCTTTAGTTCTCAATGGCATTTGCATATGTTTTCACTTATATAAATTAGCTTTTTTAAAAATATATATTTTTTATTGATTTCAGAGAGGAAGGGAGAGGGAGAGAGAGAAACATCATGATGAGAGAGAATCATTGATCGGCTGCCTCCTGCATGCCCCTCACTGGGGATCGAGCCCACAACCCAAACATGTGCCCTTGACCGGAATCGAACTCAGGACCCTTAAGTCCACAGGCCAACGCTCTGTCCACTGAGCCAAACTAGCTAGGGCTAAATTCGTTTTATAAAGAAGGCAGCTTTAATGAAGTAGGAGAATAAAATGACCTAATTCATACAGTTGTAAAGGTTAAATGAACACAGATGCTGTGTGTGCCCAGCACCCAGTTGGTGCTCAGATAATAACCGGATCTGAAGTGAACCTTTGCTCTCTACCAAGGTAGCCTCAAGGTCTCAGTTGTGTTTAACTCCTGAATGTAAACTCAAACATAGACACAACACATCACGGTCACTTGTCAAAGACCCACTTATGGTTATTTCATTCTCGCTTTCCCTTTGCCAACCTTTCTCACTGCAGAGTGACTGGCAGATCCTGTGCATCACAGTGCTGCTTGGGCTGAACGACAGCAAGAACCGTTTAGTGAAAGCTGCAGCCTCGCGGGCCCTCGGAGTCTACGTGCTTTTTCCCTGTCTCAGACAGGTCAGAGTGAGCCTGTACGGCTCTTCGGTGCCTCTGTTATAGTCCATATCAGTCCTTTTTTGTGCGTGGATGTAGAGCTCTTAAGTTGGACAGTAAAGGAGATTAAACTGCTTTGTAATCCGGTTTCCTTAATTGCTACTAAAATCCGGTAATACCTATAGTTCATTTATTTTTAATTACTTAGCACACTGCCCAGGACCCTAGATGCCCAGTAAATGTCTAATGAATAATTGAAAAACAAATGAGATGAGGCATTACCATGTGATAGTAATAATTTAGAAGGCTGATGGGGTTTTTACTAAGAAGGAAATAAATTTCTCTTACTTGTGACATCTCACTAAGTAAATAGGATGTGTTTTGGAAATGTATTCATTGTCAACATCATTTCTCAAGGTGGAAATCTATCCAGGCACAGAATTCATAGGTAACTCTCACAGGCCAGGGAATAAGATATTTGTGCTGAGGCTTCTCAGGTGTGGGAGACCTTCCCCAGGGATTTTAATGAGTGTCCACATTGTAATATATACAAAGAACAGTAAATGGGTAGAAATTTGTGGTAAAGGTTTATTACTTTATCTGAAAATAAAATGAGAATTTCCAAGGTAGCAGTGTGAACTAAAGTAATTACATCGTTTTGTTTTGTTTATCTTATAGGATGTCATATTTGTTGCAGACACAGCAAATGCAATATTGATGTCACTTCAAGACAAGTCTCTGAATGTCCGGGCCAAAGCAGCCTGGTCCCTGGGCAACCTGACAGACACTCTGATTGTCAACATGTAAGTGACTTGGCTCATTTCCCCTGGGTAACTTCTGAGGCTGAGGTCTCAACTATAAAAAAAATTAGCCACAATTTCCCCATATTATATAGTCAGTCTTCCTGGCTTGTTTGCTTTATATTCCTTCAAGTAATGAGATTAGTAAGCTTAATATCTGTATATGTAAAAGCCTAAGCAACCATTGGACCATTGGACCGTTCGACTGGTAGCTATGACGCACACTGACCACCAGGGGGCAGATGCTCAACACATAGGCATGGAAACATGGAACAAACTGATGAATCTCAGAGGGAAAGGGGAAAAGAGAGGGGGTAAGAGGAGGGTGGGAAGAGATTAACCAAAGATCTTGAATGCATACTAGAGGCCCAGTGCATAGATTTGTGCACCAGTGGGGTCCCTCAGCCTGGGCTGTGGGGACCGGGCCGAAAACCGCAGCCCAACATCCCCTGAGGGGTTCTGGATTGTGAAAGGACGCAGGCCAGGCCGAGAGACCCACCAGTGTACAAATCCATGCACCAGGCCTCTAGTATATGTATAAAAATACTATATGCTGGTAAGAAATATATCCAACATTATAGAAAAATGTGGAAACACAAAAGTGGAAATACAAAACCTTTGTAATGGTTGCCCTACTTTTTAAACATCACATTTGCATGTTTTTTTAAGTAATATAATCACAGGTTAAAAAATATCAAACAGTACAAAGGGATAGTCAGTGTGAAGCCTTTCTCCTACCTTAATCTCCTACTTTCCCTCCCCAGAGGCAACTCGTTACTCATACAATCATATACAAATTTAAAGTGTCCTGCTTTTTGCCGCTTTACTTTAACATATGTAAGCATTCTCCTGACTTCTGCTGATTTTTTATAGATCATTACTTACTATTGCACAGTCATCACTATACAATGACTATTTAACTATTTCCCTATTTTGGACATTTACATTGTGTTAGGCTTTTGCATGAAATGTCCATTTAAGTTATTTCTATTGGTTACATTCCTAAATGTAGACCTTCTAGGTCAAAAAGTATAAACTATAAGTTCTCCGTAGAAGCTGGACAGATTTGTTAAGCTGTTTTCCGAAAGTTTTTATAATTATACTAAGTGAATATACACTAACATATTTCAGTGTATCTACATTTCAATGGGTTTTACCTTTTAACATGTTTTGCCTGCTTTGGGAGGAACAGGGAAACACCAGACCCCAGTTTCCAGGAAGAGTTCTCTGGCCTCCTGCTCTTGAAGATGTTGCGATCAGCTATAGAAGCTTCCAAGGATAAAGACAAGGTAGACCCACAACAAAATCTAGTGTTTGTCAGGTAGATACTTAGTGTATTATAGCTTCATTCCATCAGATAGATCCCTGTTTAAAGGAGAGTAGGTGTGTGTTCAGGGTATAAAGTGGCCCATTCCATACTTGTACAGTTTGTTTCTTATCTCCCAATATCATAAAAAACATCAGTGGCAAACAAAAAAACAAAAAGCATCAGTGCCATTTGTAATGCTACTCCATGATACGTCCATGTTTTAATCTAAGTCCAGTTTTTTAAAAAAACCTTTAAGTAGAATGGACAAGTCAGAAAGGTGAGCAGCCTTGGTTTTGAATATCCGCTGTTACTCTAATGAGTTTAAAAAGCATAATCCTGGGCTTTAGGATCAGGCAGACATGGTTCAAATCTTGGCTTGCCCTTCAGTGGCGGGTGGCCTTTGGTGCATTATTTAACTTCTGTGAAGGTCAGTCTTCTCATTTCTAACATGGAAATTGTTACTTGTACCTCATTGGACTCTGAGATATCTAATCTTAAAGCACCTAGCACAGTACCTGGCCCATATCAAGTACTTAATTTAGTACAGTGGTTCTGAAAACCTGGGAAGCCCTACCTCAGACTAACTCAATCTGAATTTCTGGTGTTAGGGTCTGGGAATTGGTTTTAAAAAAGAAAGCTCACCCTAACTGGTTTGGCTCCGTGGATAGAACATCAGCCTGCGGACTGAAAGGGCCCAGGTTCAATTCCGGTCAAGGGCATGTACCTTGGTTGCGGGCACATCCCCAGTAGGAGGTATGCAGGAGGCAGCTGATCGATGTTTCTCTCTAATCGATGTTTCTAACTCTCTATTCCTATCCCTTCCTCTCTGTTAAATCAATAAAAAATAAAAATAAATAAATAAAAAGAAAGCTCCCTATATGATTCTAGTATGCTACAAAGAAAAAACTATTTTTCTCTAGTAGAAAAGTATGGACTGAGATTATGAAACCCAGCTTCTCCCTAGCTCTGCTGCAAACCAGTAGAGTCCTCTTGCCCCGGGCTCTCCCTGTCATCTCTAACTTGAGGGAGATGGATATCTCTGAAGTCTAGTCTAACACTAAAAATGTCAGGGTGAGGAACCTCTGTAGAACCTCACCTTTCTGATGGCTCAGAGTGTGAGCCATGCAAGACCTTGCAGAATTTTGAGAACTCTCACCTTAACGGGCTGCGTTTTTCATTCACGCTCTTGTTTCAAGACGTCTAGGGCCTCCTGTGTTTTTTAAAGCTGAAATTATACTTTCTGCAATACTATCTCTTTGGCAAAACAGGTTTCTAATGCTTTTACGTTTTATTCTAGGTAAAAAGTAATGCAGTCCGGGCCCTTGGAAATTTGCTTCATTTTCTACAACCATCTCATATAGAAAAACCCCAATTTGCTGAAATCATTGAGGAGTCTATCCAGGCCTTAATTTCTACTGTTCTGATTGAGGCTGCCATGAAAGTCCGATGGAATGCTTGTTATGCAATGGGAAATGTGTTTAAAAATCCTGCTCTTCCATTAGGTAAGAAAGTTTTCCTCTGCTCTCTGGTGGAGGGCCTCTTGGGCCAGCATACACCATCTATATTGTTATTAAAGATGGTCTTCACAATATTATTTATCACAGTATTAGAAAAAAATGGAAACATACTGAGCATCCAAGCTTAGGGGAATTGTCTGAGATCAACCATGGTATATATATTCATTGGGATATTTTGTTGCCGTTTAAAATTGTTTACAGCCCTAACCGGTTTGGCTTAGTGGATGAGCGTCGGCCTGCAGACTCAAGGGTCCCGGGTTCGATTCTGGTCAAAGGCATGTACGTTGGTTGCGGGCACATCCTCAGTAGGGGTTGTGCAGGAGGTGGCTGATTGATGTTTCTCTCTCATCGATGTTTCTAACTCTCTCTCCCCCTCCCTTCCTCTAAAAAATCAATAAAATATATTTTAAAAAAATAAAATTATGTTTACAGCCTGGCTGGTGTAGCTCACTTGTTTTGGCATCATCCTATGCACTGAAAGGTTGCTTGTTCAGTTCCTGGTTAGGGCACAAGTACAAGTTGCAGACTTGATCCCCAGTAGGGGGTGTGCAGAAGGCAGCCCATTGATGTTTCTCCTTCCCCTTTCCCTCTCTCTAAAAAATCAATTAAAAAATATATACGTATAAATATATATGTTTTTTAATCCTCACCCAAGGATATTTTTCCCCATTGATTTAGAGAAAATGAAAGGGAGGGAGAGAGACAGAAAGAGAAACATTGATGTGAGAGAAACATCGATTGGTTGCCTCCCGCATGCACCCCATCCCGGGCCAGGGACCAAGCCTGCAACCCAGGTACGTGTTCGTGACTGGAATCAAACTCACGACCCTTCAGTCCCCAGGCCAACGCTCTAACCACTGAGAAAAAATCGCTAGGGCCAATTAAAAACCCTTTTTTTTTTTTAAGTACCAAAAAATGTGGCAGTAATTCTTAAAAAAACAACCACCATAAACTGACATCTTGAGCACTAATGTATATGTTTCCTTCTGCATGCCCCTCTCCCTCTCCCCCTATTTATTTCTAAATCTTTATTCCTTTTAATGACTGGATTCTTCTAGGAACAGCTCCGTGGACCTCCCAGGCCTACAATGCCCTGACATCGGTTGTGACATCATGCAAGAATTTCAAAGTGCGCATCAGATCTGCCACCGCCCTTTCCATCCCGGGCAAAAGAGAACACTATGGGTCTGTTGACCAGTACGCTCAGATCTGGAATGCATTGGTCACTGCCTTGCAAAAGAGTGAAGACACCACAGACTTCTTGGAATTCAAGTACTGTGCCAGCTTACGGACACAAATCTGTCAGGCGCTGGTTCACCTCTTGAGCTTGGCCAGTGCCTCAGACCTGCCTTGCATCAAAGAAACCCTTGAATTGAATGGGGACATGGTCCAGTCCTATTTCCTACAGTTTTTAAAATCAGGAGCAGAGGGAGATGACACTGGAGCACCCCATAGCCCACAGGAAAGAGACCAGATGGTCAGAACGGCCCTGGAGCACATCAGCAGTGTCCAGGCACTGGCTGGCGACACAGCCAAAAGGGCCATCGTGGCCTTTTTAGACAGTATCCTGACTGTTTATTTGGACTCATCTGGATCATAAGTAGCACTCTTAGGATGAACGAATCGGTGAATATTCTACCATACTTTTCAGGGGTCAAGTGGTAACAGGAAGACCCGAGCTTGAGCATCAGATATTCAGGATGTAATCTTAGGGGCGAAAGTAATCCATCTACTGTTTATTTAGAATGAGTTAGCAGCTAGTTAAGTTTTCCTAGCCCTGGCCAAGTAGCTCAGTTGGTTAGAGCATCGTCCCCTTAAACCAGGGTTGCAGGTTCAGTCCTTGATTAGGGCACATACAAGAAGCAACCAATGAATGCATAAATAAGTGGAACAACAAATCGATGTTTCTCTGTCTCTCCTTCCCTCCCTTCCTCCCTCTCTCCCTCTCCCTCTTTTCCTTTCTCTCTAAAATCAATAAATTTAAAAAAAAAAAATTTTTTTTAATGTTTTCTAACAGGGCTCAGCCACTTTAGAGGCTGCATTGGCCATGGTCCGGGATGTTGGAACCTCTGTCCCATGCAACCAGGAGCCAAGGAGTTGGGTTGTAGTGTGGGCTGAGCAGATTGGGGGTTGTGAAGGGTGTTACGTCTCAGAAGTTTAACAACAACAACAACAACAAAAAGACAGCAAAAGGATTTAGAAATTTTGTCTGTGGGAATTGTCTTCCTTTTGTAATAAACCAATGAAAAATGGTGTGCCTATAATCTCCTGTTTTTATCAAGTTGCATTTATAGAAAGCTGCACTGAATTCCCCAAGTGCCCACCCCAGAAGCCCCCTCCATGCCTCCTGAAGGAAGAGGCTTGTTTTCTTGTCATTTTCATAAAAGTAAAAATGTGTCATGTACAGCTTATTCCTAGTTCTTTGGGCTTTCACTGGTGGGTTTCTTGATAAAATATTTTATCAAGAAATATTTGGATTGTTTCATTTGATAAGTCACTCTAATATTCTGCTTATCCTGAATAAAATCTAATATTTTTCTTTTTAAGCCTTTTGTTTCTATGAAGATTTCCAAGTCTGTGAAAACAGATGTTAGTGTTCGTATGCAGGGAAAGCGCAAAGGTAAGCACTTGTAGAAATTCCAGTAGAAATTCCCCAAGTCTGGGGTACAAGCTTCTGTCCTGATGGAATGCTGACTGTCTTCTCACTGCACATGGTGTGTGTGCACCAGGGACAGGAGCTCCTCTCAGACACCCTAGGCTGGTGCCTTAGTAAAGCTGCCATTGTTAAAGGAAGCCACGTAGAGAATAAAGATATCTTATTTGATGAGAATCAGTAAAAAGTCTGGCTCTGATTCAAAATTCTAATTCAAGAATGCCAAATTCTAAACTTCTTTTATATTTATAACTAGAGGCCCAGTGCATGATTGAATCATGCACGTGTAGGGTCCCCTACACGTTTTCGCTTTTGATCGCGGGGGAGCTGGGTGCCTGTCTGCTGGTGCTGGAGCAGACAGGCACCCAGCTCCCCGGCTTTTGATGGTCCGCGGCGGGATGTGAGCTCGCTGCCCCAGAGGCCCCTTCTGTCCCACAGCACAGCCATGGCGCAGACGCTGGCCCAATCGGCTACCCCGGCCACCCCGAGTCCCGCCCCCTGCGCCTCCCGCTGGCCCAATTGTGGGTGTAGCGGAGTGATGGTAATTTACATATTACCATTTTATTAGGTAGGATCTTTTTTTAACCCTAACCTAAGGATATGTTTTTATTGACTTTTTCGAGAGAGGGGGAGAGAGAGAAACATTGATGTTAGATAGAAATATTCATCAGTTGCCTCCTGTACTCGCCTCTAAGTGGTATCAAACCCGAAACCTAGATATGTGCCCTGACTGGGAATCAAACACGCAACCTTTTGGTGTATGGGATGATGCTCCAACCAGCTGAGCCACCCAACTAGGGTTCTTTTGATATTTTATTGTTTTTTTTAATATATATTGATTTCAGAAAGGAAGGAAGAGAGAGAGAGGGATAGAAACATCAATGATGAGAGAGAATGATTGATTGGCTGCCTCCTGCATGCCCTCTACTGGGGATCAAGCCCACAACCCAGCAGTGCCCTGACCAGGAATCGAACCATGACTTCCTGGTTCATAGGTCAGTGCTCAACCACTGAGCCACACCAGCTGGGCAATTTCTAATCACTTTTAGAACTTGAGGAGGGCACACATTGTAACTCTTGTGGTATTAACCGTAAAGCAATTGTCCTAAGGTTATTACAAGGCAGACAGAAACTTCCCATAGAAAACTGTGTAAGACTTCCTTGATTTTTGTATTTGTACATGAATCCAGACCTGGAGCAGAACCTCACCATCTTTCCAGCATCAGAGCTAAGTGAGTTATAGTTATTCACCCAGACTTCAGTTCATTAATACAGTGTAGGGGTTAAGAGCCTAGGCTTAAATCCTGGCTCTGCTGCTTTATGTGAAACGTCACTTAACCTCTCTTGTGCCTTAGTTTTCTCATCTGTAAAATGGGGATAATAGTACTTACCTTATATGGATGTTACAACTATTAAATTTCATAGTACATAGAAAGTTCTTAGAACAGCTTCTGATACTCAATAAATGTTAGCTATTTATTTTCCTTGAATTTTCAGGACACTAGGCAGAAATACCGTTAACACACTTCCTTGATGACCAACAGCTGGATTCCCCTGACCACTTCTACGTGAGACGTTAGCTTGGATGCCTCAGGAACCTGGATGCAGCAGTGTGGGCAAGGCACCACCTCTTACCCTGCCAGAAACAGGCCAGGGAAAGCACTAGAAATGGGGGAGGCCACACGCTCAACAGGGAGTAGTAACCACTTTCCTGGTTCTGCCCCATGCCCCATCCTTGAGGACCAATCCCCTGAAAGTACAGGTCAAGTTTACACATGCTTTGGAATTATATCCGTTTTTAAAGGACAGCTCTGCTACTTGGTAACTATGTCTTTGGGCAAGTTATTTGACCTCTTATCTGTAAAGTGGGGATAAATACCTCATAGAGTTTCGGGAGGTCACAGAGTATGTGTAAAGCATCTGGCTGGAAGCTGGCACAGATCAGGTGCTCAATAATAAATGCTGCCCTTGTTATACTTCTTGTTGGTATCCTCCCTGGGCTTGAATGTCTCCTCTTTATTTTTTTAAAATGTATTTTATTGATTTTTTACAGAGAAGGAGAGAGAGAGAGTTAGAAACATCGACCAGCTGCCTCCTGCACACCCCCTACTGGGGATGTGCCCACAAGCAAGGTACATGCCCTTGACCGGAATCGAACCTGGGACCTTTCAGTCCACAGGCCCACTCTCTACCCACTGAGCCAAACCGGGTAGGGCAAGTGACTCCTTTTTAGGGTAAGATCATTGGAGTGGATGTTGGGGAAGGAGCATCTGTCTGCTTTTAGTGCAGAAAGGGATCCTCGGCTCCAGCACACAAGGTCGTTATCTTCGGGTTGAGAGGCAGGAAGGAGGCCCTGCTGAGTTCGGCTCGGTCCGGGGCTCCGCCGACAGAGTCGGCTTCCCCGAGGCTTTCTTGGATGCCGGGCACTTAGCAAAAGGCAGCGCCCCTCTAGATCGTGCCACCTGCGTCTGGGGTCCAGCCGGGCCACGCAGGGGCGCTCCGGGCTTCCCACCCCCTCAGGGCTCCCTCTAGTGGCCGCCGGGGGCCTCGCTCCGTCTCAGGCTCGGCGGCGGCGCAGCTCACGTGACCGCGCTCGGGGCCTGCAGCCGCTGTCACTCAAAGAGAGAAACAAGATGGCGGTGAGGGCAGTCGGCTGAGGGCCCCGTAATTCGGGGGGCGTTCTCCCTCCATCGCCCCGCCCCGCCCGGCTGGCCCCGGGGGCCTTTCCACCCGCCCCGGCGCCCCCACCGCCACCTCTCTGCCCTCCGCTTCCCCTTCTCCCCGCCTGGGCTCCGACGTGAGGGGCCGGCGGGGCGGGCAGCACTACCAGCCCGCGGTCCCGCCCTCGTTCAGACCGCACCCGTCAGGTGGGCCGCTGCCCGGGCTGAGGTGACGCCCGATGAGGTCGCCGCCGCGGCCCGCCCCCAGCGGCTTCTAAGGGGATTGAGGACTTCGCCAGGCACCCCTTCTTCCCGCCTCGCCGGGTTTTAGCCTGCGGTGAGGACGGGGTCGGTGTGGGTTGCAGGGCAGCCTGATCGGGCCCTGGGTTTGTTTTTACTCTTGAGAGCTGCCGGGCTCCTGCCACAGTTGCAGGTGAATGGCTGATTAAAAAGCAAAGCAGGAAACCAAACAAAACCAAAACAAACGTGGTAATTCACCCGATTCGAAGTCATTGTGGTAAAACCCAAAATAAAAGTAAGAAATCGTGGGCACAGGCGTCCGCTTGATCCCATTGCGTTGCCTGAGGAGTTTCAGTTTGGTGTCACCTGTTCCAGGAGTAGATGTGCATTGATCACGCGGACGCACTTGCTGAAGATGAACTTTGGCACCAACTTCTAAGTGACACGGCAAAAGTATTGGGGGGGCGGTTATTAGAAAATGACTTTCTTTTTGTCCAATTTCAAAGGATAAAAGTCCTTCCTGGATCTGTAATAAGTTTCTCTGTGGTGACGCCCCTCCAATTTACTCGCAGAAGTTTCTCTAGGCTGGTGCTGAGGTGCATTTTTTTTAACCACACAATTACTGTTTTGTGTTAATATGGTAGTTGCATGTTACTAAATTGTGAAAAAAGCATAACTTGTGGCAATACTCTACAAGATTTTTTTTCTTTATATGTTTTTTTAAAAATATATATATTTTTTATTGATTTCAGAGAGAGAGAAAAAAAAATAAATGATGAAAGAGAATCATTGATCCTATTGGGGATCAAGCCAGCAACCAGGGCATGTGGCCTGACCAGGAATCCAATGGTGACCTCTTGGTTCATGGGTCCTTGGTTCATGGGTCCACGCTCAACTACTGAGCCACACCGGCTGGGCTCTTTATATGCTTGTTAATCTGGATTTACTAAGAACCTCGTTTTAAGAGTACTTGTATTTGAGAAAATAGGATCTATAAAAACTAAGGTGTGTCATTTGTTTTAAAAAGAGACTAGGGTAGCCCTGGCCCTATACTTACTAGAGAAGTATCAGTATTAAGCCAAGTATAACCCCACTTAGACTGTCCTAACAGCAAATGAAAAAAGTCACTTCTTATTCCCAGAATGAAAGACCCATAGAGACTGATTTACACTATCCCAGGGCATTTTGGCAGGGCAGTTCAGCTAACATTAACTTCTCTTTGAAGGCCTAGCAAATAATATTTAGGATTGATAGCTGTGTATATGCTGAGTTAAATTACAATTTGTGGTTGGGTTTCCTTTTTTGTTTTATTTATTTACTAGAGGCCCAATGCACGAAATTCGTGCAAGGGGCTCGGCCCTCACAGCCCCGGCTTTGTCTGGAAGGTTGTTTGGCTGTCTGGTCTAATTAGCATATTACACTTTTATTATTATAAATTTTAATATATATATATTTTTATTGATTTCAGAGAGGAAGAGAGAGAGAAACACCAACGATGAGAATGAATCATTGGTCACCTTCCTCCTGCATGCCTCCTACTGGGGATTGAGCCCACAACCCAGGCATGTGCCCTGACTGGGAATCGAATTGTAACCCCCCTGGTTCATAGGTTGACGCTCAACCACTGAGCCACTCCACAGTTTAAAAAAAAACAACACCTTGCTTATTTATGTACTTACATGACATTTTGTTTTTCTTAACACTCAGTCGACCTTGTATATACTTGTTCTATCTTTATATGAAATTAAAGATATATGCTTATATTAATCTTACATAACCTGCTTCTCATAGCAAAGTGTCTTGCATGTAGCAGTAGCAGATGCTCATCAAAGATTGGTTGGATAAATGATTGTTAGTAGGTGAGAACTTGTACTAGATGAAGGTTTGATAATCTTCAGTGCGTGTTATAACTCTAAATATTTTGGATTTGGGCAACTAAAAATTGTTCTAATTACATTTTGATAGGCAATTTGACCAGTGAATGTTTTTAGTAGCAGAGTTAGTGTGTTTTGAGCTGCTATTTCATATTGCTTGCCAGGCATTTTCCTTTCTTTATTGGATGTGGTGTTAACTTGTTGGATGCTTTACTTTTCAAATACATTATTTCTCAAGATTATGGTAAAAGTGCACATCATAGTGACCGGTTGTTTGGTTGTTTGGTTGTTCTGCCATTTGGTCTATTTGCATATTAGGGTTTTATATATATATAGATAGAATAAACTTGCTTAATTAGACCTGCTTTCTGATTTAGCTAAACTTTTTCCAGCCCAGTGAAGCACCCCAACTTCTCTTTCAGGTAATTGTCAACAACACAGCAGTAAATATCAACACAAAGCAGATTATTATTGCAGGGAGAACAAAGGGTAAAATATTTAACTGTAGCAGTGTTTGACTATATTCTGTGCAGTGACAGAACCTGAAGTCATTTTCAAGTTCCACCATTTCTTCTTTTCAGTTGGATCAAGTTTCTAAGCTTTCTAATGGAAAGAAAATAGGATTCTACCGATTCTCCTATCTACCTACTCCAGAACTTCTGTGAGGATCAAATAGGATGAGGCACATGAAAACGCTTCACAAACATTTGGTTTAAGTGTAAAATGTTTGCACCTGGCTATAAAGCAAGTCACATTCCTGGGCTGAAGAAACTCCAAGGAGGCTAGTTGCTATGGAGAGGAAGCCAGGCATTGCTATGTGACGTCATTACCTGGTGCCCACAGCAACGGTTTCCTGGCTGGACTGGGCTGTGGGTCACATTTTGCGCCATGGGGGTTTTGGCACATTGGCTGCAATTTGGTGGGGTATCACTCCAGGGTGGTGGCAGGGCCTGTGTCCCACTTGGGGGAATCTGAGTGTTGGTTTGTGGGTGCCAGGTCTGCGGTGCCGTTTCTTTTTAAATGGCCAGTGTGCGTCATTGCAGCTCCTGTGTTGAGCATCTGCCCACTGGTGGTCAGTGTGCGTCATAGCTACCGGTCGGACGGTCGGATGGACACTTAGGGTTTTATATATATAGATGCTGGCTTTAACACCTTAAATGTCTTCTCCTTCTTCTTCTTTTTAAAGAGAGGAAGGGAGAGGGGCGGGGGGAGAGGAGAGAGAGAAAGAGAAACATTAATGTGAGAGAGAAACATCGATCTGACCAGCTGTCCTCACACAAGCCCCAACTAGGAACCAAACCCACAACCCAGGCAGGCACCCTGACTGGGAATTGAACCTGCCACCTTTTGGTGCATTTTTCCATACCATTGTAAAGGGTGATTCACTTGGTTTCAGACCCTCTTTTCCAAAATGAATTGCTCACCCTCCAAAACCCCACCTATAGAAATTTTGGAGACATCACTGATTCAGTGGTAGCCCCTGTCTAATAGAGTGGTAAATTAAGAATCAGACATGGATCCTAAGAATTTTGAGGAAATGGCAACATTTTAGAACTGTAAAGTGTCCTCCTCTCCACCACCCTAAATGCTTTCTTGGAAGCAGTATGGCCCAGAGGAGAAAGAATGTCTCTCGTATTTCAGCTTTGAGGAGTTCAGATTGCCAGAACTGGACTAGCATTTCTGAATTTCCTGGGATGCCAGGCTCTGTGGATTCCTTGGGAAGCTCTGCAGCACCTCCCATCTTCCCACCTCATTTAAAACCCCTGCCCCCATCCCTGGGCTGCTGGAGTCTGGAGCCACCAAGGTCTACAGCTCAAATCCTGCCTCACTGTGGGGGGAAGGGGAGGCTTAGTGGGAGGCTGTTATCCCCTCTGCAAGTGAAAAGGACTGCTTGGTCACTGGTGATTCTGGGAAAAGGCTCACTCTTCTTCAGTCACTCTCAGCCCAAGAGTAACAAAGGTTGCCTAAATAAAGGTTAGAACCTGAGGCGGGGGAGGGGTGTTTGGTTGCTAAGGGGCAAATACATGACTCAGCTGCCAATTGTGACAAGGCTGCCAATTGTTGGGCTTCAGTCCAGTGCCTGGGTCACTCACTGTGCCCCACTCACCTGGATCACTTGTTGTGCCCTACTCACCTGGGTTGCTCACTGTGACCCACTTCCCTGAGTCCCTCGTTGTGACCCACTCGCCTGGGTGGCTCGCTATGCCCTGGACCTCTGCTTGTCATGTCTGGGCTGCACCTCTGGGCCCCATGGTCCCTGTTTATGTGGCCGCTGTTGTGGCTGCTGGTCCAGGCAGCTCAGCCTTCAGAGTTGGCCCTGGACCCTGTCCTGCTGACCTCCATCCCCTCGGGCCCGACCGAGCCCTGGCCTTTGGATCAGCAAAAACCCCGACCTGAGCCTTCAAATGCCTTTAAAGAGGTTGAATCTCTATTACTCCAACAAAATGACTCGGCTCTGCCTACAGAGGCCCCTGAGGAAGTGAAACATCCTCCAACCCTTCAGGAGGCCCCAGCTCAGCAAGCAGAAGCCACCTCAACCCAGGAGGAGACGTCAGCTCAGTTTCCACCCCAACAAGAGGCCTCAGCTCAGTCTACAGTGTTCTCTGAGCCATTGAAACCTTTGTCAGTCCACCAAGGAATTCCAGGTCAGCATCCCATCCCCGCTGAAAATATTGAATCTTCGATCCAGTGGAAGAGCTCACTTCTGCCTCAAGTGCCTCTTGCTGGTGTAGAACCTTCTCCAGTCCATCAGAAGGGTGGAGCTCAGCCTCCAAAATCCTCTATGGATGTTGTAGCTCAACCTTCGGTACATCATGAGATGACAGTCTCACCTCTAGGTTCGGGGGAAGCTCAGCATCCAGTGTTGTCCCATATTAATGTTAAAGATGTCGGTCTGGGGGTTTTGGTATCTCCAGAGTCCACTAAGGAGATTGAACTATTTGTAACTGGGCAGGAGGTCTCAGATCATCCTCCAAAGTCCGCTGAGGAAGTCAAAGCTCCAACCCAGCAGGAGATCCCTCCAACGCCCCCTGAGAAGATAGACTCATCTCCATTGCAGCAGGAGACCCCAGCTCAGCCTACTGTGGATGCTACAGCCCTGCAGCAGACTACAGTTCCTCCACAGCACCCTGAGGTGACACTTCCACATCCAGGGACTGTTCAGGCTCTGCAGCCAACCTTGACTGAAAGCACTGTTCTACCTTCGGACCTGGAAGTTTTAATAACTCAGCAACCAGAGTCATCTGAGACAGTTCCTCCAAAGACTGGACAGAGTGCCACCATGAACATATGTGAGCTCTGTGCCTGCAATAATGGGACGCTGTCCTGTATTGGTCTCGGCCCAAATGAGAGGCTCCGCACAGTGCCTGTGCCAGAGCCCAACACTTACAAGGGCACCTTCTCTATCTTGTAAGAATTGCCTTTCCTCTTTTGTTCTCTGCATCCTACCTGACATGGCAGCCTTTTCCCTGAGGTCTTCCTTGGCTTTCCTCATCTTCTCCAACCCACATTGACTGACTTTCTGTTTTTATCTTTTGTCAACTATTTCTTATCTTCATTCTCCTTCTTACTATTGTTTCCTCCTTCACCAGTCTTAATTGCCCATATTATTTTTCCTTATCCATTTTTCAGTCCCATTGTTTTATTCCGTATCCTCTACTTACCTCCCACTTTTGCTCCATCCTCTTTACAGCAACATGGCTCTCTCCCCATCTCACTGGTAGTGATACAACAAAGCGGTTACGAGTAGAGATTCTAGAGCCAGAGTGACTAGATTTGAGCCCAGGTATGTCATTTATTAGTGTTGGGACTCAGTTTCCTCATCTGTAAATGAAGATCATGATAGTTGCCATCTCATAGGATTGTTGTAAGAGTTAGATGAGTTAATATATGTAAAGTACTTGTATCAGTGCCTAACATATGTATGTGTTAGCTATTATTATTATTAAATCCCTCAGTTATATCCAGAATTCATCTTTGCCTCCTGGCTTTCTATATATATATACTATATACATATCACCCATTTTGTATCCAACCCAGGGCTAAGTACTGTGGGAGCCACAGAAGTGTGACATTGTCTATAGAACATGACAATGGTAGGTGGGAAGAAAGAGAATATGCATGAAAAAGGAGGTAACATATAATTAGGTACTAAAAGAGATACAGACCAGAGGTGCAATACTTCAGCAGAATCTATAGGCACTGGGGTGTGGAAGTCAGGAAAAGTTGTATGGCTAAGCTAGAAGGTTAGCTGGGATTTAAAGGATGGCTATGGTTTGTTAAATAGAGAAAAACTAATGAGTACAGTGTAGGCGGAGGCATGGCTGGAGGAATGATCAGGACTTAAAAGACCAGTCTGGCTATAAAGAATTGGTTTAGGAAGCAGTGAAAAATATGATTATGAAAAAACTTGGCTATCAGCTATAGGGGTTTGGAAGTTACACTGAGATAGGGAGAGCCAATGAAAGTTTTCAAGTGAGAGAGACAGATGATTAAAATAGGATTATTTTAGATTCCATACGTAGAGCTATCTAGAAAGGAAAGCTTGATTCAGGGAGACCAAATAGAATGCGCTAGCAAATTCTAGGAGTAAAGTGGGAAGGCGCTGAATCAGAGTAGGTGTGATAGGAGTAAAAGGAGAATCCCGGGAACACTATAAAGGAACAACTGATAAGATTTAGTGACTGACTGGAGATGGGAGATGGAATGTACAGGAAAGAGAAAAGTCAAATATGACCCTATAAAATTTCTGCCCTGGATGATGAGGCGAATGATGGTGATATGACAGGTGGACATACAGCAGTTGGGAAGGAGAGCCTGTTTGAGGGAGATGAGTTCAGTTTGGTCATCTTTTATTGGTGAGCATAAAGTAACCAGAAGGCTTCCGGTGGAGTGGAAATGTCCCCTAGGCACAGGGCAGATAGGTAGGTGTTTGACTTTTTCTGACCTTCCTGGAAAATGTGTCTGTAAACTGAATAGGTAGTTGTTGCTGAGAGAAGAGGACAAAGCTAAAGGTAAAGATTCAAAGTCATGCACAGGTTGAAACTGAACTTTAGGAATCGAACAGCTTCTTTTAAACACTTGTAATTCATAGACATATTCTCACTGTGTTTTTAAATGTCACAGAAGAATATAGTATAAAATGTGAAAATCCCACCCTCTACCACTCCTGTTACCATTTTGGTGTGTGTCTATCCTTCCATCCAATATCCCTCCCTCCCTCCCTCCCTCCCTCCTTCCCTCTCTCCCTTCCTTCCTTTTTGCATTTTTCCCTAAAATATTAATACTTTACTCCTTGTTCAGTGATTTGTGCTTTTCCCTGTCAAATATGTCTATGAGAGCTTTCCATATTAGTCCTCTCACTTCTAACTGCCCTTATCCTTCTAACACCTGGAGAGATTTCCACAGAGGCACTGAGCCAAAGCTGTGCTGTGGCCTGGCATAAGGTTTCTTTATATTTATTTACTGATAATGATAAATTTTTGCCATTTTTCTGTTGAATTATTCTTTTCTCATTGATTTGTAAAAGTCATTTTAGATATTAGAAAGAATGTATTCAAAGTATTAACTGGCATTACCTATCCAAGAGAAGTTCAGGTTCTGAGGAGCTGCCTCATTGTCTGTGCCAGTGGCCCCACATATTGTCTTTCTTAATTGTGCAAACTGGGAAGCTGATAGCTGTGGGAATTAGAAAACTGGTATTTTCTGCATTTGAATATTCCCCACACAGTTGCCATGATGTTTTACTTATTCTGTTCATTCTTTTCCTACTTATTCAAAGATATTAACTGTTTCTTCACAGAAACTTGCAAGGAAACTCAATTTCTTACATCAATAAAGATACATGGAAGTCATACCATTTTGTTGCAAAACTGTGAGTATATTCTCTCCAAAAATGAATACAACAAATAACTAACTGCATTGTAAGATCCTTCTTGGTCCAGAATTTTGAGGTCAATAACTCTGATAAATGGTATTTCCCCCTCCATGTCCCAAATCAATCACTATTTATTGTATTTCTGTTTGTTTTAAAAACTAAATTTGGCAGGCCCTCTTTTTTTAAAATATATTTTTATTGATTTCAGAGACGAAGGGAGAGGGAGAGAGAGATAAAAACATCAATGATGAAAGAGAATCATTGATTGGCTGCATCCTGCACACCCCCTACTGGGGATCAAGCCCGCAACTCAGAAATCCAACCCTGACCTCCTGGTTTATAGTTCAACGCTCAACCACTAAGCGGGGCTGATATATTTTAATTGTCCTCAAAGAAGTTGTGCCAACTTACATTCCAATCAATGGGCCACGACAGCATCTATTTCCCTCTACCTTTTCACCACTGGAGAGTCTCCATTTTTTGGCTGATCTAATGGTTGAATAAAAGGGGTCCCATCTGAATTTTAATTTTCCTGATTAATTGTGAACTTAAATACTTTTATATACTTATTGAACATTTGTATTTCTTCTCTGAATTTGCCCTGTCCTTTTTGCCCATTTTTTAAAAATATTGATTTGTAGAAAAGTCCATTTAGGCACATAAGTGATTTGGGGGGAAATATTTACATTCAAAGTGCCTGGTATTTTTCATGACAGTTTGTGTGTCATATTATTAGTTCAACTTGAACAGATTGTCATAAATGACTTCTGGATTATTAATAAAAGACATAATAATGGCACCATTACCCAGGTTTCCCCATATATATTTCTGTGCAGTAAATAGTTGTAGTTATTTTTCATTTTGATTCAGAAATAACCTTTTCATTTTTCAGAAATCTCAGTGGAAATAATTTGAGAAAATTACATAAGGATTCATTTGAAGGCCTGCTGTTCCTCCAGTATTTGTAAGTTAATTATATTTATTTGAGTTTTGTTTTTGTTTCTTGTTTCTATTTGAGTTTTTAGTTATGTTATCAATAAATAAGGATTTCAAAACATATTATCTCTACAATTTCTCCCATCAATAAAATTCTACAATTCTGTAAGTTTGTGTAGGGCTCCAGCCCATCTCTAGCACTTAATATCTCCTATGCATTTTTATTTTTTTAATCATATGGACAAGATATAGATAGAAAAACTCTTCAGTTATAGAGGAAAAGTGGTAATACAGTGTAATTATACACACTCATATGAGCCTTGTTATATAAGTGTTCATATACCATCTGCTTACGTTTATATTTAGTTTAGGGCCCACGATCAAATTGGACCTATGGTGTGTGTGTTTTTACAACCCATAAGTTAAGAATGATTTTTACCCTTTTAAAGGGCTGTAAAAGAAAAGAAACAAAGAAGGTAGATATTCAAGACAGACTTAAAATATTTACTACCTGGTCTTTGTTTTTGTTTGTTTGTTTGTTTGTTTAATATATATTTTAATTTATTTCAGAGAGGAAGGGGAAGAGAGAGATAGGAACATCAATGATGAGAGAGAATAATTGATCAGCTGCCTCCTGCATGCCCCACACTAAGGATGGAGCCCGCAACCTGTGCATGTGCCCTGACTGGGAATCGAACCATGACCTCCTGGTTCATAGGTCGATGCTCAACCACTGAACCACACAGCCGGGCTACAGAAAAGGTTTTTAAATGTTGATTTAGTGAAATGAGAGGAATTCAGGTTAACCTCAAATTGTTTCCTATAGTACAAGAAAATATAGAGCTCTTGCATTAATTTGAATGCCATTAACCCAGAATTTTTTGATAATTTAATCTTAATTAGATTAATATTTACACATTTAATGTTTAAGCAGATGAATTATGTAAACATAGTATTATTAAAAACATAGTAAGTTACCAAGAGAGCAGACTGGTGGTAAGGATTTCAATACAGGAATTGTTATACCAATATTTAAAAATAAATGCTTAAAATGATGGTTAAATGGTATAATTAGAAATGTCTACACTAAATAAGCATGTTAGAAATGCCCCACTTCCATTAATAAAAGAGAAATATGCAAATTGACAGTACCTCTGCAATGCCCATCAGCCAATCAAGAGTGAGTATGAAAATTAACCCAACAATGATGGTGGGTTAATTTGCATATGCAGGCATGGAGCGCCTGGGTGGGGCAGGATGCCTGCTATGACGGGGAGGGGAGGAGGAGGAGGGAGCTACAGGAGCGGCATTCCGCCACGAGTGAGGACTTGCAGGCCCCCCGGGCGGCTGGGAGTGAAGCCAGGGGAAGGAAGGCCTATTCTTGCATGAATCTTCTTGCAACGGGCCTCTAGTTACAAAATAAAAATCTCTCCAGCCTCCTTGTCAAGGAAGAAATGTTTGCCTAGTAATTCTGTTTATTTATAAGGAGATATTCTTTGCTATAAAACTCAGTTATGATCCTTTGTCCATGGCATCCAGAGCTGCGTATGTCATTAATCTTTATTAAGCAAATGAATGATGCTCTTTAGCAAATAGATTCTTTTTTCAAATGTAGAAGGCTTAAGGGAAGTGGGTATAAAGAGTCTCATATGACACTAAAAATAGTCCTTTGGATTACCAAACATTTCAAGCCTTAGGAGGACACCACTTTTGTATTAGTCTTGGGTATCTGCCATCTGGTTTCCAAACCTTACAGTTTGGAGAAAAGCAAATGAGGTAACTGCTAAATGTCAATCAATAAATAAGCTAGTAAAGAATATGCCAAGCACTATACCTAGAATTGTAGGCACAAAGATGGGTAAAACAGGGTTTCTACCCTTCTAGTAACTCATGATCTCATGGGGAAAATAAACATAAGCTCAAACAGTGCACAGGTACTAAATGGAAGACAACGTGCTGCAGAGGCACACAAGAGGGAGCCATGAAGTGATAAAACTGAAAATCATTTTTCTCCCTCTACTTCCCATCTATTTGTTTATTTCATAAACTAGAGTCCAGTGCACAAAATTCATGCACGGATAGGGTCCCTAGGCCTGGCTGGCGATCAGGGCCGATCGGGGCCTTCTAGCTGCCAGCCGGGGCCTTCCTTTGTTTTGCACCGCCCCCTGGTGGTCAACACATGTCATAGTGAGCGATCGAACTCCCGGTCTCCTGGTCAAACTCCTGAGGGGACACTTTGCACATTAACCTTTTATATATATACTAGTAGCCCTGCGCACAAATCCGTGAGCCAGTAGCTCTCTGCGGGGCCTGGCTGCTCCACGCCTGATGCCCAGAGGCTCTCCACCGCCTAGAGACCCATCCGCAGCCGGGAGTGAAACACTTGCCTCATCACCCCGGCGATGACACAAGTGTTACCCCCCCCACCCCCTGGCCGCTTCGTGCCCGCTGCCCAGAGGCCCTCCGCGGCTGGGGTGGAATGCTTACCTCATTGCCGCGGCAATGAAGCAAGCATTCTGCCAGGCCGCGCACGCTGCCCGCTGGGGGACTCCGGCAGGGCTGAGAGGACTGGGTGCTGCCATCTTGTGGCTATGGGCACCGCCATCTTTGTGATGGAGTGATGGTTAATTTGCATATTACCCTTTTATTAGATCATATATAGATATTTGCATTTTCTTATGTTCACATGTCTGTTTTTAACATAGTAGACAATGCAAATGAGCAAGACCCAGTGCATACTTTCAAGGAGTTATTCTCAGAGGAAATAGGATACAAAAATAACTTTTTTTTTTTAATATATATTTTATTGATTTTTTACAGAGAGGAAGAGAGAGGGATAGAGAGTTAGAAACATGGATGAGAGAGAAACATCAATCAGCTGCCTCTTGCACACCCCCTACTGGGGATGTGCCCGCAACCAAGGTACATGCCCTTGACCGGAATTGAACCTGGGACCCTTGAGTCCGCAGGCCGACGCTCTATCCACTGAGCAAAACCGGTTTTGGCTCAAAAATAACTTTTAAAACGAGGAAATAGATATGGGCAATGGGAGCTATAAATTGTTTTTGGTTACAGCAGAGGGAAAGGAGACTCCAAGTTGGATTAGCAAAGATGTTACTAGAGTAGCTTTTTGAACAGGACCTTGAAGGGCGCTTGGGGATCATCAGACAGACATCTTGGGTAGAATAAGCTTGCAAAAGGAGCACATGGAAAGGCAAGACACAGGAAAAATACATTTTAGAGTACAAGTAGAGAGAGTAAGAATTTAGAATCAGATCATCTAAGGCTTTGAATGCCAAGCTACCATGTTATCACACCAGTGCTCTACCATGTTATCACACCAGTGCTTTAGCCTACAACAGAATCACTTGGAGGGCTTGTTAAAACTCAAGCTGCACCTCACAGTTACTGATTCAGTGGGTCCAGGGGAGGATTGAGAATTTGCATCTTCAATAAGTTCCCAAGTGATGCTGGCTAGTACTTGAGAGTAACTTGTGGAGAGCTAATCTGGTGACTGTGTGCAGGATGGATTAGGAAGGAGGAGATTATAGAGGGAAACACCAGTCAGAAAACAGTTATACTCGGAGAAACCAAGATGGCGGCATAGGTAAACACCTAAACTGCTGCCTCGCACAACAATATCAAAACTACAGCTAAAAGACAAAACGGACACCATCCAGAACCACAGGAAAGCTGGCTGAGTGGAAATTCTACAACTAGAAGGAAAGAGGAAAGCACATTGAGACTCAGAGGAGCTGCAAAAGGCTGAGGTACAGAGACACACACGCGGAGAGGACGGGCGGCTGAGTGCACGGGTGGCTGAGTGCGCGGCTGGCTTTCTAAAGCAGGAGGGAGACGGAAGCTCCTGACTGCGTTGAACTCCAGTCCCGGGCGAGACTCTGGGAAACCAGACGTATTCGGGGGGAATCTGGACTGTCAGGAAAAGAGGAAGCACACTGAGACTCAGGGGAGCTGCGGAAGGCAGAGGTCCAGAGGCGCGCACGCGCAGAGAGGACTGACTGCTGAGTGCACGGGCGGCTGAGTATACAGCTGGCTTTCTAAAGCGGGAGGGAGACGGAAGCTCCCGACTGTGCTGAACTCCAGTTCCCGGCAAGTTTCTGGGAACCTAGACTCATTTAGAGAGAAACTGGACTGTCTGGCAGTGGACAAAACTCAAGGGCGGCTTTCTCTCAGAGGTGCTTGCAGCGATTACCGAGGGACACTGAGACCCAGGGGCCTCATAGGGCAGGGCTGATGGGAAGCCAAGGCTGTCTGCTCCGCCCTAAGACTCCGCCCCATCCAAGCTGAGCACAGAGGCTTTTGCAATTTTGCAAGTCTTGTCTCATAAGGGTGTCTCCAGCACAGAAGTTCTCCCAGCGTAGGCACAGCTGATCCTCACAGCCAATTGGCCTGGAGGTCAATTCCTCCCAGTGATATCAACAACAATCAAGACTTAACTACAACAAGGCTGTGCACACAGTCCACAAAGTGGTGCACCAAGAGTGTCCACCTCAGGTAACTGGGGAGGCTGAGCCACTGGGCCCTATAGGACACCTACCACACAAAGCTACCCTACCAACTCAGGGAAGCAGCCAAAATGCGGAGACAAAGAAACAGGTCACAAATGAAAGAAATGGAGGAAAGCAAATGACTGGATATAGAGTTCAAAACCACAGTTATAAGGTTTTTCAAGAATTTCCTAGAAAAGGTTGATAAATTTAGCAAGACCCTCGAGGATATGAAAAAGGACCAACTAGAAATTAAACACACTGACTGAAATAAAAAATATTATACAGAGACCTAACAGCAGACTAGAGGACTGCAAGAATCAAGTCAAAGATTTGAAATACAAAGAAGCAAAAATCACTCAACTGGAAAAGCAAAAAGAAAAAAAGAATCCAAAAAATTGAAGATAGTGTAAGGAGCCTCTGGGACAACCTCAAGTGTACCAACATCAGAATTATGGGGGGTGCCAGAAGAAGAGAGAGAGCAAGATACTGAAAACCTATTTGAAAAAATAATGACAAAAAACTTCCCCCACCTGGTGAAAGAAATAGACTTACAAGTCCAGGAAGTGCACAGAACCCCAAACAAAAGGAATCCAAAGAGGACCACACCAAGACACATCATAATTAAAATGCCAAGAGCAAAAGACAAAGTGAGAATATTAAAAGCAGCAAGAGAAAAACAGTTAGTTACCTACAAGGGAGCACCCATACGATTGTCAGCTGATTTCTCAACAGAAACTATGCAGGCCAGATGGGAGTGGCAAGAAATATTCAAAGTGATGACTAGCAAGAACCTACAACCAAGATTACTCTACCCAGCAAAGCTATCATTCAGAATTGAAGGGCAGATAAAGAGCTTCACAGATAAGAAAAAGCTAAAGGAGTTCATCACCACCAAACAAGGATTATATGAAATGCTGAAAGGTATTCTTTAAGAAGAGGAAAAAGAAGAAAAAGGTAAAGATAAAAATTATGAACAACAAATACATATCTATCAACAAGTGAATCTAAAAACCAAGTGAATAAAAAATATGATGAACAGAATAAACTGGTGAATATAATAGAATCAGGGGCATAGAAAGGGAGTGGACTGACAATTCTCAGGGGAAAGGGGTGTCGGGGGTGTGGGAAGAGACTGGACAAAAAGCGTACACCTATGGATGAGGACAGTGGGGGGGAGATAAGGGCAGAGGGTGGGGTGGGAACCGGGTGGAGGGGAGCTATGGGGGGAAAAAAGAGGAACAATTGTAATAATCTGAACAATAAAGATTTATTAAATTAAAAAAAAAGAAGAAAAAAACAGTTATACTCATCCAGGTGAAAAGTGAGGGACTAAAGTGGAATCAATGGAAATAAGAGAGCCAACTATAGACAACAGTGGGTGTTTTCAAGTAAAAATTTAGCAACATGTTGTTTTCTGTTGTCCCACCACTGTACAACTGAAGCAGTTACATTTGTGGGTTATTAAAGCAATGTAAAATTAATGAATTTCTATTAATATAATAGTATCATTCTGAATTAGTTCAAAGTTCTATATTATTAGAGAAGTAACTTCCTTTCAAGTTATGTGAAAAGGCATCTTTTATTTCATCTGATATTGAATTGGCTTAGACAAACAGAACTAAACCAGAAGAGTGTGTAAATGTGAGACTATTTCTTTTAATATTATACATTTATAATTACATATGAAAATACAACCTTTGAGCTCATAATCTAAATTTGATGGGATAAAAGGTCATCTAGTTGATTCTTCTGCTCTCAGGAAAGATTACCCTTAAAGTCTATCAAGATCTATATTTGCATTTTTTGTTTATGAAAGTGAGAGAGGTGAGGGCAGGGTTAGGGGCTCTGAAAGGTTCAAATCAGAATTCCTAAGATTTCAAATTTAGACTAAAGATATATTTTCAATATTACCATTCTAACCTCTACCAATTATTCCTACTAATTAGATATCTAGTAGCTAATTGAGGCACTATTTTTCTTTTACTTTTTCTAGAGATTTATCCTGCAATAAAATACAATTTATTGAAAGGAATACATTTGCATCACTACCTTTTTTGCAGTATATGTAAGTTATAAATATAACTTAATTATCTTTATAATTTTTATAAAACTTAATTGTAAACCTCATTGTTATTCACTGTTTTGTATCTAATGTACCACATATATAAACATGAAAGCATAAATCATAAGCAACTCTCTTCTACAGTGAGATTTATTTAGTGTGTGGAGGAAGTATTGAAGTTGTTTATTATATATAAATTAGAATTACTGCCAAAAGATAAATGATCAGAAATAATATTTTTTGTCTTCTTTTGCTTGTGTCTTTTTGTAGAAACCTTGGTTGCAATTTAATCAGAAAAGTGAGCTTTGGAACATTTCAGGCTTGGCATGGAATGAAGTTTTTACACAAGTTGTAAGTGAAATAGAAGATAAACATATGTAAAAAGCTATGTGTAAAAACATCATACAGTGATTGGTTAGTTGGATGTAAGCCCAGTTTGAATTCTGAAAAGTATGGCTTAAGAGCCATTCATTTTTTACTCAAATGAGGAAAGTAAAGTACAAAGAGACCAAGAGACTTGTCTAACTCATATATGTCACTGTCTGCTTTCCCTAGTACTGACCTTTGGCATGGGCAATAGAAGGCACCAAGCACATAACGTTCAATGTAGCATCGTCATGGGAATCCCAGTGGTGCTGCTGCTCTGATATATGAATGGTCCTTGAAATTCCAACATCTGAATTTAACTTTGATTCCTGTTCATGTGCAAAGTTCCTAACTGCTTAAATGTATGCAACATAGAACTGAAATAATTAAGTTTAGCTCAGATTTCTCCAGGGAGCAAAAGGTCTCTTTTAAATGGCAAAGCAGAAAGAATTCCTGAAAATTTGCCACAGGGTACTTCTCTCCCCCATCACCCAGAACATTATTTTTCATAAAGTATATGCCAACTGGCCCTGACTGGTTTGGCTCGGTGGATAGAGCGTTGGCCTGCGGACTCAAGGGTCCCAGGTTCAATTCTGGTCAAGGGCATGTACCTTGGTTGCGGGCACATACCCAGTATGGAGTGCGCAGGAGGCAGCTGATCAGTGTTTCTCTCTCATCGAAGTTTCTAGCTCTCTATCCCTCTCCCTTCCTCTCTGTAAAAAATTAATAAAATATATATATTTTAAAAAAGTATATGCCTCTGAAGTGAATTATCTGTGGCAAGGGGAACCTTTGAGAGGGAGAATATGGCTGTTTATGCTAAGGTGTGTTGTGAACACATATAAAGAAAAAAATAAATAGCTGTAGCCTCATACCAATTTCTTTCCCGACTCTCGGAAGGAAACCATCCCATTGCTCTGCATTGCTCTAGAAATTCCTGTCTGTTCACAGCTGTAGGTACAGCTGGAGGAGTAGAGGCAAAAAAATTAATTTTTAGTGTTGACTTCAAATAGTTTAGTGTCAAGAAAACAGAAACCGCAAAACTGACCCCAAAATTTGGTTTTGAAACCAGGATGTGTGAGTCCTCCCATGTTGTTCCTCTTTATCGAGATTGTTTGGGCTATTTTGGGTCCCTTGAATTGCCATATGATTTTAGAATTAGTTTGTCACTTTCTGGAAAGAAGTCAGTTGGGATTTTGATAGGGATTGCTTGAAACCACACATCATTTGGGGAAGTATGGCCATTTTAACAGTATTATCTTCTGATCTGTGAACAAAACATGTCTTTCCATTTATTTAGATCTTCTTGAATTTCTTTGAACAGCATTTTGTTATTTTTAGTGTAGGAGTCATGCACTTTGGTTAATTTTTTTCCTAAGTATTTCATTCTTTTTGATGCTGTTATACATGGAATTGCTTTCTTCATTTTATTTTTCTATTACTCATTGTGTATAGAAATATAGGTAATTTTTGCTTATTGGTCTTGTACCTTGCAACCTGGCTGAACTCATTTATTAGTGCTATTGTTTTTTTCTAGATTCCTAGGAATATGTCTCATGGTTTTCCAGTTTTCCAGACATAGGTTAGAGAACTTCAGAGTCTCTATGGACACCTCATTTCTCAGCTTTTACTTTTAAGTTTTTTGGTTAGGCTATTTTTTGTGTTTTTGTGCTGTTATCCATTGCCTCAGCAGCTGCCATGTTAAAACATTTACCTGTAATTGTTTTCAAAAATATTCCCCCTGGGGAAGGTAGCGGGGCGGGGAGAGCGGGGAAGGAAAAAAAGAAAAAAAAAATTCCCCCTGAGGAGAGAGGCTTTTGGCACCAGGCAGCTCTCAGTCAGGTCAAAGACAAGTCTTTCAAGTGAGGTCTTCCAGGGAACCACGAGACAGTTCTTTGGGAATGAGATTTTGTTTCAGCCTGTACTGAGGATGTGGACTATTTTCCAGGGTTACCCATGGTATGGAGAGCAAAGGTCTAGGATGAGTTCAAGCAATACAGATCACTGTTCTTAAGATTAATTTAATTTTTCTTGAATAAATGTCCCCTGAATTCCTGCAAGCCTGTTGGTTAAATTTCCAGAGTTTGAAAAAGTTGATTCTATTTTTGCCAGCTGTTTTTTGTTGCCTTTTTAGGGATGAATTTTCAGGTGCCTTACTCCACCGTTTTCACTGATTTACCTACACACAGTTTTAAATCTCTGAAGTCTCAATGACTACAAGCTAGTTAAATATATAATCATGGGAGGTGATTAGGAAACAGAAATAAAAAGAGAAAATGTAATTTTCTCTCCCAGATGGGTACATGACATTTGAAAAGGTATTTCTGTGTTCAGTAGTCTCAAAATTAAGGTTGAACTAACAACTATTTTAAACTCCTTTTCTTCATACAGGCTAAACACAGGCTTTTGAGTCAGAACTGAATTCAAATTCCAGCTCTGCTTCTTACTAGTTTGATAACCTACGGCAGTGGTCGGCAAACTCATTAGTCAACAGAGACAAATATAAACAGTACAACGGTTGAAATTTCTTTTGAGAGCCGAAAACGGACTTCTGCGCATGGGCCACGAAGTTTCAATCGCACTGTACGTGCACACCCGCACGTGGTATTTTGTGGAAGAGCCACACTCAAGGGGCCAAAGAACCGCATGTGGCTCGCGAGCCACAGTTTGCCGACCACTGACCTAGGGCAACTTATATAATCTCTCTGTGCCTCAGTTTCCTCATTTGTAAAATAGGGTAATAATATTTATCAATAAGGTTATTGTGAGGATTAAATGTGAAATGCCCATCACAGATGCCCAGCAGCGTAATTGATATTAGCTGTGATAATTATATTTATAATAGTCTGTAAAAGTACACTAATGATTCTTTTTTGTTGTTGTTAAGCCTCAACCGAGGATATTTTTCCATTGACTTTTAGAGAGAGTAGAAGGGACGGGGAGAGACAGAGAGAAACATCCATGTCCTTGACCAGAATCAAACCCTCCACACTTCACTCAGTCTGCAGGCTGATGCTCTATCCACTGAGCCAAACCAGCTAAGGCCACTAATAATTCTTTTTTTTTTAAATATATTTTATTGATTTTTTTACAGAGAGGAAGAGAGAGGGATAGAGAGTTAGAAACATCGATGAGAGAGAAACATCAATCAGCTGCCTCCTGCACACCTCCCACTGGGGATGTGCCCGCAACCCAGGTACATGCCCTCCACCGGAATCGAACCCGGGACCCTTGAGTCCGCAGGCCGACGCTCTATCCACTGAGCCAAACCGGTTTCGGCTAATTCTTGAGTAGAGTTAACCTAAAGACAGGTTTTCTTTTCTTCCTGTTTCTTTTTGTTTTATTTTTTATTTGTTTTGTTTTAAAGAATTGAGAAAATTTATTCCATTTGGAATAAAAATTTGTGTCAAAAACGAATTTGTTCATTGTATTGATATATAAACAATGTTATTTATTTATTAAACAAACATTTATTAAATACCTAGTAAATGTCAGGCACTATGTCAGACACTTTGTGGTCCCTGCCCTCAAGGGACTAACGGTCCAAGAAACTTACAAGTAAACAGGTGATTATATACGATGCAAGCCTGTGATACAAGAATAAACATGGGAGTATGGCATGGGAGTATGTGATGGGAGCATGGCTTTCACCAGTTCCTCTTAGATTTATCCCTTCTTTGGCTCCAAAACCAAGGAATTAGTCCTATTTTTGTCGTTAACTGGTGGTTTAAACTATGGAATTATTTTAATTTCTAGAGATGAAAGAAAAGTCCCTTAAATTATGAAGGACACTAGAAAAAGTATTTCCTATAGACTCTAGTATAGAGCGTAGTCACTCCTAGGGTTTTCATTCTGAAAAGTTCTTCAGGAGTTTTTCCCCTATGCTGTCTACTTTCCTCCCTCCCCCTCCACCTCCTCTCCCTCCTCCTCCTCCTCCTTCTTTTACTTTCTCTTCTTCACTTTATCATTAGAAACCTGGGTAATTCCCTGAAAAAGAGTGCTGTACGGATTCTAAGGGTGATCTATATGGATAAAGACAGAAAGTTATTTTTTTCAATCTTCAAGTTTTGTACCAACAAAATGAATATAAACTTTCATGGAAATTATTGAAAATGCAGATAATTTTAATTCCATTGCATTTTTCAGAATTCTCAATCGGAATCCTCTGACAACTGTTCAAGATCCATATCTTTTTAAATTGCCAGCATTAAAATATTTGTAAGTATTACAACAATCTCATGGCTCATGAGATGATTTCTGCTTTCTTACTTTCATCAATGATTAAGTATTTTGGGTTTTGACTAAAAGGTCATAATTTACCTTTTAACTGGGTTATTCAATAAGAGTTATTGGCACAGAAAAGTGATTAAGAAAGAATGCATATGAACAAGCCAGCCAACAGAGGAAGGGAGTGGCGTTGAAGAACACCTACAGATATGGAACATGTAGATGCATGTAGAAATACTATTGACATCAGAAAGAAACAAGTTGTACATTATGTATTAAAAGAGTAATCAAGTGGTGGGCGCAATAGAAAACGAGAAGTAGGATAACGGTTTTAATCAAAGAAAAAAGATTGTTTTACCAAGGTCATTCATTTGATGACACAAATAAATTTAAATTTCTTCAAGAAGAGCTCTCTGAAATTATCTATGGCAAGTAAGCTCTTAAGCCAGAATTGAAATATTCACATGTTGGTAAGTGTCTTTTTAAGTAAAGTTTTTGTCTTTGGGTTTATATCATGCATGTTTGGGCTTTCTCCTTCAGAGACATGGGAAGGACACACGTGTCACTTATAACAGTTGGGAGCGTCCTCATGATGACCCCTCAATTGGAAAAATTGTAAGTTGATTTTTCTTATATTTATTTTCACTTGGTCATTCTTTTAGGCTTCTTTTATTATTTTCTTAAGTCAGGCTTCTTGAGGCCAGGTAGCCACATAAAGTTTTTTATGCCCAGAGTAATTTCTAATATATGTACCATTCGTAATTAGGAATTGAGAAAGGGACTCCATAAGATGGGGACTTATCCAGAGTCTTCTCAGAAGTCTTCCCTCTTCCTGTGTATTCTCAACCCAAAGTGAGACCTTTGGGTTGGGAAAAGGAGATACTTATGAATTAAACTACATATTAGTGTCACCCAATTCTAATGCCTATCACCTTTATTCTAGGCATGCCATACCAACTGCCATTCTTATCCTTCTGGTGGGCACTTCTGTCCTCTGCTCTATTTATTTACTATATTCAAGAGTAGCAAATGGCCAACTGATCCCTACCAAAGTGCTCAGGCGATATGCCCAAACAACTCTTGTTGTTGTTAATCCTCACCCAAGGATATTTTTTTTCTATTGATTTAAAAAAAATTTTTTTAATCCTCACCTGAGGATATTTTTCCCATTGATTTTCAGACACAGTGGAAGGGAGTACGGAAGGAGGGAGAGAGAGAGAGAGAGAGAGAGAGAGAGAGAGAGAGAGAGAGAGAGAGAGAAACATTGACATGAGAGAGACACATCGATTGGTTGCCTCCAGCACATGCCCCAATCCACCAGAGACCCTTCTGTCCCCAGGCCGATGCTGTAACCACCGAGCAACTGTCCAGGACTCTATTGATTTTTTTAAAATTTCTTTTTAATATTTTATTGATTTTTTACAGAGAGGAAGTGAGAGGGAGAGAGAGTTAGAAACATTGATGAGAGAGAAACTTCAGTCAGCTGCCTCCTGAACATTCCCCACTGGGGATGTGCCCGCAACCAAGGTACATGCCCTTGACTGGAATCGAACCTGGGACCCTTCAGTCCCCAGGCCAACGCTTTATCCACTGAGCCAAACTGGTTAGGGCGACTCTATTGATTTTTAGAGAGAGAGAGAGAGAGAGAGAGAGGGAGAGAGGGAGAGAGAGAGAGAGAGAGAGAGAGAGAGAGAGAGAGAGAGAGAGAGGAGGGAAGAGAAAGAGAGAGAAACATCGATATGAGAGAGACACATCCAACTGTTGCCTCCAGTACTTGCCCTGACTGGGGCTGGGATCCAATCCAAGACCCTTCATTGTGTAGGCGACGCTCTAACGATGGAGCAACTCTGGCCAGGGCAGCCCCAACAATTCTTTTCTTCACAGCTCTGTGGTAGCCTTGGCCTACCAACTCAAGTAACTCCTTTGCCACTAATTTATTCTGTGTTTCCATTTATAGGATCTTACCTAGCCATTTGACCTGCTGCCTCTGCCAATTTAAAAATAATATTGAGACTGTTGCCAAGACAGTCAAACTGCATTGTGATACTGAATGTCTGAAAAATATACCTTGTGGTGAGTCTGAATTGCCCAATGATAAACTTTTAAATTTTTATTTACGTTTTAATTTTTTATTTTTAAGCGATGATAATAAATTTTTAAACAAATAATGTAACTGCATTGTTTTTATTCACTCATTCAGAGTTCAACTGCCTAGATTTCTAAGAACTACACCTTGCTAAAAGTCAGGAATAGAAGGGGAAGAATGGAAGGGGGAAGGGAGTTAACATCAATAGCCACATAGTGTGTGCTGTGCTCTCTGCTTGGTGCTTTACTTCCAAATGAGAACTTGTTCATTAGTGTGTCAGTTTGTAAACTGGTTTTGTATGCATGCAGTTTCAATTGCCCTTTGCCTTGTAGGACAGGTATAGGTACATTTTTATTTCATTTATTTTTGCAATTTTATAAAAAGAGTACAAATGATGCTGTTTTATTTGGAATCTGAGAGTTTCTGGATCCATCCCCAGAAGCTGCTACTTAGCCCTTCTAATGGATGGGAGGGCTCTTGCATCCTTAGACCAGCGGTCGCCAACCTGTGGTCCTCGGACCACTGGTGGTCCCTGAGGTCTGAAAGGTTGGCGACTGCTGCCTTAGACCATTCAGCTCTGAACTTGCTCTGAAACACAAGGTTTTCTATCCACCAAACACTCAGGTGCTTTTAAGTATTTTTCTACATATTAAGCTATTGGCACTACTTGATAACTTCCAAAATGTGCTTTCATGCCCAGATAGCTTGAATATGGGTCTCTGTCAGTGATCTGGGACACATCATAAATAATAATGCTGTTGCTTATTTTTTAAAACAATGTTTTGACCAATTATATTATTCCCTTTTACCTCAAGGGTGGGCAGAGCATGCATTTTAATCTCCTTTCACAGGTGAGTAAAAACAGGGTCAGAAAGTGCTAAGTGCTGTCACCTAGTGCCAGGTCTCTGGCTTCAAGTTGGGGCTCTCGCAAGCCCACGCTCCTCCTTTCTCAGGGCCCTTACCTCCTTCTCTGGCCCTCACCACCACCAGCAATACTTTTAATTTTTCTGGAAAAGAAAACCCAGCTGCCCAATGGTACATCTGACCTTCATGCAGTCAGAAGCTTTGGATGGTTCCCCACATGAAACTGAAAATGTAAGAAATGACATGAAATGAAAGCAAAGTAGGCAGCTGACAAAAGTTGCTCTTTCCACCCTAGCCAGTTTTGCTCAGTGGATAGAGCATCGGCCTGGGGCCTGAAGGGTCCCAGGTTCGATTATAGTCAAGGTCACATGCCCGGACTGCAGGCTCGATCCCCAGTAGGGGCATGCAGGAGGCAGCCAATCAATGATTCTCTCATCATTGATGTTTCTGTCTCTCCCTCTCCCTTTTTCTCTGAAATCAATAAAAATATATATTTTTTTAAAAAGTTGCTCTTTCCCCAAGTATTATTTCATAGATTTATTGAACATTCCACAGTGGCACACAACCTTGCACATCTCTTAATCTACATCCCAGATGCCTGCCTAAATTTAAGCGAAGAGTAAGAGTGGACATAGTGTTTTTTTCTGCATAGAGCCTTCTGTTATGAGGGCTGGGATATGTGGGAGCAGAGATCAAGCTAAGGAATTGGTGGGTAAGTGGAGAAGGGCGTGTCCAGATGAGGACCTGTTAGCAGTGGGCGTTAATCGTGGTCCTCTGTGATGGTAGCAAGAACACGAGCTCCCTGAAGAGTGGAGAGAGGAAGCCTCTGGCTCCCTCTGCACCTCAGGCAAGACAGGATGGGATACCTGAATGTGGGGAGTCACAGTAGGTCTTCAGGTTCTCACTGAGTGGGTCCTTCAGACTTGGCTTTTCTTCAATAACCGGCAATTGGCCCTTGGGAACCAATGGAATAATCCTAAATATACTTACTATATTCTACACTATGACACTTTTTAAAATGACACCTTTTCTCCTTTTGTTGTATTGACAATAATAAGTTTAAGTTGGGATTTATTTTTCTCCTCTCTAAATGGCACTCAGATATTTGCTGATTCCCAATTTATTTGACTAGAATGTATGGCTGAGGACTGAAGAAAAGCTGTCCCATGAGTCTTTCATTATCAAAAGTGGTCTCTTCTTTTTTGACAGATGAAGAACTACTTATAGAAGGACCATTCATGAAAATACTACAAGGCCGGAAGAACACAAGCACTGAGCTGACTATTAAGCCAGAGGGGGCATCCTCCAACAAAAATGGAGACAGTTCATCATCCCTAATGCGTGAGCAGCAGCTAGACTCTAATGATAAAAGTGATGTTATACATGCACCAAATTACATATTGCTCTATTTCTTGGAGGAAAATCTAGAAAATCTAGAACCAATGTTATTACCATTCATTAAACTTCCCTTTTCAAATGTACAAGATGGAGACATGTCCCTGAGTCATTTGATAAACAACAGAGGAAATCTTTCTCTTAAACCTGAGTTTTCCCGTTAAAGTTGCAAAAATAAATTGAGGAAGCTATTTTCTGGAACAGGCCCCCTGAAGAAGCTGCTCAGTAAACAGCAAGAAGAAAATGTTTCCAAGGCAGAGCAGGCTACGGATCAATGGAAAAAGCAGAGGCTGAAAGCTCAGGGTGAACAGGAAGAGGAGGAGCCCAATGAGGTGAGGACAACTCCCCAAACATAAGACCTGGACTTCTAGTCAGTTTAGGACGCCATGAAAGCACCCAGGCAGGAAGGCCAGGGCACCTGGTCTGAACCTTGTCTTGGCCGTGTGACTTTGGCTAAGACAGTGATCCTTCCTTTGCTCATTTGGAGAACAGCGCCACTGTTCCTAGGGTAGACTAGAAAAGAAATAAATTGTACAAGAAAATGCTAATGCTCAGGTTACATAGCACATTAGATTTGGTATGTTCTTTAAGAACCTATAAGCTGCCCTAACCAGTTTGGCTCAGTGGATAGAGCAGTGATGGGCAACCTTTTGAGCTTGGTGTGTCAAACTTCGCCAAAAAACTGAGCATAACTCGGGTAGTGTGTCACTTTGAGGAAAAAACATTATTTCGCAAATGTTTCATCCTCAGGAGCAGCAAATGTTTCATCCTCGGCATGCGGTTGCCTCAGTGGCCGCGTGTCATCAGAAATGGCTACACGTGTCAGTGCTGACACGCGTGTCATAGGTTCGCCATCACTGGGATAGAGCGTCGGCCTGCAGACTCAAGGGTCCCAGGTTCAATTCTGGTCAAGGGCATGTACCTTGGTTGCGGGCACATCCCCAGTAGGGGGTGTGCAGGAGGCAGCTGATTGATGTTTCTCTCTTTTTTTTTTATTTTTTATATTTTATATATTTTATTGATTTTTTACAGAGAGGAAGGGAGAGGGATAGAGAGTTAGAAACATTGATGAGAGAGAGACATTGATCAGCTGCCTCCTGCACACCTCCCACTGGGGATGTGCCCACAACCAAGGTACATGCCCTTGACTGGAGTCGAACCTGGGACCCTTCAGTCCACAGGCCGACGCTCTATCCACTGAGCCAAACCGGTTTCGGCTGATGTTTCTCTCTTATCGATGTTTCTAACTCTCTATCCCTCTCCCTTCCTCTCTGTAAAAAAATCAATAAAATATATATATTTTAAAAAGAACCTATAAGCTATTCACCTGAAAGAATGGGGTTTTAGAGTAGTAATTAAGAATAGTTAGCCCTGGCCAGTATGGTTCTATGGTTAGAGCATCAGCCCATGCATAGAAGGGTCAAGGGCACATACTCCGATTCCTGATCCCCTGCCCTCCTCCTCTCCTTTCTACTCTCTCTAAAAATCAATGAGAAAAAAAAAATCCTCTGGTGAGGATTGACAACAACAAAAGGAATAGTTAGAATAGGCTAGAGGATAGTTTTTTTATCCTTTCCATCTTTGTTTTTTTCTTTTAATGCATTCTTTGTTTTTATTTTTTAGCTCACAAAAGAAGTGCGAGGATATGGCTATAACAACCATCTCATCGTGGCAATAATTGTGACTGTAGGAACAATAATTTTTATTGTAATTTTCTGTCTCATTGCGGTAAGACAATAGTCGATTCAATTTCCAAAATACATTCTGTCTTTCGAATAGATTCAGAACCCACAATCTGAAAATCAAGGCCATTTTCCTACTGACTCCTACTTCATATTCCTCTTTAGCCATGAGCACTGATATATGCTTTGTTCTTTTACTATAAATTATATTCCTGGGATTTTTAAAGGAAGCCTACCCCACTCCCAGAGACCTCTGTGGAAGTGAAATCAAGATAACAAGCCCCTAGAATAGTTAGAAAAATTAAGTTTAATAAGCCAGAGCTGACATGATAGCAAAATTTCTTCAGTTCAAAATGGATGATGTTAATTTGATGTACCCACCAATTACTCTCTTTCTATCGCTGATTTCTTTCCTTGTTGGCTGAAGTGAGGAGAGAGATAGAATCTCCACCTCATGGAGCTATGTCACCCTGGAAGAAAGGGCACAGCTAAAAGATAAAAGTGTGATCTTACCAATTCATAAGATTTACTCAGCAGCTTTCTTCTCCAGTGTGTAAGATATGGTGTAAATAGGTTCAGTTAAAACACGGCAACCTAAATCCTGCATTAGGCTTCTTTAAAACATGTCATAAGAGAGTCACCTGTTCCTGGAGCTTGCCTGTGTCCCTTTTGTTCAATTACATAATGGTGTATTTTTCCTACAGGCAGGTTGCTAACATTAAAGAGTGACTTACTAAGCTGGGGATCTTGACTCTACCCTACTATCCAACCTAATTTACCTTTGCAACAGTCATGGCAGCCCTCCATTCAGCCCAAGCAGCCCCTCACCATAACCCCGCCACACCATGCCCATTCCCACTTTTGTTTGTGCCTTGCCCATCTAAAATCCCCTTATTTTGCTCTGTCTGCAGAAGTCCTATGAATCTCTCAAAAGCCAGTTCAAGTTTATCTTTCTTCAGGAAATCTTCCCTGAGTACTCCAGCCCCACTGGTCTTACTCCTTTCTCTATGTTTTGTCACCATTTTTTTTCTAGTACCCCTATGATACTAATATTACACCTGGTGTTATCCCAGACTATTATTATTATTATTATTATTATTATTATTATTATTATTACTTTCCGATAGTGTATTTTCAACTACTTTGTCTTTCACATTCCCCTCCCCCGAGAACCTAAAAATATGGTAAACAATTTTTTACTCCCCATCCTAGCCAATTTTGTTCAGTGGATAGGGCGTCGGCCTGTGGACTGAAGGGTCCCTGGGTTCGATTCTGGTCAAGGGCACATGCCTGGGTTGCAGGCCCGATCCCCAGTGTGGGGCATGCAGGAGGCAGCCAATCAGTGATTCTCTCTCATCATTGATGTTTCTATCTCTCCCTCCTCTCCCATCCTCTCTGTAATCAATAAAAATATATTAAAAAGAAAAAAAGGTGGCTCCCCAAGAGAGAAATACTAAGGTGAACATGTCATAGAGCAGAGTCGAGTTGTGTAAGGACAAAATGGCTTCCTGGTCTATCAGACTTGAGTAAAACCCACCCTGACCTGTTTGGCTTAGTGGATAGAGCATTGGCCTGCGGATTGAAGGGTCCCGGGTTCGATTCCAGTCAAGGGCATGTACCTTGGTTGTGGGCACATCCCCAGTAGGGGGTGTGCAAGAGGCAGCTGATCGATGTTTCTAACTCTCTATCCCTCTCCCTTCCTCTCTGTAAAAAATCAATAAAATATATATTTTTAAAAAGATGAGTAAAACCGATGGGCTGTATTAACTGCTAAGGAGAAACATGTCTCTCTGCAGTTGGTCAGCAAAAAGCAGAGGAAAGGTGAAGAAGAGCCCAACATGAGCACTGCCCATCGTAGCATTGCCTAAGTGTAGAGATGGCATCTCAGGCAGCAGATGTGGAGAGTCAGGCCCACTAGCCAGGCTGTGCCTGTTGGGGAGACAGATGGATCCTGCTCAGTCCTTTCCATCAAACACTGGATCCAGCTGATTCCTTTTGTTCTAATTCTGTTCTCACCAGTAGCCTTCTGATGGTGCTTTAGTGTGCCATGGTAGCCTATCTCTACAGAATGTGTTTGCCTGGTCATGTAGAGACAGATGCTGTCTGTGGAACAGATGTAGTTCTCATCGTCAGGTCAGAATCTGGCATTCTGATTTTTTTTTTATTTTAAAAAATATATATATTTTATTGATTTTTTACAGAGAGGAAAGGAGAGGAATAGAATTAGAAACATCGATGAGAGAGAAACATCGATCAGCTGCCTCCTGCACGCCTCCTACTGGGGATGTGCCCACAACCCAGGTACATGCCCTTGACCAGAATCGAACCCGGGATCCTTCAGTCCGCAGGCTGACGCTCTATCCACTGAGCCAAACTGGTTAGGGCTTGATTTTTTTTATTAATCCTGCGGTATTGATAAGGTGAGACTTCCCCTGAAGGAAGAAGTATGTTCTCTCTTGGTGAGGACAGAGGCTGATTTCTAAGCTAGGAGGCTGGGGACTAGCATGGGGATCAGTTTGCCAAGGCCTCTGGGAAGACAGTACCTGGCCATTGCCCAGACAGTACCCTCTGCATCTCCACATGGCATATGGCCCTTTGCTTTGTTGGGATTTCTATAAACTCCTATACTGCACTTAATGTCTATATAGTTTAACTTTACATTTATATATATATATATATATATATATATATATATATATATATATATATATGGTTTCATTATTTCCTCTCCCCACTTAGATGATAAGCTCTTTGAGGATGTGGACCATGCCTTGTTTTGTTTTGTAGTGGACAGTAATAGTGTTCAAAGGCAGAAAGATGAGGCGTTTTGTCAATTTCACAATGAGGACTAATGCAACTTAATATTTATTTGAAGTAGCATACAGAGTCCAGCAATAGACAGACCCATGTGTTCCTAAGGCTTTTGAAATGTCATCTTTCAATATTCTAGTCAGTGAAATATAATTAAATGGTAATCAAACAGCTACTTAACTATTTGAGGGAGAAATAACAGCAGATCTCTGTTTCTCACCTTAAACCCATGTATTTACGTAAATGTAAAAAAAAAAAAAGAACTCATAAAAGTACTAGAAGAAAAGAGAAGCAATACTTTCGTAAACTGGTGGTAGGAAAGAGCTTTTTGAGCCTGATACCACAGGCAGAAACATTTGATAGATTTGACCACTATGATACCATTAGCAAACTTAGCACTAGTTTATGCCAAGCATAGGATGAAGAATTTTCCATATAATGTCTGATTCAATCCCTATAATCCTGTGAGGATGATAGTAACACCCTCTTCCATAGATGGAGATCAACTGAAGGACCCAGTGGCAAAAACAAAAGCAGAACCCCATTTTGCCCGACTGCAAAGCCTGTGCTTCTTACTCTACTGTGCTGTCTCCTCAAACACAAAAACACTGGGGCGTATTTGAAATACTGAAACTCAGAAAGCTACTGAAAGGAGTAAGATAAACGGACAGGAAGATGATAAACAGTCAAGGGGAGAATAGGGCAAGGGCTGTGAAGGAGGAGGCTTTGTGCTGACAGTCTGTCACCATACCTGTCAGTCCTCTCATGGCTTATTGGGGTGTAGGTTTTGTTAACAAGGCCTTTGTCACCTCGTGGTATGAAAGTAGTCTCTGGTATTTTCAAGTCCTTTTTATAACATTTCTTGTTATTTATAAGTTTTTAAAATCTGTCTATCATTCATTTTGTTTTTAGTCTGGTTGACTATTTACCCCCCACACAAAGATGCAATTGTTTAAGAATCTTTTATTGAATGACTCATTCTTTCTTCTCTGATCTAAAATACTCTCTTTGTCTGGCTTCTATTCTGTTGATCCAGTTATTTTTTTTCTGTACCAGTAGCAGTATCACCATATAGTTCCAATTCCTTTTCATATATTTTGATATCTAGTAGGATAAGCTCCTGCTTTTTTATCTTGTTTTCCATACATTTCATAGCTATTCTTGCATATGTTTCCTATTAAATGTCAGCTGGCCAGTTTTTGTCTTTTTTTTGGGGGGGGGAGGGTTTTTGTTTAAAAGCTATCTTGGAATTTGAATAGGATTGAACTGCATTTGAAAGTTAATTTGTGGAGAATTGACATGTTTACAACATTCCAGGAGCATGGTCACAATTCTTCCTAATGTCCTTCATAAGAGTTTTATTGTTTTCATCACATAGGTCTTACATATTTTTTATTAAGTTTATTCCTAGGTACTTTATGTACTTTCATTGATATTGTAAATGGGCTCTTTCATTTTTTAAACTAGTTATTTGTGGGATATAGGAAAGCTATTGAGGTTTGCATGTTGATCTCTTGATCATGGATTTAGCCATCTTACTGAATTGTTGTAGTACTGCCAATAAAATTTTAATAGATGCTTTTGGGCTTTTTAGGTTATACATCATCTCATATGTTTTATCTTTTTTCAATACTTCATTTTTTTAAATTAAATTGATTAGGACCTCCTAAAAAATGATGAATAGTAACAGTAATAATAGGCATCCTACTCTTGTTCTTGACCTTAAAACAAAGCTGCTGTGTAGGTTTCTGGTAGATACTTTTATTTTTATTTTATTTATTTTATTTTATTTTTATAAATTTTTATTGATTTTTTACAGAGAGGAAGGGAGAGGGATAGAGAGTTAGAAACATCGATCAGCTGCCTCCTGCACACCCCCTACTGAGGATGTGCCCGCAACCAAGGTACATGCCCTTGACCAGAATGGAACCTGGGACCTTTCAGTCCGAAGGCCGACGCTCTATCCACTGAGCCAAACCGGGTTCGGCGATACTTTCATTTTATTTTCCTACTTCTAAGAGTTTTTTGTTAGGAATTATCTGCTGAATGTTCTCTAAAACAGCCAATAAAATCCATTGCCAGCTGCAAGCAAAATCCTAAGTTAGGAACTATGGAACAAGAGTCAAAGGACTCCTCAACAGAGTTCCTGTCAAAAAAGTTATCATCTCACTTAAAAGGGAACAAATAAAGATTTAGAGATAGTGGTCATTGTGATGAATAATCTTGATGTTGTTTTCTTCCAAAACAGATTTATTGTCATAGAACACCATCAAAGGAAAGTAAAGAAGGAAGCTCAAGGTAAATATGAGTCTGGCAATTTTTAAAGTAGAATTTTGGAAGTAGAGGAGCTTCTTCTTCCCATAAGTAGCCTGAGGTGACCTCTAAAAATGGTTCCTTATTCACCTGACCCAGAAAACCCCCCAAATCAGGCAAATCAATAGGTTTAAATCTCCATGTTCACTTTAAGAACACTAGTGAAACCCAACCACCATGGCTCAGTGTTGAGCGTCGACCTATGAACCAGGAGGTCACAGTTCAATTCCCGATCAGGGCACATGTCCGGGTTGAGGGCTCAGTCCCCAGTGTGGGGTGTGCAGGAGACAGCCAATCGATGTTTCTCTCTCATCATTGATGTTTCCATCTTTTTCCTCCCTCTCCCTTCCTCTCTGAAATCAATTTTTTAAAAAAGCCACCAAACATTTGAAGGATGTCACTTTATAGAAGTAATGTGTGCCATTCTGTTGTTAAAATGGTGGAGTCAGTAGATATGCCCAGGCCAAAGAGTAGGGCTAGATGCAGGGTCGGTGGCCCAAAAAGAATGCTCAATTTTTGCAGAGCGTAGGGATGTAGATGTAGATTCTCTGGTCTTTTAGCACATCTAGGTGAACAAAGCTCCCAAGATGCAGCACAGAACTTACAGAGCTCATGGGTGGATTAACCCATAGATATGTTCTCCCTGCTACATTGAGATGATCCTTACTGAAAAAGAACACATTGTTCCTAAACCAGAAGAGGAGGTTGCACAGGGAAAAAAAAGAAGAAAAAAAAAAGATATCCCAGAAGAAACTTAAGAAACAAAAGCGTATGGCCTGAGAGTAAATTCATCATAAAATAAATACTAATAACAGTAAAAAAAAAAAAAAAAAAGAAGAAAGAAAGAAAAAACTAGAGAACTTAGAATTTACCAATTTCAATCTCCTCATTTTCAATGAGGAAACCACCAAATTTGGAAAGAATACTTATTTATCCTGATGCTTTACTTGGATTTTGCAAAATCAGCTCCCAGCCAAAGCTGAGATAGAATGGGACTGACAGATGCATCTGCTGTCACTGGTCCTTTAAGGAAGCTGTGCAGAGGGAGAGGTCTTGGTTGGACGTGTTTCTGCTAGTGGTGGAGGCTCTAGGGAAGGCCACATGGTCTTAGGGTAAGGACGCTGTCTCCTTCAGGCTGATGAAAGATAGAATATATGAGTTCTTCCTGTAAAATAGCAGGAAAACGTCTCATCCTATAGGTTTTCAGGCCCCTACTCTATATCCTTTATCCAAACCTCATAGAATTTTAACTGGGAGAGACCTTAGACAATCGTTTGTCTTTTTCTTTAATAAAAAGGAAATGGAGAAGGGGAAAGAGAAAAGATCTTGCTCCAGGGTCACACAGCTAGTGTTAACGTAAAAACATTCAAACCTGTAAAGAATTTTTGTGAGTTTATTTGAGCCAAACTATTGACAATTGTCGGGAAACAGAATCTCAATGGACTGGGATAATGCTCTGCAGAATGGTGGTTTTCACCTATTTTTATACATTACAATCTAAGAAGGAGACATAGACGGGTTACATGAAATCCATGGGTGATAGAGAGGTGGAAGAAAGCAAGGCGGGTTGGGGGTGGGGAGAACCTCTAGGATTGGATAAAGAGTAAAATGATAGACTCATACTTCTTTTACTTAGGTAGGTACAGGATAGTTAACTGTTGACAATTAACATGATAACAATAACAATGAAGAAATTTGTTGTGCCCTGAGGGGTCCAGAGAAAGGGAAGTTACAAGTTACCCTGACATTTCAAGGATAAGTTTGTTATCGTAGATGCAAAAAGACAACAGGTTCAGTTAAGGTAAAGATTGACCTTGTCAGGGAAGATACGGGCCTAGGATGAGACTACCCACCATAACTGCTTTTAGTTAAAGTTTTAGTTTCATACCGTCCTTGTGGCTACTTTAGGTCTTAGAGTTCGCAAGACTGCCATTCAGGCCCTGAGCTTGTCAGGTTAGCATGTGGCCCCTTTCGTCCACATTAGTGTCAGAAAGAAGACGGCTCCTTTCCTGTTGGGGACTTCTCCATTGATTGTGCTGTGCTTGGGCTGTGAGGTACATTTTATGTCACAGCTCGGTACGCACATACCACACAGACATAAGTAGTTTCTAAAGCAAAATTATTATGCAGTCTGATTTTTTTTCCCTATTTTGTTTGTATTCAAACAAAAGAGAACCTTCTGTATTTTGGTGCTGGTTATGACCTTTAATCTGATTTCACAACTCATCAGTGACATCCTGTAGTATGAAAGTCAGCAAGCTAGATAACCTGGCTAGTTGGACTCAGACATTTAGTTGGTGTGATTTAACATATGGGATAAAGCAGCTAGCAAAATAAAAGCACCCCCTCCCCGCATCTTGCCCCAGCAAATGATGCATGTGAGACACAGTCTAAAGGGGACCTAAGTAAAATGTTTCTGCCCAGTGTGGTTGTGCTTTTTTGCTTTCACTGCATGAGGGCACTTGGTCAAGGGCCAAGGAAGTGAGTGGGGCTGAAAATCCTGCCTATACTCTATGCCAAGCTGCATACAAAGGTCTCCCCAGAGACATTGTGGGGCCACTTTAAACACAGAGAACTTCTGGAAGTCCAGCATGCAAGGAATCATTTTCAAGGTCCCAGGTCTGTGGTGATTTTGCTCATGAGTATGGACCAGGCGTCCTCAAACTACGGCCCGCGGGCCACATGCGGGTATTTTTGCCGTTTTTTTACTTCAAAATAAGATATATGCAGTGTGCATAGGAATTTGTTCATAGTTTTTTTTAAACTATAGTCCGGCCCTCCAACGGTCTGAGGGACAGTGAACTGGCCCCCTGTTTAAAAAGTTTGAGGACCCCTGGTATGGACCCATGTACCCATATAGCCCTAATAAGACCAGAGCTATACATGTGAGAGACATAGAAATGGCATGAATCACTAATTGTCAGTATGCGTTTTTCCTCCAAGGGGCTTTTTTCCATTTTTCCAGCATATGAGATGGTCACCAGAACACAAGATGCAGGTAAATTTGAGGAGGATAAAGTACTGTGGGGGGACAAAGTAGGAGGAACACAGAGTTCATATTTCCCTGTCTGCTCTCTAGGAAGGCGGTTTTTGGAAGAGGCAGCCACTTTGGCTGAGGGATATACATAGACCTCTCAGTGCCACACGCGTGGAAGACATGGCACGGGAGCTACACGACAAGGATCCGGCTACTGAGGATGAACTGTTCTACAAAATGTAAATGATTGGGAACGATTTCGAATTCTTGTCAAAAGTGAGGAAATAATGAAGTTTAATTGTTCCTTTCAGGAGTAAAAGCCTTGGCCTTCTTCTCACTCCAGGTTGCGTGGAGAGTTCTCAGTGTTGAAGGTTGCTGCTACAGACCCTGCGGCCAAGAGCCCAGCAAATGAGCACATGACCCTGCCACCCAGCGAACCCCATCCTCAGGCTCCCTGAAAATTTTATTGACCTGTGTGTACAATAAATATTCTTTTTTTTTTTCCCGTTCATTATCTTTTGATTTTTTTCCTAGCTTTATTGAGGTATAGTTGACAAATAATTAAAAAAACTTTTTAATCCCTTTTTTTTTTCCTTAAGGAGGGTGGGAATAATCAGCCTCCTACAGCAGAACCCAGAAGACTAGCTATTCCAGTATGGAGAGAGATGCATGAATGCTAGTTTGATGATTCCAATCTGATGGCAAATAAGGATTCAAACCAGAAAGGATCTGGCTGCAGTGCTCAGAAGAGCAGTGAAAGACAGGAACGTGACTGGCTTGGAAAGGTGAGAACGGCCAGAACTGTAATAATAATAGCTAGTCATCTTCAAGTGCTTACTACAGACCAAAAAACCCTCCTGAGGATATGATCTTATTTAATCCTCACATCAGCTGATATCTTCCCCAATTTAGGGATGAGGAACTGAGACTCAGAGAGGTTTTGAAACTTCCATGAATTCACACACTTGGACCCCTCTTCCCAACGCTAAGGGGCCCTGGGTAGTGTGACTTGACTTCTCTTTTTTGAACATCAAGAGAAGTTTCTATCTTCAATGTTATCTCAAGGGGCCTATGAAAAAATACAGACACGGTGGCAGTTGTCTTAGCCCCACACTTACTGGGTTGCCCTGGGCCCCTGTTTAGGGAAGACCCAGAAAACAGCATGGGGTAGAGCTGGGATTCAAACCTAAGCAATCCTGGCTCTCAGGCCCACTTGCACTCTTACTGAGGGAACTACCTACCCCTCCAACTAGACTCAGAAAGAGCTGGGTGAGAATTTATTAGCTGTGCAGCCTTGAGACCCCCAGGTTGGCTCTCAAGCCTGTTTTCTCACCTGCACCATGGGGATGACAAAGACACTTACCTTCCAGGTGGCTGATAATGACAAATATTTTTACCTGGCAAACAGTAGGAGCTTCTGTTTACCACAAATGTTAAAACCCTGACTCCCTCATCTCTTAGGTTAGGGCAGAGCGTCTCACATTTTGCTAAGTTTTTATTTCTAATCGTCCTGCTCAATTAATCATAGTGTAGGCACTTAGCACTCACTCATCTAGCCTAAAGCCTAGGGAGCCAGTGCGTTTTCACTCCTGGAGAGAGAATTGCACCGTGGGGAGAGGGGGTACACCCCAACAGCTGATTTTATAAGTGGGAACAGGCTCTGGGACCTCGATCTTCTCAGAGACATGAACACCTTCATTCCAGGGAAGGCCCATGGAGCACAGGAACCCTTCTCTCACCTCCCACCCCTGTTCCCCTCACTTCCCACAGAGGTCAGTGCAACTTGCTTCCAAGAACTGGCCTGATCCTCAACCAGCCCTGTGGCCACCCACAGGGACTCCCTGGACCCGCCTCCAGCCCTGCCTCCGCATCCCTGTTCACACCAACGCTTGCATCTGCGAAGTGTCTGAAGCACCGCAGGACACCCCTGGCTATTTTTGTTTTGAATCCACTGGAAAGAGAAATGTCACGTCGACGATGAAAGTCAAATTTAACCATGGCTAGTTGAGCTTTGTGTCTCCCTGCTGACGAGCTGGTTAAAGGAGAATGCCAGGGGGCCTGTCTAGGCGCTTCCTTTGAGAGGAAGGTGTGGTCTCCGTGTTTTTCCTGAACGCCTCCAGGCGGGAGGCTCCGACTTGGCCCTGCGCCCTGTCCCCGGGCTGCACCGATGCCCTGGCAAGGCAAACATGGGGTAGCGGTGATTCATCCCATGGTACAAGTGGGCAGCCTTTGCTGCAGGAGGTCAAGCGGCAGCCCCAACGCTACGCAGCACCAAGCCGAGGCCAGGCGAGGTCAGGCACCCCGATGCCAGAGTCTATAGTCTGACGCAGACCCTGCGGGGAGCGGGCAGTGAGGGCGCGTTCGGCCCGACGTCCGGCCTCGGGCCTCCGAACCTGCCGGGTAACCGATCCCGAGCCTCCTAGAACCACCCGGGGGCTGGGAACCTGGGGCGTCCCGGAGCGCCAGCCCCGCCCCCCGCCCCGCCCCCGCTCCTCTGGGCTCCGCGATTGGCTCCGCGGGCCGGGGGCGGGGCTGGACAGCGAGCCGACGTGATGGCGTCAGGCGCCCTGGGCGCAGCTTGCTGTTGTCAGTACCTGGAGGCCGCGGGTTCGGGTCCGAGCTTCTGCGGCTGCGGCGGCCGGGAGTACCCCCTGCCCCGCTCCCCACCTCCTTTGGTGAGTTAGGCGTCGGGGCGTGGAGGGCGGCGGGCCGAGACGCGGACGGGCGATGGGCCAGCGGCCCTCGACGGGATCCCGAACCCCCGGTTGCCTTGAGCCTGCCTGCTCCAGAGCCCTCACCCTTCCCAGCCCAAACCCCGTGCCCCCCGCTTCCTCCTCCGGTCCTAGCCCTCGGCCCGCACTGCCACTGCGGCCGGTCCCCTCTGTCCTCTCCCACCGGGACCTGACGCCAGCCTTACCCCCACCCCCTCACCACCGGTCTTGCATAAATGCAGTCTCACCCTTGGCCCCACTCTAGCCCAGTTCCAACCCCGATCTCGGCTGCATTTCTCCGGCTCCCTCTGACACATGTCATCCTCACCCCCCAACCCTAATGCTCCCCGCAAATCCTAATGCTCCCCGCAAATATTGAGACCCACCATTCTGGTTTTCCTTTTTCTGGATCTGCTTTCTTATCCCAATCTCCGGCAGCTCAGCTTCCCAAGACCTGCTCACCCGAAACACCCACCTCTGCCCACGCTCACTTAAGACCCACCACCAAAGTAAACTCTGAGCTCACCCCTTTCTTCTTGATAACTCTGATCACAGTCCTGTCCCAGGTCTGTATCTTGTCTGCACAGACTCAACCCCTAACTTCCTAGCCTATCATACTTCCTTTCCATCTCCAGCCATCCTGAGGACATCTGCCATCCCTAGGTCTTTGCTAAACTGCCCCCAACTCTTGCTGCCTCAGTTCCTACCACTCCCACTCAACCTTATTTAAACTGGGGTCTCCATATCCTTTCACTTCTGTTGTCTTCACCCCAACCCTCCACCCATTCTTCCCTTCACCCAACCCCCCCCCCCCATTCAATCTGAGATCTTAGCTTAGAGTGTCCTGCCCGCCCCACCAGCTGCCCCTCGACAGCCAAATCTAGTTGCTTGTTCGGTCTAACAGCCGGGCAGTTAGAGACTAAACAGCTTGCCTGGTGCGTGCAGGGCCTCAGATGGTAAATAAGTATGGAGGAGTAGAGATACACCCACTTTGGTCAGTGGATTTTTCTGGATATCTGGTCCCCTATATCTGTCCCAGGGATTATTAAATTACTAGAGGACAGGTGCACAAAATTCATGCACGGGGGTGGGGGGAGAGGGACAGGTGTCCCTCAGCCCAGCCTGCACCCTCTCCAATCTGGGACATCCCTCTCACAATCCAGGACTGCTGGCTCCCAACCGCTCGCCTGCCTGCCTGATTGCCCCCTAACCACTCCCCTGCTAGCCTGATCGATCCTAACTGCTCCCCTGCCGGCCTGATTGCCCCTAACTGCCCTCCCCTGCTGGCCTAGTCACCCCTAACTGCCCTCCCCTGCAGGCCTGATCACCCACAACTGCCCTCCCCTGCTGTCCTGATCACCCACAACTGCCCTCCCCTGCTGACCATCTTGTGGTGGCCATCTTGTCTCCACATGGGGGCAGCCATCTTTGACCATATGGGGGTGGCCATCTTGTGTGTTGGAGTGATGGTCTATTTGCATATCACCTCTTTATTATATAGGAATTTGTGCTGGCCCCTGGAATGGTAGGTATCTTTCAAATGCCTGGTAGGTGAGGAATGGCCACCCATCCAGCTCACTCAGTGTGGGGCAACAGAAGCCATCACTTCCTTTTGGCTGGTATTGTGGCCTTGAAGAAACTTAGAAAGTACCACTCTGCAGGATTGGCTGTGGTTACAGAACCATGTCCATGTGTGTTGTCCAAGGACCCTCACAGAGTGCTGCTCCTGGCTAGATCTGAGAACAGATCAGTCCCCACACTGAACACTGGGAACATTGGGAGCCAGAGGTGGTGTTATATGTTGTAAAGAGTGTAGGTGAGTGGGTCCTGGGAGGCTGAGGCCACGGTGGGCATGGAGGCTGTTGAATCGCTTCCTCTTTTTGCAGGGGTTGCATCATTGACTTTTGGCCCCTTGGTTACCTATGAACACAGCTTAGTTGTCTCAGAAGGACATTCCTGGGGCCCAGGCCCCATGCTCAGCCTATACAATCTGGGCTTTTGAGTGCATGTTCCCTCCAAATTCTGGTGACCTGGTTTCATAGGATTGGCCAGTTGACAGCAATTTTCAAGAGCCCCAAACAGAATCATTGTCTTCCCTTGCCATTTATAGTCTTGTTCCTTTGAAAATTGAATGCACTTCTACCTCCAATATCTCCCCATTAAGGTATGATAGATCAGAATGGTTTTCAGCCTGTTGGTAGCTTGGTCTAATGCAGTGGTCGGTAAACCGTGGCTCACGAGCCACATGCGGCTCTTTGGCCCCTTGAGTTTTTAGCAAAGGCCAGCTTAGGAGTACCCTAATTAAGTTAATAACAATGTACCTACTTATATAGTTTAAGTTTAAAAAATTTGGCTCTCAAAAGAAATTTCAATCGTTGTACCGTTGATATTTGGCTCTGTTGACTAATGAGTTTGCCGACCACTGGTCTAATGGAAGGAGTTCCCACCTCTGAAGAGTTGTATACTTCAACTCTCCACAGTCTATTATAGGGAGATACCCACCCTGAGCCTTATTTTTATTTTATTCATCAGTTGACTCAGCAAGTATTTTCTGAGCCCTACTGTGTGCCATGCACTGTTCTAGGCATTAGAAATGTAATGGTGAATGAACTGGGCAAAGCACCTGTTTTTATTCGTTCAGAGTTTGGCCCTTGCTAGAATCCTAAGGGGTACTGGACAAGAATATGGTGGTGGTGGGGGGGATGGTTGTTAATGGATGGAAAGAAAGAGGGAGGAAAAAAGATAGCCAGTGTTAACTGACTTCACATTTCTGGCCTCACCCACTAGCCCTTGGTCTGGAAATCACAAGCTAGAAGTTTCTCGCCCTCCAGCTGGACCAGAAATCCAATTTTCTTCAGGTGGAAGGAGATGCTGTTTACTCATTCATCGCTCACAAGGCGGAAAGATCAGCTGCCTTTCTGAATCAGACGATAACTTTGTCATTCTTTTCCGACTGAAAACCATGACTCATCAGTTGGTACTGTAGGAGCTGGATGACTTAAACACCAGGCTGTTGTTCTGAACAGCCAGGTACAGGATTGGATTCAGGCCACAGAGTGGAGGCTGCTGGGAATGGCTGAGAAGTCTCTAAGGAGAGGAGGTTGCTGTTTACTCAGATGGAGCGTTTTAAAGTGGTGAAGCCGGTCACCCATTTCTTCTCTTAATGTAAGTCTCGTGTAAGCCATTTTTCTCTTTTCTTTCTTCCTTGGTTTCTGGAGGAAGTGAAATTGCACATACTTAGAGGGCTAGGCAGCATAATGAAGAGAAACAACCAGAACAATTCTTTCCTAACTGCGTGTTAGAACATTTAAGAAAGGACACCTCTGAAATTTGGCTGCCTCAATTTCAGCAAGATTGTGTTTAAGCCTTAATTGATAAATGGAGTTTCTGAGTGCCTCTAAGGCTCTGTAATTAATAAGTTTGCCTGAAACTCTTTGGACCAAAGACCTGAGGCAGTTTGGTCTGGCGACGGGCACAGGATTTGGAATGAGGAAACCAGCGAATGCTGTTCCCTACCTGGGATGATGCTCTAACCCAGTGGGGCCTGTTTGTACTGAGCCTCCGTCCTCTTTGTAAAACCCTCCTCTCCCAGGACTGTTGTGGAGTTAAATGAGATTAGAGAAGCTTGAAGAGCTGTTGGGGTGAATTGGTACTTATGGGGAGAGGTAGACTTAGCAGGGTTTGGAGTTTCCTAAAAGTCAGAAAGTCACCTTTTCTGCTAAACGCCGCTGGAGCTGTTGGAAGAACCCTTTGGTAGTGCTGCTCAGGGTCCCCCCGTACGCCCTTCAGCCTCGGTCTCTTTGGAGCCACACCTCCCGTTGGTTTGGTTCTTAGTGTGAGTGAAGAGTGTTCTGAGGACAGGGAGTGAAACAAGCCCCATAGACTGGGGCTGGGCCACCGGGAGCATGATGCAGCACCGACTCAGCAGGCAAGAGACCCCAAGTGCTGCTCTGGTTCCACCAGCAAGTTCTCGGTCAGAGGTTGTCTGATTCCTGCCTCAGCCCGTTTCCTGCCTCTGTGAAGCATTATGGAACGCACACCGTGGGCAGGGTTCTTCGCCTTCCTGCGATGAAAGGTGTGCCCTAAATTGTGGCCCGAACCCCACAGTCCCAGTTCTGTGTTGTGAATTGTGCCGTGGCTTTTCTCCTGGGTTCTTCTATGCTGATGTCATTTTGTGGCTTTTCTGACACTTTGTTTCAGGCAACAGTTACTTGTCTCTTATTTGACCCTGCTCTGACTTCTTAGTGTCAGTTTACTTTGTTTTTGTTTTTAATTATTGATTTGAGAGAGAGAGAGAAAAAGAGAAAGGAAGGAAGAGAGAGAGAGAAAGAAACATTGGTTTGTTGTTCCACTTATTCATGCATTCATTGGTTAATTGTATGTGACCTGACCAGGGATCAAACCCATAACCTTGGCGTATTGGGATGATGCTCTAACCCAGTGGTCGGCAAACTCATTAGTCAACAGAGTCAAATATCAACAGTACAACAAATTGAAATTTCTTTTGAGAGCCAAATTTTTTAAACTTCTTCTAACGCCACTTTTTCAAAATAGACTCGCCCAGGCCATACTCAAGAGGCCAAAGAGCCGCATGTGGCTTGCGAGCCGCAGTTTGCCGACCACGGTTAGAGTCTAACCAACTGAGCCATGCCAGCAGGGCTACTTTGGTTTTTTAGTAGGCCTCTGCTTGGCCAGAGCATCCACTGTTGATAAGCCTCCCTCTCTCCAATGAGTACGCTCTTATTTTCAGTTAATTAGTTAATGAGGTCTTAATGGGCCCAGGCCATGATTCAGATTGTTGAGGTCTGAGACCTGAAGGGCCTGGCCTGTGGCTGGCTGAGGGAAGGTTAGTTTTGGATCTCCAGGCTCTGTGTAGAAGGCAGGCCTGAGGGAAGGCCTTGGGCCACGGGAATTGCTGAAAGGGGTTAGATGGAGCCCAGGGCCTTGGAGCCAGAGAACCTGGCCTTGGCCTGCGGGGCTGCACCAGAAGGAGCCCAGCCTCCAGGATCGGGCATGTTTGCAGAGGGACTCACCACAGCACATGCCCTTTTCCCAGTCGCCCTGGTGGGCAGAGTGTGGAGCTGGTCTCCTGGGAGGGCCCTGAGGATCCTGGGTAGGTGTGAGCAGGAACAGAGTTGAAGGGTGAGGCAGGCAGACAGGGCTGCAGCCTGGGCCCAGTGTTCTTTCTGGTGGTCTGTCGCACCCTGACTAGAGCTGGCTCTGCAGGGCCTTCCTCGTGCACACCTCCCTCCCTCTGCACGTCCTTCCTTAGCCAGGTTGGCTCTGGGTCCTGTTTGCCCTCTGCCAAGTCCAGGGGTTGAATCAGAGCCTTTTCCACCAGGGCCTCCAGCTGAGGAGCCTTCCTTCCCCCAGTCCCCCATTACTCCCTTTTTCCTCTTGTCCCCTCCCCCCAACCCTTAGCCCTAGCTCGCACCGGCCTCTTCCAGAAGGGAGGTGATTGCACTCATTCAGGAGTTGGGAGGGTTCCCTTGAGCTGGTGTTGGCATTGTCCTGGGTGGGGTAGTCTGCCATATCAGCTCTGGGATCTTGGGAATTTCCTTGACCTGGGTCAGCCTCTATTTCTTATCAGCCAGATTGCAGTAATAAAAGAGCCTTCCTAGAGTGGTTATGAGAAATAGAATGAGGCAATAGATGTAAAGGGTCTAAAACTCATTTAGCAGGCCTTGGTTTTATTCTTTAAGCCACGAGTTTTGGGGAGCAGAGACAGTAATCGCCTTTTATTTTTGGTGTCCCCTCAAGCTCAGCTGTGTGCTCACTAGAGATTTGTTTAGATGTGAATGTGCCTGCCTCATCCTGGCCTTTCCAAGTGGCTGGGGTGGGGCCAGGCCACCCAGCAGCCCCCTCAGACTAAGAACACAGCCCCTATCCCCACCCCCACTTCACCCTCAGTCACTACTCCTGGGAGGAAGCCAGCTGCCTGAGGGATTTTCCTGTGTACTGATTCCACCTACGTGTGCGTATTCATTTACACAGTGGCATTCTCTGTGGCCATATCCACTGGGATTATAGATACCACTTGTCCTTGGTCCATATTAGGCCCTGTCGTAGGCACTTTCCACAGTCATATTCTCCATTTGAGAGGCTGATACAGTGCCCCAGTGCGCCTAGCTGGTTAATGGCAAATTGAGATTAGAGTTGTCAACATAAGAAACATGCAAATCTACAGAGAATTTTTGTGAGTTTATTTGAACCAAACTGTCCACAGTTGCCGGGAAGCACAATCTCAAGGGATTGAGAAAATGCTCCAGAGAATGGCAGTTTTGCACCTTATTTTATACACTAGAGGCCCGGTGCATGGATTCGTGCACTGGTGGGATCTCTCGGCCTGGGCTGCACCCTCTCGCAATCTGGGACCCCAATGGTGCACAATCAGAGCTGGGGAGGGACTGTGGGAGGGCTCCAGGGCATGTCCAGCCAGTGTCGCTCAGTCCCAATTGGCCAGACCCCAGCAGCAAGCTAACCTACCAGTCAGAGTGTCTGCCCCCTGGTGGTCAGTGTGTGTCATAGCTACCAGTCCAATAGTCAAACGGTCACTTAGGCTTTTATATATATAGATAGATTACAGTCAAAAGAGAAGATGTAAGTGGGTTACTGGTGATAGATTAGGGAAGCAGGAGAAAGCAAAAACTTTATCTGGGATTGGATCAAAAGTAAATGATACATCTTTTACATAGGTGGGTACAGGATAGTTAGTCAACAATTAACATGATAAAAATAACAATAACAAGGAGAGGATTTGTAATCTCTAATCTGATCCATTGGTTGTGCCCTGAGGGCCTGTAAAATGAAAAGTTACCCTGATATTCCAAAGGTATGTTAATGTACTAGTAGATCAAGCATGTCAAACTCACTTCCTGCAAGCCATGAGTTTGACCTGCCTGATGTAGATGCAAAAGACAATAGACAGGCTCAGTTAAAGGTTGACTTTTGTCAGGGAAGACATGACTACTTCCATAAACTGCTTTCAAAAAAGTTTTAATTTCAGACTATCTTTTGTGGTTACTTTAGGTCTCTGAGTTTGCAAGGCCGCCCCATGTAGGCCTTCCCTGAGCTTGTCAGGTTAGCATGTTGCCCTGCCCGTCCATAGAACCTGTGTTGTTCCCCTTTACACAAGTCCCTGTGCTACTCAAGCTTGACTCTCGCAGCCCAAAGAGAAGCAGATGTGTAATGAGAGTCTCCCTTTTGAAGCTGTTTTGCTGTAGGCAGTGGTAGAAGCAGTGGGGTTAGATCAAACCAGCAAACTTGGTACTTGGGTTCTGGCTAGGAAAGAATTCAAAGCAAGACCCAAACTGTAAGAGAACACTTACTGGGTAAATTACAGAGGCAGAAAAAGTGGTTCCTGGAGGAAGTGGGCTTAGGGAACAAGTTACAGAGGTAAAGGGAGGGCCTTGGAGTTTGGGAGTGAGGACGCTGATGGCAACCTGCCAAGAGGGGGGGCGTGAGAGGGAAGGGAAAGGCTCTGGGCGTGCTCCTGTGAAGGAGAATGCGCTGGGTCCTCTGTCCTAAGGTGCTTTTTTAAAAAAAATATTTGATTTTTTACAGAGAGGAAGGGAGAGGGATAGAGAGTTAGAAACATCAATGAGAGAGAAACATCGATCAGCTGCCTCCTGCACACCCCCTACTGGGGATGTGCCCGTAACCAAGGTACATGCCCTTGACGGGAATTGAACCGGGGACCCTTCAGTCCGCAGGCCGACGCTCTATCCACTGAGCCAAACCGGTTAGGGCCATCCTAAGGGTTTTAAGGGTAGAGATTTTAGGGGAGGTCCCAGGAGAAGATCTCAATAGAACATTCAGTAGTCTTCCAGGTGTGTCCATTCAGGATTAATTAGCTGGCATCAGGGGAAGGGTTCATTATTCAATGCAGCAGCTGGTCCTGATGTCAGCCATGGCTGGTTGTGTTGTTTATCTGGGCCTGGAGCTGAAACACACCTGAGGCCTAGATGTTATCTCTAGGGAGGAAAGGTCAGGGGTCCAAGCCTCATGACCGGCAATATGCTAGGGGAGGAAAAGTCACCCTGGGGGCAAGGTCCCACCCTACAGTTGATTGTCCATTGCTGGGCACCGGGGACTTTGCACCCTGGTGACCTTCTGTACCTGGCCCATCTTCCTTGCTCTGTTTGTCTGTCTAACTGCCTACAACAGCTTCACTTGCACTGTTCACTGCTGTGCGGCAGACACCAGGCTGAGACAGGGGTCAGAGGGGGCGAATGCAAGGCCCCAGCCCTGGCTGTGACTTGTGAGGCCTGCTTCCTGGTCCTTGCAGGTTCTTTCAGACAGCCGCAGCGTCCCCTGCACCCTCCGCTCTGTATATAAACCATCAGCCTTTCCTTCCCTGTGTTTGGTGTGGAGGTAAGGGTGCTTTCCACCCACTCCTTGGGGCAGGCCTATCCCTGGCACACAGGGCTCCTTCCCTCCCAAGATACAGGTCCTCGGACTTTTTCCTTCTTTGTTTCCTTCCTTAAAACCCACTTTCAATTTTTTACTCTTGTATTCAGAGGCCTTTCTTTCAGTTGCAGTAAAATGGGCTGACCTCCTGCTGGCTGCTTGGGGGCGTAGGGATTGGCTGGGGGTGGTGAGTTGGGAGCTTGTTCACCTGGCCGCCATCTGTCTCAACAGGTGTCATGTGTTTTTCCCTGGGAGCTGCTGCCTGAGTGGAAATGCTGTCAGTGGTGGAGAATGGAGTGGACCCCCGGGATGCCATCGCGGTAGGTGACAAGGGAGGATCAAGAGTGGGGAAGGAAGCACACAGAACAGCCATTTCATTGGCTTTCCTGACTTTGAAATGTATGGACACTGTCTGGAAAGAGAGGCCTCAAGCTGAGAAAAAAGTTATAGCAGAAGCAAGCTCTGAGGAAGTCCTGCCCTTTCTAGACCATCTTATTGGTGATAAAATGAGAATTTACCAAAAAACAGTTGGGATTTAATAAAGGTTATCTGAAAATGAAGGATTTCTCCAAAGAAGATGTATAAGTGGCCAGTAAGTACATGAAAAGATGCTCACCATTATTAGACACTAGAGGCCCGGTGCACGAAATTTGTTCAGGGGAAGTGGGGAGGCCCCCAGCCCGGCCTGCACCCTCTTGCAGCCCGGGACCCCTCACTCCTTACTGCCTGCCTGCAGCAGAGGCAGGAGAGGCTCCCGCTGCGCTCATCAGCTGTGAGCCTGTCTTTTGGCTGAGCAGTGCTCCCCCTGTGGGAGCATACTGACCACCAGGCTCCTGCATTGAGCATCTGCCCCCTGGTGGTCAGTGCACATCATAGTGACCGGTTGTTCCACCATTCGGTCGATTTGCATATTAGGGTTTTATTATAAAGGACTGGAGGCCTGATGCACGAAATTCGTGCAAGGGGCTCGGCCCTCCAGAAGGACGTCTGGAAGGACATTGGAAGGTCATTCGGCTGTCTGGTCTAATTAGCATATTACGCTTTTATTATTATAGATTAGATAAATGCAAATTGAGGCTATAATGAGATAGTTCTTCACACTCCCTACGATGGCTACAACCAAAATGTCAAACAATTTTAAATGTTGGTGGGGTCATGGAGAAATTGGAACCCTCCTACATTGCTAGTGGGAATGTAAAATGGTGCAGCCATTGTGGGAAACAGTTTGATAGTTCCTCAAGAAGTTAAACATAGTGTTCCATATGACCCAGCAATTCCACTTCTAGGTACATACCCATGAGAATTGAAAACATATGACATATGTCTACACAAAAACTTGTTGAAACTGGACAACCAGTGGGTCTGGGCTGCCTGTCACTACTTGAGCCAATTAAGTAGAGACAGGGTTGGTTGAATCATGTATGAGCATTTGTTCCAATAATGTGGGTAGTATGGGAGAGCAGCAGGTCACCCACAAAAATCTGCTCTCCAACCCTCCCCCTCCATAGGCCAGCTGCTTATATTGGGTGGGACAAAGATTACATGGGGAAGTAGGAATTACAGACAAGGGGAAGTAAGCAATGGGGGCTGGGGCAGGACTCCACTGTTTGGGAGATGAGGTTAATATTTCCATGACAATAGGACAGTTCTTGAATGAGAATGGAAGGGATTCCAAGGTTGACTCCCAGGTCCCAGCTGCGTACAACTCCCAGCCAGGGTAGAATGTCCTTTCTTTAATCAGATCAAGGCAATCACGGTTAATAGAGCATGATTAATATTTCTTATAATTATAGCTAGTCCCCAATATTCTGTTTTTGCCCCTAACATTGTGGGTGAATGTTCATAGTGTTAATGTAAAAACATTCAAGCCTGGTAAAGAATTTTTGTGAGTTTATTTGAGCCTAACTGTTGGCAATTGCCGGGAAGTAGAATCTCAACGAATTGGGATAATGCTCCAGAGAGTGGCGGTTTTTCATCTATTTTTATGCATTGCAATCAAAGGAGGAGACGTAGGTGGGTTACATGAAATCCATTGGTGATAGATTAGAGAGGTGGGAGAAAGCAAAAGTGGGGGGGGACCTTTGGGATTGGATAAAAAGTAAAATGATAGACACATTACTTAGGTGGGTACAGGATAGTTAACAGTCAACAATTAACTCGATAATAATAACAGTGAGGGAATTTATGGTTTCTGCCCTGGTGTCATTTGTTGTGCCCTGAGGGATCTGGAAAAAGGGAAGTTACAAGCTACCCTGACATTACAATGCTATGTTATCATAGATGCAAAAAGACAATAAGCTCAGTTAAAATAAAGATTGACCTTGTCAGGGCAGATATTGGCCTAGGACGTGACTACCCACCATAACTACTTTCAGTTAAAGTTTAATTTCAGACCATCCTTTGTGGTTACTTTAGGTCTTAGAGTTTGCAAGTCTGCCCTGCAGGCCTTCCTGAGCTTGTCAGGTTAGCATGTGGCCCCTTTCGTCCACAATACCAGCATTGTAGCCAAAAGGTAGGAACAATCCAGATGTCTATTAATCTATGAATGGATAAATAAAATGTGGTATATCCATGCAATGGAATATTATTTGGCATACAAATGAATGAAGTACAGATGCATGAAGAATGCTATAACATAGAGGAAAATAAGCTAAAATGAAAGAAAACATGATAAAGTGAAAGAAGCCAGACACAAAAGGCTGCCTATTGTATGATTCCATTTATATGAAATGTCCAGAATAGGCAAATCCATAGAGACAGAAAGTAGATTAGTGGTTGCCAAGGTTTGGGGGAAAGGAATAGGGAGTGACTGCCAGTGGGTACAGTATTTCCTTTTAGGGCAATGACAGTGTTCTAAAATTAGATAGTGGCCATGGTTGCACAATTCTGTGAATACTAAAAACCATTGAACTGTATACTTTAAATGAGAGTATTTTATGCTATGTAAATTATGTCTCATGAAAGTTGTTATAAAAAAGGAACATTTAACTAACAATATAATATTTACCCAGAATCCTATCACCTAACGATTCAAACCAGTTTTTTTGCAATCCCTTCCAGTCCTTTTCCAAATAATTGGGCAGTTTTTAACTATATATATATTTATTGATTTTAGAGAGGAAGGGAGATGGAGAGAGATAGAAACATCAGTGATGGGAAGAAATCATTGATTGGCTGCCTCCTGCATGCCCCACACTGGGGATTGAGCTGCCGCAACCCAGGCATGTGCCCTTGACCGGAAATCGAGCCATGACCTCCTAGTTCATAGGTTAAGGCCCAACCACTGAGCCATGCTGGCCAGGCTACTTGGATAATTTTGACATACTTCTATTTTTGGCAGAACTCTCTTTACTCTGTATTTCCAGAAGACTTGTATATTTTGTAATTTATTCATTTAACAAACATTTATTAAGGACTCAAGGTTGGGTGAAAAGAGGAATCCCTCCATGCTGCAGATCAGGAAGTATTCTTTCCATTTAACAGGTGAGGAAAGTGAGGCTCAGAGAGGTTAGGTGAAATGTCTGAGGTGCTCCAGCTGGTGACTGACAGCTGAAACTAAACCTGATTTTTCTGAATGTAGACCATACTCCTGTTTGTTGGTCTTTTTATTGTTCTAAAGCAGCATTTGTTGCCTCTTAGCTTCTTGATTCTGTCTGGAATCTTGGTCACGTAACTAAGGTGGAACACCTCACCTCGGTCCTAGATGGATTTACCCAAGTCCCATCGCCATTACTAATGATGGAGCCAATACTTAAACATAAGGTTTATATGGCTATCAGTTTATTGACACTTGGTTTAAAAAACAAAAAAGAGCCCTGGCCAGTGTGGCTCAGTTGTTTGGGGTCATCCCATGCATCAGGAGGTTGCCGGTTCAATTCCCAGTCAAGGGCACGTGCCTGGGTTTTGGGCTCGATCCCTGGTAGGGGGCGTGCTGGAGGCAGCTGATTGATGTTGCACTGTCACATCAATGTTTTTCTCTCTCTTCCTCTCTAAAAATCAAACTATTCTGTAAAAAAAATATCTTTGCAAAAAATAATAGTATCTCTGGATGGTGTGTGTGATTTTCCTTTTCTTCTGTATGCTTTATCTTTATTTTCTATAATTAGCATGTGCTAGTTTTGCAGAAGGCACATACAGATACATACATACAGGTGTGTGCGTGTGTAGTTGTGCATGTATTTTGTGACAGGCAGAGTTATATTCTACGGGTCACCATGGGATATTCTGATGGCCTGTGTTACGTCTGACCCGCCTAGGTCATCAAGAAGAAGCTAGTGGGATCCATGAAGGCGTTGCAGAAGCAGTATGCATCCTCGGACACAGTGGTCACCAGTGAAGACGGAGATGCCAACACCATGTGCAGCGCCCTGGAGGCCGTGTTTATCCACGGCCTGCACGCCAAGCACATCCGAGCGGAGGCCGGGGGGAAAAGGAAGAAGAGTGCCTACCAGACGCCACTGCCTCAGCCTGTCTTCTGGCCTCTCCTGAAGGCCATCACCCACAGGTGAGACCCGCCCGGGAGGTTGTGCTTTGAGAAGGTGCTTTGGAGGGTGGGGCATGGGGTTCTTCAGCTTTGCGGGAAAGCAGCGGGCGCTCACGTGTCTAGAACATGCGTGGCTGAGGTAGGGGATATTGTCAGACCAAGCCTCATTAGCACCTCCTTCCTCGGGCAGCAGCCTGGCCCTGCTTCGAGCCCCTGGGCTGGTCACCCCCAGCAGGCGCCATCTTTTGGCCACACCCTGGCAGAGTTCGGTGGCTGCACCTGGCAGAGTTCGGTGGCTGCACCTGGCAGAGTTCGGTGGCTGCACCTGGCAGAGTTCGGTGGCTGCATCAGAGGTGGTGTGGCCTGCAAAGCCTAAAATCTTTACTACCGGGCCCTTCACAGGAGGTTGCTGACCTCGCCTTAGAATGCTTGAACATCTGTGTGCTAAGTATTTACTCATAACATGGTATAGGGAGTTTTTTGTAAAAGAGTGGAATCCAGTAGAGCATCTGAATATTCGCTCTGAGACACTTGTCTTTGTGGCCCTGCCCCTAACTGCCTGGGCTTTGGAGCAAGCAGCTGGCACTGTACCTCTAAGGGCTATTAAATGCCACCTTCAGCCCAATGGTGCTTTGTCAGTCTCTAGTTTTCCTTCCCATGCCTACTGCCACTGCCCTATCTCAGGTTCTTACCGCACTCCTGGGTGGCAGTGGCTTTCTAATTGTCCCCCTTATCTCATTCTGTCCTTTCTTGACATTTACTGAGCTTAAGCGAACCGGAGCCAATCACTGCGTCCTATAGAGCACGGTCTGTCCTCCTATGCAGGGGACACGAGCAGGGGACTGTGGTAGTCAGAGGCGGGCATTTAATCAGATCGAGGCGTTCAGGAACTGAGTTTGGTATACCTGGGTCTGATCTTATCCAGAGCAACCCACCCTAAAGTCTGCGTAGCTGAAGTCAAGTCACCTTCCTGGGCAGAAACCTATAGCCCACAGGCTCCCAAATGCTAGCCTGGAGTCTGGTTCACTCGGTGGGGGCCCCAGAATCTGTATCCTGACCAAGTTCCCAGGTGATTCGGGGCACAGCCAAGTGTGGGGACCGTTGCCCCACTCTGCCTCACCAGTTGGATTCTCAAAAACCTGCATTACCCGGCTCTGCCACCAAATCACCCACTCCTCCCCACATTGTGATGCCAGTGCTCCCCACTCCTGTTACAGGTCTGTGGCTTTCCTACCCTTCATGCCTTGCCTTCTGTTAGTTCTATGTGCCTACGAGGTCCTCCTAGCTTTCCCTCTTGAAATCCCACAAGGCCCAGCTCAGAAACTGCCAAGTCTATGGCATTATTTTCACTCCAACCCGAACATGATCACCCAGTTCCCACCACAGCTCTTCTAACAACAGGTGTGGCCCTGAAAGCTAGTTACCTGGACTGAGGACAGGGACCATGTCTTTCCCCTGTGTCATCAGTATTGGCTCTTGCCAACCAGTGGATAAAATGACGTCTCCATGATTCAGAGTCATTTCTTGACATAATCCTGTTCTCGCCCTTCCCAGGCACACCATCTCGGACTTGGAGCACCTGGTCTTCGTCAGCACAGACGTGGGCCGTTGCCGGGCCTGGCTGCGGCTGGCCCTCAACGACGGCCTGATGGAGTGCTACCTGAAGCTGCTGCTGCAGGAGCCGGCCCGCCTGTGCGAGTACTACCAGCCCTCCGCCCTGCTCCGAGACCCTGAGGAGAGCGAGTTCCTCCTCAGCTTCCTGCAGGGACTGACATCCTTGTCCTTCGAGCTCTCCTACAAGTCCTCCATCCTGAACGAGTGGACGCTCACCCCACTGGCCCTCTCTGGGCTTTGCCCATTCTCTGAGCTCGACCCTGTCACTACCTCGGGGACAGAACTACAGCGGAAGGAGTCTCTGGATTCCATCTCCCACTCCTCAGGCTCAGAGGACATCGAAGTCCAGCACTCAGGCCATAAGATCCAACGGCACAGGCAGCTCACTGCCTCCTCCCTCAGCCTGGACACGGCCAGTTCGTCCCAGCTGTCCTGCAGCCTCAACTCCGATAGCCTCCTACTCCCGGAGAATGGCTCCAAGAGTCCAGATCACTCCGAGGAGCCCATGTCCTACGACTCGGACCTGGGGACAGCAAATGCCGATGATTCAGACCCGTCTCTGCACGAGTGAGTACCACTCCTTCCCTCTCTTTCTGCTTCCTTCCTTCTTCTCTTCCTCTTTCCCTTCCTCCTTCCCTCCCTTCCTATAGCATGTGATTACCTGTCACCGCACACTGAACTCTGTTAGGACATAAGGAAAGGCAAAGGGAACATCTCTTTCTCAGGGACTGAGGTTGCTGGGAGCTGTAACTGGAGGCAAAATGGGGGCAGTGAGGAAATGGATTTAGACAGTGCTCAGAGCTGGTTCAATCCAGCTCTGTCCTGGACGACCTTACCCCCACCCCCTCTTTATTGATTAAGGTATTACATGTGTGTCTTTACCCCCCTATTGCCTCCTCACCCCCCTGGTGTCTGTGTCCATTGGTTAGGCTTATATGCATGCATACAAGTCCTTTGGTTGATCTCTTTCCCTTACCCCTGTCCTCCCCTACCTTCCCGCTGAGGTTTGATGGTCTGATCAATGCTTCTCTGTCTCTGGATCTGTTTTTTGTTCATCAGTTTATGTTGTTCATTATATTCCAAAAATGAGTGAGATCATGTGATACTTATCTTTCTCTGACTGGCTTATTTCACTTAGCATAATGCTCTCCAGTTCCATCCATGCTGTTGCAAATGGTAAGAATTCCTTCTTTTTTACCACAGCGTAGTATTCCATTGTGTAGATGTATCACAGTTTTTTAATCCACTCATCTGTTGATAGGCACTTAGGCTGTTTCCAAATCTTAGCAATGGTGAATTGTGCTGCTCCTGGGCGACCTTTGACAAGTTATTTCATCTCTCTGGTACTCATAGAAGACAACAATATTTTACACCATCTAGAGAGAAGGAAACTAATAGTTCAAGGCTATATTTACAACTTCTAAAAAATACAGTAAAGCATGATGCAAAAGGATGGTCTTCTGTGACCTCCCAGAAGACCTCCCAGAGGATACAAACCTGAATACTGCCTGGAGGAGGTGGTAGACAAATGGGGCCAAGCCCAGGTGTGGAAAAGGAATACGCGGAGCGACAACATTGACTAGAGAAGGGAACCTGGGCAGAGCCTTCTTCTTTTTTTTAATGTGTTTTTATTGATTTTATTTAAAAAGTATTTTTCTTGATTTCAAAAAGGTAGGGAGAGGGAGAGAGTGATAGAAATATCAGTGATGAGGGTGAATCATTGATTGGTTGCCTGCTGCATGCCCCTACTGGGGATCGAGCCCACAACCCTGGCATATACCCTGACCAGGAATTGAACCATGACCTTCTGGTTCATAGGTAAACACACAACCACTGAACCATACCAGCCATGCTGTTTTTATTGATTTTAGAGAGAGGAAGGGAGAGGGAGAGAGAAACATCAATGAGAAACATCGATCAGCTGCTTCTTGCATGCCGCCTAGTGGGGATCAAGCCTGCAACCGGGGCATGTGTCCTGACTGGGAATTGAACCTTTGACCTCTTGATGCATGGGACAATGCTCAACCAACTGAGCCACACTGGCCAGAGCAGAGCCTTCTTCATTCAGGCTTTTTAACATTAATTTTTGAATAATAATTTTTATGGTTAAAAAAAAACCCTAAAAAGTGTTTCCCACCCCTATAACCATAATTATTTTCTTGCTTAGTCTTCCAGTGTTTCTAAATACATCTATAACAAATATGGATATGCAGATTTTAAAATTGTATTTCTTATTCTCCCACCTCTTTCCACAAAAGCTAGTGTAAATCCACTGTTATACACCTTGTTTTGGAGGAGATCTTTTCATATCAGAGTTTCTTTTTATTTCCCCCTGGCATATTTTTTCATTGTCTGAAAGTACCTTAGTTTATTTAATAAGCCCTATATGTAGTGGTCATCGGAATCCAGTGTTTTATAAGTAACCTTGCGTGTGTAGTTTTTTATTTCTCTGCAGTTATCTCTGCTCAGTAAACTCCCAGAAGCAAAACTGCTGAGTCAAAGGATAGATGAATTTGTCATCTCATGGATCTTGCCTAGTTATACTCTGTTAGCTTTATCAACAGAAGGTATTACCAACTTTTGGATGTTTGCTCATCTAATAGGTAACAAATGGTAACCTTTTTATTAACCATTTTCTTCAGTTGGATCCATGTTCCATCAGCCTGTGCTTAGGACCTTCTTTTTCACTCCTGCTGTCCCTGCCACCTGCCACCTTTGGTTCAGGTCTTTACAGGGATACCACCTGGTGTGGGAATTGTACCAGTTTGGGCTGGTGGTAGTGGACTGGCGTGGAGCAGATCTCATTTCAAGGCCTATTCTACCACTTACAAGCCCAGTAATGTCAGGCAAGTTGCTGGCTTTTTTTGAGGTTCTGTTTTTTCATCTTTAAAATGGAGATCGCGGCCCTAGCTACTTTGGCTCTGTGGATAGAACGTCGGCCTGCGGATTGTAGTGTCCCGGGTTCGATTCTGGTCAAGGGCACATGCCCGGGTTGCAGGCTCCATCCCCACTGGGGGGACGTGCAGGAGGCAGCCAATCAATGATTCTCTCTCATCATTGATGTTTCTATATCTCTCTCCCTCTCCCTTCTTCTCTTAAAATCAATAAAAATGTATTTAAAAAAATAAAATAAATAAAATGGCGGTCGCCTCAGAGGGCTGGTTGAGGATCAGATCAGATGCTTGTTAGTGAGTTGCACACTTAAGAATGTCTGGTAGGCACCAGAAAGAGCTTCTGTGCACTGAGTGTGTGAGATAGAATTTCCAAATGTCAAACGGAAGGATTTAGCTAGAACATGTTGGAAAGGAGCAGGCCCTGCCCCAACACGGCTGGGCCTGTGGCATGACGTAGGCTTATTCACATGTCTCAGTCATTTGTTGCCTCTCCCTCCTCCCACAGACCAGCCAGCCTTCTCTTTGTCACGTGTCTTTTCTTTATCTTTCATGAATCTTGTGATTGGAAAATTCCAGCTTAAGGTCATTGAGCCAGTGGCCATCCACCCTGTGTGGTTATTATGGGGAACTAACTCAAGGGGAGAGGGTCAGGATGTACAGACCAACACTAGTGTGAGGAACCAGCATACACTAAACACACAGATGTGCAAACACATATGCAGCCTTCTTAGAGCTGGGCTGGAGTCTTTGAGCATCCACAGACCCTAGCATTTCTTGGAGTGTTTTAAGGGTAAAGAGTCTCACCAACAGTTGAGAGTTCACTTAAGCTATTTTTATTATATTACTTAAAGTAACTTAAAAATTATGTATAAATACCTTGTGCTTATATACCTCTTAAAGTTGTACAATCAGAACATCTACAAATAGCCCAGCCAGAGTGGCTCAGTTAGTTGAGCGGCATCTTGTGCACCAAAAAGTTGCCAGTTCGATTCCTGGTCAAGGCACATGCCCACGTTAAAAAGGATTTAGTCCCTGATTGGGGTGCGTGTGGGAGGCAACTGATCGATGTTTCTCTCTCGTCCTCTCTCTGAAATCAATAAAAACAATTTTTAAAAAAACCTACAAATTAAACATAAAGAAAAGTACAAAACATTAACGTTCAAAATGAAATGTATTCATATAATATTTCACTGAAACCAAATTACAGCTTGCTTCTTTTGTGTTGTTGTTGTTTTTTTTAAATATATTTTTATTGATTTTTCACAGAGAGGAAGGGAGAGGGAGAGAGTTAGAAACATCGATGAGAGAGAAACATTGATCAGCTGCCTCCTGCACACCTCCTACTGGGGATGTGCCCGCAACCAAGGTACATGCCCTTGACCGGAATCGAACCCGGGACCCTTCAGTCTGCAGGCCGATGCTCTATCCACTGAGCCAAACCGGTTTCGGCTTCTTTTGTGTTTTTTGAGTGTGAATTATAATTAGCACAGAGAAGCCTGGGTACAGTCTAGTGGTTAAAAATGTGGACTCGGAAGCCAGACCTGAGTCTTCCTTAACCAGCTTTTTGACCTTGCGCAAGCTACTCAGTCTTTCTGACATTCACGTCCTCATCTGTAAAATGGCGATAAGAATGTTTCAGAGGGATGCCAGGAAGATGAAATGAGTTAAGATAGTGCTTCGAGCGGTGCCTGACACACGGTGAGTGCCCAGTAGGTGGTGTTACTGTCATTTACTGCTGAGTATCCTGAGAACTGATGACCTGAGTTCTACTACTTGTCTCTATAAGCACTGCTGTGAATAGCTGGTTAGTAATATTTATCAGCTGTCATCATGTGGTCTTCCCTTCCTCTCTGTGAAAAATCAATAAAATATATTTAAAAAAAAAAAACAACACAAAAGAAGCAAGCTGTAATTTGGTTTCAGTGAAATATTATATGAATACATTTCATTTTGAATGTTAATGTTTTGTACTTTTCTTTATGTTTAATTTGTAGGGTTTTTTAAAAATTGTTTTTATTGATTTCAGAGAGAGGATGAGAGAGAAACATCGATCGGTTGCCTCCCACACACACCCCAATGATCCTTAGACCATGCGGTCATCTCTGTGCAAGAAACCACAGGCTCAGAACCATTGGCAGGGGTTCTTTCCCAGGTGGCCATCAGAATCTCCACGCCATGCTTTTTATTTATTTCACACATATACACAAAGATGCATATGCATATAATACATGTGCTTTTTTTAAAAAATATATATTTTATTGATTTTTTACAGAGAGGAAGGGAGAAGGATAGAGAGTTAGAAACATCGATGAGAGAGAGAAACATCGATCAGCTGCCTCCTGCACACCCACTACTGGGGATGTGCCCGCAACCAAGGTACATGCCCTTGACCGGAATCGAACCTGGGACCTTTCAGTCCGCAGGCCAACGCTCTATCTACTGAGCCAAACCGGTTTCGGCATACATGTGCTTTTTTAAGATTGTTTTTTAAGTGAATGTGCAAAGAAATTTTTTGAACAGACGTTTTTGATCACCACTGCCCTGAACCAGAGAGAAGTAGAAACACTAGCAATTTGAGTTCTTTTTTTTCTTTCTTTCTTTTTCTAGAGAGAGAAAGCAATAGAACCATCGATTTTGTTGTTCCACTTATTTATGCATTCATTGGTTGATTCTTTTATGTGCCCTGACTAGGATCAAACCCACAGACTTGGTATATCAGGACAATGCTTTAAGCAACAACTGACCTACCCGGACAGGGCTGTTTCATTTGTATGTTGCACTTTATTCAAAGTTTTCTTTCTTTTGCCTTTTCTTCAAAATCTCATTCTTGCACTTTTTCCAGTTGAGGTATCTATCTCTTATTGTCATTGGATCCTGAGACCAGAACTGATTCTGATGAGGCTCTGTGAACTTGATTTCACCTTGACCTTGGTTTTGGTTTGGTGGAAGCTCTTAATTTATTGCACCATCAATCACCCACTACTCTACCTCCCAGGAGCCCATGAAGAGCTGGGACTTCACAGGAGATATAAAAATCTGTCCCCCTTGCCTAGCTGGTTTGGCTCAGTAGATAAAGTGCCGGCCTGCAGATTGAAGGATCCTGGGTTCGATTCTGGCCAAGGGCACGTACCTCAGTTGCAGGCTTGATCTCAGGCCCAGTTGGAGCATGTTCAGGAGGCAAAATCAATGTGTCTCTCTCACATTGTGATGTTTCTCTCTCTGTGACTCTCCCGCTCCCTTCCACTCTCTAAAAATCAATGGGGCCCTGGCCGGTTTGGGTCAGTGGATAGAGCATTGGCCTGCAGACTGAAGAGTCCCGGTTTCAATTCCGGTCAAGGGCACATGCCCGGGTTGCTGACTCGATCCCCAGTAGGGGGCATGCAGAAGGCAATCAATGATTCTTTCTCATCATTGATGTTTCTATCTCTCTCTTCCCTTCCTCTCCGAAATCAATAAAAATATATTTTTTAAAAATCAATGGGAAAACGTATCCTAATATCTGTCTCCCTAGTTCATTTCATAATGTGGCCCAGTCTGTCACAGTGATTTGGACACATACATCTGGTCAGCAAATGTTCTTTCCTCCTTTGCCAGTGGAAACTAGCCCTTTGCTTCCAGAACTCAGCAATCCCTGTTCCCTGCAGGTTACACTCCTGGACTTTTAACTCTGTTTTTAGAGTGAGGCCATAGAGCAGGAACCAGCACCCACCTGTGTCTTCCATAACTATTCTACAAGCACATTTACACCTTTCTCTGATAGGTCACCTTTTTGTTTAATGAGACATGAATCACATACCATTAAATTCACCATTTTAAAGTATACAGTTCAGTCGTTTTTAGTATATGCGCAAAGTTGTGCAACATCTAGTTCAAGAACACTTCTATCACCCTGTAAGGAAGCCCCTTACCTATTAGCTATGGATTTACCTATTTTGGACATTTGATGTCAATGGAATCATATAATACACGGCCTTTTGTGACTTCTTTCACATAGTATGTTTTCAAGGTTCATCTATGTTGCAGCATGTATCGTGACTGAATAATGTTTCCTTATATGGATATGCCACAATTTGTTTAGCTATTTATCAGTTAATGGACAGTTTTTAAATTATAGCCATCCTAGTGGGCATAAAGTAGATCTCATTGCAGTTTTGATTTGTACTTCACTACTGTCTAATGATATTGAGCATCTTTTTTTTTTTAATATTTTATTGATTTTTTACAGAGAGGGATAGAGAGTTAGAAACATCGATCAGCTGCCCTCTTGCACACCCCCTACTGGGGATGTGCCCGCAACCAAGGTACATGCCCTTGACCGGAATCGAACCTGGGACCCTTGAGTCCGCAGGCCGACGCTCTATCCACTGAGCCAAACCGGTTTCGGCTTGAGCATCTTTTTATGCACTTATTGGCTATGTATAGGTCTTCTTTGGAGTAATGTCTATTCATATCTTTGCCTATGTTTAAATTGGGTTGTCATTTTATTACTGAGTTGTAAGAATGCTATATAGCCCTGGCCAGTATGGCTCAGTTGGTTGGAGCATCATCCTGTACACCAAAAGGTTGTGGGTTCGATCCTTGGTCAGGGCACATATGGGAGGCAACTGATCAATGTTTTTCTCTCACATCTCTCTCTCTTTCTCTCTCTCTCTAATAAAAAAAAAAATCAGTAAACATATCCTCAGGTGAGAATTAAAAACAACCTATAGCCCTGGCTTGTTTGGCTCAGTGGATAGAGCATCGGCCTGCGGACTGAAGGGTCCCAGGTTCAATTCTGGTCAGGGGCATTTGCCTTGGTTGCAGGCTCGATCCCCAGTGGGGGGCATGCAGGAGGCAGCTGATCAATGATTCTCTCTCATCATTGATGTTTCTCTCTGAAATCAATAAAAATATATTTTTGAAAAATCAATAAACATGTCTTCAGGTGAGGATAACAAGAAAGAGTGCTATATATTCAGGATACTAGAGCTTTATCAGAAATATGATAGTATCTGCATATAAAATATGCAAATATTTTTCCTATTCTCTGGGTTGTCTTTTCACTTTCTTGGTAGTATTCTTTGGAAGCACAAAAGTTTTTATTTTTATGAAGTCCAATTTATCTATTTTTTATTGGCTGCTTATGCAGTAGATGTCATAGCTAAGAAACCATTGCCTGACCCAAAGATAGGAAGATTTATACCTGTCTCCTTCTAAGAGTTTTATGGATTTTGCTCTTATCTTTAGGTCTTTGGTCCATTTTGTGTTAATTTTTTAACATGGTGTGATATGAGTCCAACTTAATTCTTCTGTATGGAACTATTCACTTATCCCAGCATCTTTTGTTGAAAAGACTATTCTTTCCCCATTAAAATGTCTTGGCGCCTATGTTGAAAATCAATTGCCCATGAATCTATGGGTTGGTCACCTAGTCTTGACTAGAATGTCTTGAATTGTTGTTCTGGATTAATATGGTGTTGTGTAGATAAGAGCAGAGTTCAGCCAGAAGGTAAAAACTTGAGTTCTAAAATCTTAGTTTCCATAATCCCACATGAAGGAGAGTTTGATGTGTCTTCTAGACCCAGTTTAAGCCATTAGGGCAGATGTGTGCAATCTCTTGGGCTCCAGACAGCTTTATTGTCATCTGAACCTGCATTTATCCATGACGGACTCACCTGGGTTCATCAGCAGAAGAGGAGCCAGCAAATAGACTTACTTCAGAAATGGAACTTAGATTCCCAGAACCCTCAGGAGAGGGAGGACGGAGCAGCCACTAGCCAGTGCACATTCCAGAAGGCCCAGAAGTATGTTTTTATGTGCATGTGTGCGATTGTGTGTGTGTGTACACAAAGGCAGTAACACTGGCTCCCTCTGGCCCCGAAAGCACCATTTAGGGGCAGGAAGAGCCAGTTCCGTTGGGAGGAGTGAGCAGGAGCACACCTCATGTATACTTGTATGCACACTTGCACACCTTATGTACACTGACCCCCAGCAGCAATTTCTGGGAACGGGAGCCTTCTCTGACTCCACAGCCAATCCAGCTCTGAGGTGGACTAGCCCTTGCACCTCACCCCAACCCTACTTCCCAGATACTGTTCCAGGAACAAGGTGGGTCCTCACTTCAGCTAAGTCCATGTCCCGGGGGCTGGAGTCCTGGTGCCTCGGTGCCGTTGGGGAGCCCCGCTCTGAGACGCTCTGTTCACGGGGCTGTGCCACAGTCGGCTTTGGGAAATGACTGCCTACACAGCCATTTGTTTGGCCGGGCAAACTCTACAGGCTCTACAGGCCCACAGGGAGCCTGTGCAGCAGGTAAAGGCAACCAGTTCCCTTTCACATCAAGTCCTTTTCTCTGCTGTGTGAGCTTTTCACCTGAGATCCTGGGCTCCACAACTCACTTGCCAGCTGCAGAGAAAGGGTGGTGGTGAGTGTCAGAGGGGGAGGCTGGTGGTCGAAGGAGAGCAGTGGGTGATGAAGAGCGTTGTTTCGCTCTGGCTGGTGTGACTCAGTGATTTGAGTGTCTGTCAGCCCGGGCACCAAAGGTCTCGAGTTCTTGTAGCAACCAGTTGATGTCAATCTCTCTCTCTCTCTCTCTCTTTTTCTCTCTCTTTTCCCTGCATTCGCTCCCTTCCATTCCCTCTGAAAAGCAATGGAAAAAATATCCTCAGGTGAGGATTTTTTTTAAAAAAGAGTGTTGCTTCTTAAATCACAAAACAGCAGTTTTGCATTCTTACCACTGCCCCCGTAGCCATGGGCATTTTGGCTGACAACCTGTCACACAGGTTTCTTTGTTTAAAAACTTCCAGGGTGTTGTCTGAATTCACCAAAGCCCAGGTAAACTCTGTGCCAACCAACGGACTGAGCCGAGAAACGGAGATTCCCACACTACAGGCCTCACTCTCCCTCCACGGCCTCTGCCTCGACACCAGCACACACCTGCACGTTGAGGCGCCTGCAGAGCCCCTCCCTGCCCGAGCAGCCTCTGGGACTGCAGATGGTGGCCACAACCAGGAACCGCTTTCCCTGGCACCTGGCATCCTGGGCTTGCAGCATCTGGGCACTGCCCAAGCTGTCACTTGGAGGAGCACTTCAGACCAGCAGCCTTCTAGTCCTGTGAGAGCAGTCGGCCAAGGGGATGGCCAGCAGAGGCCCTCGGTGGATGGCGGAGCTGGACTGAGCCTCATGGTTTCCTCACCCACCAGTCCGGTGAGTGGTTCAGGCTGTTCTGGGTGTGGTCTGGGAAAAGGTCTCCAAGTCAGGGTTTCCCCAGTTGATGACCCCAAGTGGTCTCTGCCTTCTTCCCATTTACCCCCTCTCTCTGGGTGGTGTTAGTGTTAAAAGCATCGTGATGATGGAGCTGATGTTTCTTGGTTGTGAGTAGTGGATATAAGCTGGGCACCGTGCCCATCAGTTCCCATGGTTATCTCTTGTCATCTTCGCATCAACCTTATGAGAAGATAATTCTCACTTGACCACAGACTCTCTGCTCTTAAGCACTGCCACTGAGCAACTTAAGGCCTTGGGCCAGGAACTTCACCTCACTGAACCTTGGTTTCCTCCTCAGTTCTTGTTATTAATAAATTGATATTTTTATATAATTCCTTTGAAAATACTCATTTTGCAACATGATCCAGATTTAGAACTGTGCTGTCCAATTTGACAGCCACTAGCCACATGTGACTATTGAACACTTAAAATGTGTCTAGTCTAAATCGAGATAAACTATGAAAGCAAACATTGGATTTGGAAGAGTTAGTATGGAAAAAAGACTAAAATTTCTTATTAATAATTTATTGATTACATATTAAAATGAAAATATTTTTATATATTAGGTTAGATAAAAATTTAAAATTAATTTTACCTGCTGCTTTTTACATTTAAAAAAAATGTGGCTACTAGAACATTTAAAGTGACATATAGGACTCACATTGTATTTCTATTGGATAGCGCTGCGCTGTTCTAGAATCAGCCAATTCAGTTTGTTGATAACCCGAGGGAAGCCAATCCTGGGAATGTCCTGGAGAGAGCCATGGGTAGTGACGTGAGAAGTACTGGCCCAGTGGAGCAGCAGTCAAAGCTGTGACCCAAGCTCTTTGGCTATTTCCGTTTGTTCTGTGTCATGGAATGCAGACAGGAATCTATGCACGTGTGCTCCTGGACACAGGAAGCCTGGAGTTTGTCCCAGCTGCAGCCTGGGCTCATGTTGGTGCATGGTCTTACATTTCAGCTCCATCCATGCACATCTCTCCTTTGGCCTGTAACTTCCAGATCCTATAACTCAGGATGGGACCAGGGCCATGAAACAAACTGAAAGAGGCACACACATGCACCCTTTTTAAAACAGCTTTAGTGCCTTTAAATTTATTTATTTATTTATTTTTTAATCAGAGAGGGAGAGAGAGAGAGAAACTTCAATGATGAGAGAATCATTGATCGGCTGCCTCCTGCACGCCCTCCACTGGGGATCCAGCCCGCAACCTGGGCATGTGCCCTTGACTGGAATCGAACCCGGGACCTTTCAGTCCACAGGCCAATGCTCTATCCACTGAGACAAACCGGCTAGGGCTTTTAGTGCATTTTAAGTTCACATGATTAAATTATAGATTCTTTTTTTTTTTTAGTATATTCACAGGGATTTGTCGCTATCACCATAAACTAATTTTAAAATCCTTTTTATCTCTCATAAAAGAAATCCCCTACCCATTAGCAGGCACTCTCCAACCCTTTCTCCCTCCCACTACCTTACTCCCCTCAACCCCTGACAACTACTAATCTGCTTTGTCTATAGATATGCTATTCTAGACATATCACATAATAGAATCATATAATATGCAACCTTCGGCAATTGGTTTCTTTCAATTAACAATGTTTTTAAGGTTCATCCATGTTGTAGGATGTATCTATTCCTACTTCATTTCTTTTTATTGCTGAATACTATTCCATTGTAGATTCCATTTATGCTTATGTCACATTTTATTTATCCTTTCATTAGTTGAATGGCATTTGGGGGGGGTTTCTCCCCCTTTTTGGCTATTATGAATAATGCTACAATAAACATTCATGTACAAGTTTTGGGGTGGACATACTTTTTTTGTTTGTTTGTTTTTAACTATTTATTTATTTATTTATTTATTTATTTATTTATTTATTTATTTATTTATTTTTTACATATGTTGTTAATTCTCTTGGATACAGACCTAGGAATGGAATTTTTGGGTCATATAGTAACCAAAGGAACTGCCCCATTTTATATTCTCACCAGCAGTGTATTCCTCTACATCCTCACCGATAGTTCTTGTTGTTGTTATTAGAAGTGGCATCTCATTATGGTTTTAATTTGCATTTCCCTGATGGCTAACGATGTTGAGCATATTTTCATGTGCTATTGTCATTTCTGTATCTTCTTTGGAGAAACATCGATCAGAACCTTTGCCCAGGGTTATCTGCCTTTTTATTACTGAGTAATAATAGGTTGGGGTTTTTTAACCATATTATTGAATTTATTGGGGTGGCATTGGTTAATAATTATAATAATTTTTTATATATTCTGGATTGTAGATCTTTATTAGATATGTAATTTGCAAATATTTTTCCTATTCTGTGAGTTGTCTTTTATATATATACACATAATTGATTTCTGAGAGGAAGGGAGAGGGAGAGAGAGTGAGAAACATCAATGATGAGAGAGAATCATTGATCGGCTGCCTCCTGCACGCCCCCTACTGGGGATCCAGCCCACAACCCAGGCATGTACTCTTGACTGGAATCAAACCTGGGACCCTTCAGCTGCAGGCCAACACTCTGTCCACTGAACCAAACCAGCTAGGGCGTCTTGTTCTTACATTTAGATGTGTGGTATATTTTTAGTTGATTTTTGTATATTGTATAAGGATAAGGTCCAACTTCATTCTTTTGCATATAGATATCCAGTTCTACCAGCACTATTTGTTGAAAAGACTATTTTTTTCCCTTTTTAAAAAGTTTTTTTATGTGATATGCACTCTGTAACCACCATCCAGATCTAGATATAGAACATTTCCAGCCCACCAAAGGAAACTACCATAGATTCATTTTTCCTGTCATTGAACTTGTTATAAATGGAATCATACAATATATACTCTTATGCTTCTTTCACTGAACTGTGCAATTTACCTATACATACAACCTAGGGCTATAGTTTGGTCTTTTCCTTTGATCTATAGTATCCTATATAATAAAGAGGTAATATGCAAATTGACCATCACTCCAACACACAAGATGGCCACCCTCATGTGGACACAAGATGGCCGCCACAAAATGGCCAGCAGGGGAGGGCAATTGTGGGCGATCAGGCCAGCAGGGGAGTGCAGTTGGGAGGGACCAGGCCTGCAGGGGAGGTCAGTTGGGGGCAACCAGACCTGCAGGGGAGGGCAGTTGGGGGCAACCAGGCCTGCATGGGAGGTCAGTTGAGAGGGACCAGGCCTGCAGGGGAGGGCATTTGGGGGGGACCAGGCCTGCAGGGGAGGGCAGTTGGGGGTGACCATGCTGGCAGGGGAGGACAGTTAGGGGCAATCAGGCCGGCAGGGGAGCAGTTAGGTGTTGATCAGGCTGGCAGGGGCGTGGTTAGGGGATGATTAGGCTGGCAGGCAGAAGCAGTTAGGGGCAATGAGGCAGGTGAGTGGTTGGGAGCCAGCAGTCCTGGATTGTGAGAGGGATGTCCGACTGCCCGTTTAGGCCCGATCCCACTAAACGGGCAGTCGGACATCCCTCAAGGGGTCCCAGATTGGAGAGGGTGCAGGCTGGGCTGTGGGACACACACGCACACACACACACACATGCACCCCCCCAACCCCCGTGCACGAATTTCGTGCACCAGGCCTCTCTTTTCATTATAAGACTATATCATAATGTATTTCTCCATGCTCATGCTAACATTTGGGTTGTTTCCAGTTTTGGGGCCATTATGAAGAACATTCTTGTACCTGCCTTTTGGTGGACCTATGTACTCATTTCTGTGGGTATATATTTAGGAGTGGAATTGCCAGGCCATTGGGTAGACATGTGTTTAGCTTTAGTAGGTACTGCCAAACAGCATTCTAACAGTCTTGTACCAAGTTATCCTCACACTAGTAATATATGAGCGCTGCCATCTTTTGTCCTAGCCAGCGGGGTTGGGCCAGGGCAGCTCCACTCATCAACAAAGCTCTTCCTCTGCTCATCACCTTTTGACCCCCTGGCCTCCTTGCAGCTCCTGACAAAGCAAGTTTCTTGTAGCCCCAGGCACTTCTACTTTCTGTTCCCTGTACCTGGAGCCTTTTCTGACTCATTCCTTTCCCTCACTGCTGTCTTGGCCTTCCCTGAGCACTCTGCCTCTAAGCACCAGTGACTCGCATTCCCATTCACCTGCTTCACTTGGTAACACTCGTCACTCTGTGAAGTTATAGTATCTCTTTATTTTCTATTTGTGTATTTCCTGTCTTCCTGACTAGAATATTGGCTCCATTATGTGGAAGACCATGTCCATTTATTCTGTAGTGTCAGCTCCAAGCATTGTACCTGGGAGAGGGTAGGTATCAATCAATAGTTCTTGAACTCTCTAGAGACTCTTGAAATGCCAGCTTGTAGATTTACACTGAGAAGTGCACCATCTAGTTGCAGAGGTGGGCAGGTTGGACTGACCAGGGCAGGCTCCACCTCCTGGCCACTTCAGGGGAGTCTGGTTGCTAGAGGGTTGCTTGGTAACATGGAATCAAAGCACCTCTCCTTAGGGGAGTTGTGGATCCATTCATTCCCCCACTCTCTAGTCACTGGGCAACGCTGTGTGGCCCGCCTATTCACATTGACCTGGTATCTTCACTCCTCAGCCAGTGAATTCCTCTCTGGATTTCACCGTTGTATAAAGTGTCCTAATACCTTTAATAACTCCAGGTGGCATTCCTGGGGTGCTTTGAGTCCCTAGTGGTAGGTGCTTTGGGTCCCTGATGGCAGGTGCTGCTCTGGCTGAGATTCTTGGTCAATGGTGATTTCCCCTCACTGTTGAAGGGGCAGGGAACTGGCCAGATATGGGCACCTGAGTGAGCAGGCTGTAGGAAGGTGGCATGAAAGAGGGAGACGGGAGACAGTGGTGTGCTCCTCTCCCCTACCTCCCTTTCTGCTTTATAACTGGAGGCCTTGGCGTGGGGCACAGCCACAGGGCTTGGTCCAATTCCATGTGCAGAAGTTCCAAGGACCCAGTGTTCCCACTTTTTTTTTCCTCCATTGCTTAAGAGAACAAAAGGTTTCCCCGAGAGTATGATTTCTTGGTGGCTAACGTGTGGTCCCTGGAGTGCGTCTGACCATTTCCAGCTGTCTCCCTCTCCGCTGCGGATGAAGGAGCCCTCACCAGTGAACATACATCATCTCAGAATCCACATTTGTCTCCTTCCTTCCACTTCCCTCACCTCACCCTTGTATTTTATGTTAAAGATGTTTGGAAAGTCAAGATTTGTTCTTTCATCTGTTATAACTCTATGCCAGGCACAAATCAAAATGACTGTTCCGAACAGCTTTGCAGGTGCTAGGATGGGGCTAAGTCCAGAACTCCATGGGAGCCCCGGGTGGGATGGAGGCTTCCTAACCCAGCTGGCGGGTGGGAGTGGGGCGGGGATGAGTAAGGAAAGCTTCCAGGAGGAGGTAGTAGATGACCGCTGAGCTGAGTCTCAAGGGATAGTGGTCTCTCCCAGTAGGGCCATTAGCAGGGGCTGGGAGGTATGTGTGCCTTGAGTCCCGATGACCCAGACAGGCTTTGTTCAGAGTCCTGTGTTGTAAATGGTCCCCTGTAGCCACCTTCATTGACACATTGTCCTGCCACTGGCAGAAGGAAGCACCTGCCAAGTCTGAGGGTTTTCAGAGGAAGTCCTGAGGCCCAGCTCTGTGAGCCTCCCCCTGAAACTCCTGGCTCAGAACTCTCACTCTTGGCTGAAAGGAGTCTTATAGCATCTGAATGAATTAAATTGTCTAAACCAGTGGTCGGCAAACTCATTAATCAACAGAGCCAAATATCAACAGTACAACGATTGAAATTTCTTTTGAGAGTCAAATTTGTTAAACTTAAACTTCTTCTAACGCCACTTCTTCAAAATAGACTCGCCCAGGCCGTGGTATTTTGTGGAAGAGCCACACTCAAGGGGCCAAAGAGCCGCATGTGGCTCGCGAGCCGCAGTTTGCCGACCACGGGTCTAAACCAATCTTTCTGGGGAATCCCCAGTCCTACTCCCCTTCACTGTCTAGGGGAGCAGGGAGGGTAGTCTTGATTTAGGGGTTGGAAATAGCAATGTCAGGTTGAGGTTGGTGACACTTAACAAAACAGCTGGACTGGTCCCCCGTGTGACTCATTTCCTCGGTGTAGGCAGACATGTCTGGTGGCCCAGCCGACTTCCTTGCCTCTGTTCTTGCACACTTAGGCACAAAAAGGCTGGGAGCACTTGAAATAGTGGGGGGTGAGGGGGGCACTAGAATCCGTTCCCTTAAGCCCCTGACCCCAGACCCACTCCACTTCTCAAAGCCAGTGAGCAGCTTCAGACTCGGAGAGAGAGCAACAAAAGGGGAAGAATAGGGTAGGCTGCCTGGGCCCTAGGGGGCCTGCTCTGAAGTGGGGAGCAGAAGCAGGGGTTGCCAGTGAGAACTCTGGATTCTTCTCCCCCATGCCTCCCTTATCTCAAACCCTATAAACAGAGCCGAAAAACTCTGCATCCCTTAGACAAATGGTGCTAGGACAACTGACTATCCAGATAGAAAAAAATAAAGGTGGACCATTCCTCACGCCATATATATAAATTAACTCAAAGTAGATCATAGACCTAATTCTAAGATCTAAAACTAAAGCTCTTAGCAGAAAACAGGAGTACATCTTTGTGACCTTGAATTAAGCAATGGTTTCTTAGATATAACACCAAAGGCACAGGCAGACACAAAAAAAAACAGATGAATTGGACTTCATCTAAATTTAAAAATTTTGTTCCTCAAAAGGCACCATCAAGAAAGTGGAAAGACAACCTACAGAATTGGAAAAATTATTTGCAAATTGTATTTGTTTCCTAGGGATCCTGCAGCAAAGTACTATAAACAGGTGTGAAACAGCAGAAAGGTATTCTCTGCTAGAAGTCCAAAATCTGCATGTTGGCAGGGTTGATTCCTTCTGGGATTCAAGAATCTGTTCCATGCGATTCTCTTAACTTCTGGTGTTACCAGCAATCCTTGGCATTCCTTGGCTTGTATACCCATCGCTCCAGTCCCTCCCTCCATCACATTCCTCTGTGCCTCTATCTTGACTTGGCATTCTCTCTCTTTCTCTGTGTGTGTCTTTCTCCTCTTATAAGGACACAGTCACATTGGATGAAGGGCTCGCCATACCCCAGTATGACCTCATCTTAACTAATTGCATTTGTAATAACCCAATTTCCAAATAAGGCCACATTCTGAGGTACTGGGGGCTAGGATTTCAGCATATCTTTTTGAGGGATAGAGCATCGACCTGCAGACTGAAGGGTCCTTCCTGGGTTCGATTCTGGTCAAGGGCATGTACGTCGGTTGCAGGCTTGATCCTGGCAGGTCGATGCTCTATCCACTGAACCAGACTGGCTAGGGTGGAAAGGGTTGTTGTTTTTAATGGAGTAAGGAAAATGTTCTAAACTTAGTGGTAATGGTTGCCCAATTATGTGAATATACTAAAACTATTGCATTATACAGTTTAAATATATTTTTATGATATGGGAATCATATCTCAATTAAGATGTTTTTTAAAAAACTTAAAAAACAGCCTCTGTCTTTACTTCTTTCCATAGAAAAGCAAGAGCTGGATCTCGGAAGATGACTTCTACCGGCCTCCGCAGGAACCACCCCCAGAGAGTCCTTCAGATGGCTCCGCAGCTTCTCCCCGAGGGACTCCAGAGTCCAGGCCGTGTATTCTCAGGCATTTCTCTCAAGGACCAAGAAAAAGCTCCTCCATGGGGGCCTTAGACAAAGCTTGTGTGCCTTCTCCAGGAAGCAGGAAAAGCCCAGCAGCCACCACGCAGGAGCATAAGAACTTCAGGGTGGTGCATCGCAGGCAGATGGGTAGGTGGCTGCAGCATTCCAGGCCTCACTTTTCCATGACCAATTGGGTGGCGTCCTCTCACAAGAAAATGTCCATCCCATGATGAGTAATTCAAGAAAGCATTGCAGGAAAAGTGTTATGTATATTTTCTCATACAGTTTCAAAAAGTAATGCCCAAAATTGCCTACAGAGTGCAAAAATACTGTATCTCATATATATATATACAGACACACACACACACACACACATATATGTTTAAATATATTTTTATTGATTTCAGAAGAAGGAGGAGGGAGAGAGAGAGAGAAACATCAATGATGAGAGAGAATCACCGATCGGCTGCCTCCTGCCTGCCCTACACTGGGGATCGAGCCTGCAATCCTTGCTTGTGCCCTGACGGGGAATCAAACCTTGACCTCCTGAGCCACTGAGCCACACCAGCTACGCTACTGTATCAAATATATATATATTTTAACTTGGAGATGGCAAACTTAATAGCAATTTTCATTTAGGAATGGATATTATTGAAATTCCCCATGAAATGATTTTTATTTTTATTTTTTAAATATGTTTTATTGATTTTTTACAGAGAGGAAGAGAGAGGGATAGAGAGCTAGAAACATCGATGATAGAGAAACATCGATCAGCTGCCTCTTGCACAACCCCTACTGGGGATGTGCCCGCAACCAAGGTACATGCCCTTGACCGGAATCGAACCCGGGACCTTTCAGTCCGCAGGCCGACGCTCTATCCACTGAGCCAAACCGGTTTCGGCTGTATCATATATTGAGATGGAAACTATTTTCCCTGAAACTACCCTATAAGCCTTATTATATGGAACTCTTGGTTCTGTCTTGATCTCCACACCCTCCCACTCCCGTGAAGTCCAGAATGGACTAATAACTAATTTTTCTATAACCTTCATAAATGAACTTCCTGTTTCAAACAAGCAAAAAAGTGTGCCCTAGAGTCTGTCTCTTTCTTTCATTTTCTGTTTGCAGCGATCCAGCAGAGAATTCTGGCCAGGTTCCTGGGGCCCTGGTCTCCATGCTGGCTTCTTTTAGGTCAGTGGTTCTCAACCTTTCTAATGCCGCGATCCTTTAGTACAGTTCCTCATGTGGTGACCCCCAACCATAAAATTATTTTCGTTGCTACTTCATAACTGTAATTTTGCTACTGTTATGAATCGTAATGTAAATATCTGTGTTTTCCGATGGTCTTAGGCAACCCTGCTAGCGGTTCTCAACCTGTGGGTCAAGACCATCAGAAAACACAGATATTTACATTACGATTCCTTAACAGTAGCAAAATTACAGTTATGAAGTAGCAATGAAAATAATTTTATGGTTGGGGGTCACCACAACATGAGGAACTGTATTAAAGGGTCGTGGCATTAGAAAGGTTGAGAACCACTGTTTTAGGTTTTTCTTTCAGCCTATGTGATATGGTTGTAACCATGTTGGAGAAGGTGAGCTCAGTCCTGGGTCCTCTTCTCTGTCGACACCCATGTCCCAGCTGATCTCACCTACTCTCAAGGGCTTTATGCAAACAACTGCCCAATGTTTATCTCCAGTGTGGACCTCGCCCTTGAACCTCAGATTCACATCTCCATCGGCTCCATACATGTCTAATAGGCTTCTCAAAATTGACATGTCCAAAAATGACTCCCTGGTTCTCCACTCCAAACCTGCTTCTCTCCTGATTACAACATGTTCAGATTGTTTTGGAGCAGGGGCATGGTCCCCTTTCAAATATTTTGCAAGTGGGCACAATTTTTTTAAATTACAAAAGTGGGCTCATACTACTCAATACTGTTCAATACAACGTCCTGTGCTGATAAAAATGTCCTATGGGGTTATGTTTCTCATCTCATAAAATGCCCAACTCCATCCTCCCAGATGCCTGGGCTAAAAACCTTGGAGTTATCTTTGACTTTCCTTCACATCACACATCAAATCCGTCAGCAAATCCTGCTGGCATATCCACAGTCTTCCACCACCTCATGGTTCCAGTCCACCGACATCCCTGGCCTGGGTGATGGCGATGGCCTCCTAATTGGTCTCTCTCCCTGTTGCCCTTCAACATATGAAGCCAGGATGACTCCCCCATTTAAAATATGTCCGATCATGTCCCTGCAGCGGCTGCTTTCCCCTCAGAGCAAAGGGGCTGGCTGGTATTCTGATGGTGGTCACTTTTCCGCACCCATTACAGGACCTGGGGCCCACATGTTTTTTCTTGGGTGACAAAGGGACAGGCCCACTGTCTGAAGTGCCTCTTTCTGCCCGCAGGACTGTCCAACCCGTTCCGGGGTCTCATGAAGCTGGGCACCGTGGAGCGGCGGGGGGCGATGGGCATCTGGAAGGAGCTCTTCTGCGAGCTCTCGCCCCTGGAGTTCCGCCTCTACCTGAGCGGCGAGGAGCGCACCTGCGTGGACAACTGCTCGCTGCTGCGCTGTGAGTCCGTGGGGCCGGCCCACAGCGACGGCCGCTTCGAGCTGGTCTTCTCCGGCAAGAAGCTGACGCTGCGCGCCTCCTCCCAGGACGAGGCCGAGGACTGGCTGGACCGGGTGCGGGAGGCCCTGCAGAAGTGCCGGCCCCAGCAGGAGGAGGAGTGGGTGAACATCCAGTACCCGGAGCAGCCCGGCGACCTCCCCGAAGGCCCCCCGGGCGGCCCCCCCTCCCACTCGGACCCCGCGGAGCCCGAATCCCTCCCGGGCACGCAGTTGGACTGGTCCTCCGCCCACGTTCCCGAGCCGGACGCTATTAAAGAATCCCTCCTGTACCTGTACACGGATAGGACCTGGACCCCCTATATCTTCTCCCTGTCCTTGGAGGCCCTGAAATGCTTCCGCGTGAAAAACGACGAGAAGATGCTAAGTGACAGCCATGGAGTGGAGACCATCCGAGACATCCTGCCGGACACCAGCCTCGGGGGCCCGTCCTTCTTCAAAATCGTCACGGCCAAGGCCATCCTGAAGCTGCAGGCCGGCAGCGCCGAGGAGGCCGCCTTGTGGAGGGACCTGGTGCGCAAGGTGCTGGCGTCCTACCTGGAGACCGCGGAGGAGGCCGTGACCCTGGGCGGCAGTCTGGACGAGAACTGCCAGGAGGTGCTGAAGTTCGCCACCGGGGAGCACGGCTTCCTGCTGCAGTACCTGGTGGCCATCCCCACCGAGAAGGGCCTCGACTCCCAGGGCTGCTTCTGTGCAGGTGCCCCCCCCCCCCCCCCCCCCCCCCCGCCGCCTCCCTCTGCCTCCGCTGGGGTTGCTGCCTTAGGCTCTGCACCCCTTCCTGGCCCTCCACGAGTGGCCCATCCCACCCCTGGGGTGCTGCTGCACATGAAGCTATTTGCAGCTGATTGCAGCGAATAGGTCTGCTCCTCCCAGCACCCAGTGAGCCGGTGCCCCTGCTTGTGGGAGCCGCATCCCTTGCCCTTCCCGCCACTGCTCCGGGGTGAGACCTGTGGGAGGCCCAGGGAGTTCCGGGGAGCTAAGCGCTCCACTCCCTTCCTATTCCGATTACAACATTAACATATTATGTTGGAGCAGGGGCATGGTACCCTTTCAGATATTTTGGAAGTGGGCACAATTTTTTTAAATTACAAAAATGGACTCATACTACTCAATACTGTCCAATACAACTTTCTATGCTGATGAAAATGTCCCATACAGTAGCTGCCAGCCACATGTGACTACTGGGTACGTAAAATGTGGCTGGTGTGACTAAGGAACGGAATTTTTTACTTTATTTCATTGAAATGAATTTAAATTTAAAAGGGCAACCATACCTTATGGCCACCATGTTGGACAGCACAGTGGTATGTATATATTGTTCTGCAACTTGGTTTTTTTTTCCTAGTTAAAAATACATTATGGGTATTATTCCAAGTCAGTGTATCTGCTATATCATTATCATCACCAAACCTAATTCTTCTGTGCTGGGTACTGGCCAGATGCTTTATTTGAATTGTCTCATTTAATCCTCACAACCACCCTGTTGGGACAGGTGCACTATTATCTCTATTTATAGCTGAGGAAACTGAGTCACAGGGCGGGTAAGTACCTGTCCCAGGTCCCCACAGCTAGCAAGTGGCGGAGCCAGTTGAGGGCCATGTTGGTCCCAGAAGCTCTGCTCTTAGCCGGGTCCCCATAGGCCCTCTCTACTGCCTTGTTTTCAAGGCTGCCTTATATTCTGCTGCTCATGTTCCATCTTTAGCTCTTCCCTCCCAGTCCAACAGCCGTTTCCATCACCCTGGGCCCTCCCAGGGAACTGAGTGGCGTGCCTGCTGCAGCGTGCCAAAGCTGCGGATGCGGCTGCAAGTGGGTTAGGAGCTGTCCTGTCGGGGTGGAGCCTGTGGGACTGGAGGGGAAAGCCTGCTTCAGGCGTCTGGGAGGAAGTGGTCTGCGGTCAGTACCCCTCGGAAGGCAGAGCAGAGTTTCCTGCTGAAAACTTCTTCAAGCACCCCCCCGCAACCTCCGCTCTCCACCAGCACACCCCCTCACCTCTGAGGTGATTCACACTTGTGGATGTGAATGAATGCTGGCAGGGACAGCTCTCACTGTCCCTGCCACCCGCCAGCCTTCACCAGCTTTTGGGCAAGACTGAAACTGGGGAGCCTGGGCTTCCTCTCCGTCTGTGAGGCGGACACCAATCACAGCCATTTGGCTTGTGTCTCATAGTTTGTGGGGCACTTTCAAAGCCTGTCTCATTTAAACTTTGTAATAATCCCATAGAATAGCCAGTAGTAGCTGCACAGATACTGAAAGGGGACCCGGCAAAAAATTCCGTGAAGGTCAGGATGCGGCATCTGGTAAGCAGAGGAACCGGCTTTTCTAGTCCTGAGGCCGGAGGGACTCTGGGCACTTGCTCAAGATTTGAGCCAGACCCTTGTTTGCCCTAGGCACAGCGACTCTCACTCCCTCTGCTCCCTACTCGGAGGGACCTCCAGCTGAGGCGCTGAGGCTGGGCCCCACCCCTGTCCTGAGGTATCCAGCAGCTCCAGCAGCTCTCGCTTCCAACTGGATCCAGGCCCTGCCTCCTACTGCCTTCCTGTCCACTCCCTATGCCCGACTAGCAAGGCCCTGACTTATTTGCTTCCTTGTCTGGGCCCCAGTGGAGGGACAGACCTAGAGGAGGTTGACATCGGTGAGCAAGCAGGGGGAACATGGAAGAAGGCAGTTATAAGAGAATGCAGGCTCTAGAACCAACACAATGCAGCTCTGAATCCCGGCTGTGCCACTTCACCCCTGTGTGACTGACAAGTCTCTGCATCAGTTCCTTCAGTGGTAAAATGTTGTGTTGTAAAGATTAATTAATGGGGTTGATTCTGAGTGGTGGTGGTTCTTATCTTTATACTCTCCTTTTTTATCTTTATACTCTCCTTAGATAGCAGGCCTATCCACCTTGGTTGCTTCTGTGTTACTCAGAAGCTGACTCTGGCCCCGCCACCGCTCACTCTCCCAATGCCCTTCCTTCTCCCCAGGCTGCTCCCGGCAGATCGGCTTCTCATTTGTACGACCCAAGCTCTGTGCCTTCTCTGGCCTCTATTACTGTGACATCTGCCACCAAGACGATGCTTCAGTGATTCCGGCCAGGATCATCCACAACTGGGACCTCACCAAGCGCCCGGTGAGTCCCAAGCCCAGCCTATTGTGGCCACACAGGGCTGCTGAATAATAGAGAAATGGTCACCCCTCTTTGCTGCCGCTGGTCATCTGTGGGAGGAGTTTGGCTCTAAGGAAGGCAGGGTCACTGGTTCAGGCCTCGTGATATGGGGAAGACGATCAAGAAAAAACTTGGTGCTGGTCTAGAGCCTCTGCGCAGAGCTCTGTCAGTGCCTGCCGTGGTCCTCAGGTAGGAGTCTGAAGATGGTTTTCTGCAGCTCCTCATGGCTGCAACAAACTTTTTAAAGCACCAGCAACTGAATGGATGGATGGATGGATGGATGGATAGATGGATGGATGGATAGATGGGCGGGTGGGTGGATGGATGGATGGGTGGGTATGTATGAGTGGATGGATATGGATGGGTGGATATGGATGGGTAGATGAATAGAAGGGTGGGTGGATGGATGGATGGGTGGATGTGGATGGGTGGGTGGGTGGGTGGGTAGGTGGATGGATGGGTGGATAGATGGATGGTCTGGCCAGCTGGTTGCAAATCCCTTTGGAGCAGTCAGCCTTTTCTGTTGTCAATGTAAGAACCTGACAATGGAAAAAAACTAATGACAATTGCTGGGAAGCAAGAACTCAAATACTCTAGAGAATAACAGCTTTGCACTTTCTTTTATACATTGCAATTAAAGAGGGAACATAATGAAGATTACATGAAGGTGACAGAAAGCAAGGCAGGGATTGGATTACAGGATGGTTAACAAAATTCTATGCTCTCTTAAGAGTGGTCACACTTTAGGAGGAGGGGGTTTAAAAAGAGGCATTTCAAAGGTGTGTTACCCTAGATGCACAGGAACAATGGACCTCGCTTGCGGAAGGCAGAGATAAGCCTTTTGCTAGAGAAGTTATAGGCCTGGGGCATGACTACCACCGTGACCTGCCCAGTTAAGAATTTTTGATCAGATCACCTTGTGAGGTTACTTTTGGTTAGATGTAGCACCCCTTTTTTGTCCACACCATGCATCTATTTATATATGTATCTGCTTTTTTATAAAGCTGGGATTATACTGGACTCACATTGTTTTATAACACTTAGTTTACTTAGTATGACAGCTTTGATACTTTCTTATGTTCACCAAATGCTTTTAACTGAGATGTATTTTAAGATGGTTCAGGCTGCCGAAACCGGTTTGGCTTAGTGGATAGAGCGTCAGCCTGCGGAGTGAAAGGTCCCAGGTTCGATTCCGGTCAAGGGCATGTACCTTGGTTGCGGGCGCATCCCCAGTAGGGGGTGTGCAGGAGGAACTGATCGATGTTTCTAGGTCTCTATCCCTCTCCCTTCCTCTCTGTAAAAAAATCAATAAAATATATTTTTAAAAAAATGGTTCAGGCTTTCCTCCTCTCCAGCTGAGCTTGCCCACTTTCCTGTCTGTGTTACTGGGAGCAGATGATTTAACCTCCGCCTCCTCATCAGGAAAGGCGGGTTATACCAGTGTCCGTTTCGGGCTTGTGTGAGGGCCAAAGGGGACGGTTCCCTGCAGTCACTGGGGCGGTGCCTTACATGGTGCCTTTCCCCTCTCCTGAGGCAGGTCACACTGGCCCCTGGTTCACGTGACAGGGTCCATGCAGTCTTGGCATGTGGATGTGTCCTCACCAGGGTACAGGGAGCACGAGATTCAGAGTCTGTGCCATCCCAGCCTCTACCCTCCTGGGGATGGGAACCCCAAAGATGTTAGTTTCATTTTGTTTTTGTTTGTGGGGTTGTTTTTTTTTTGTTACCTCATCCCCACCCGTGCCTTCAATGTTAAGTATTTAAATAACTACATGGAGAAAATTAAACCTCAAAATCACCACAAATGCAAAGAACCCTTTGACCATAAAACACACTCACTATTTACAACACCTGGATATTTCTGTGGAGCACCTCCACATTCATTGCTGTAATTCTGGTGCCACTTCCTCGTTCCAGCTAGAAAATGACAATACTCTTCTCGGCATATCTGAGATTGGGAAATAGCCAGCTCTCTCTCAAAGATCCCTGGCTTGGGAAGACAGGGAAATTCAGACTAGAAAGTGCCTGGCACTCAGGTTAGGGGCCTTGTTGCTCACCTTCACTTCTCTGGCTGACCCACTTGTGCGAGGCCCGCCTGGCACTTGGCAGGATGTGAGGCCAGGACTGGGGCTGCTTTCTTTGTCTGTCTCCTCCGCGCGAGCAGGCGGGCTAGAAACAGTCCCTGGAGCACAAAGCCCCTGCCCGTCTGCGGCGCTTGGCTATTTCCAGCGCACATTCCTTATGTTATTTCATCTGAGCCTCACCCAAGGCCTGAGGCTGAGTTGTGGTCAGGGATGGGATGGGTGGGGGCTGGGGAACAGCAGTTTGCCCTGACTCACAGGGGCTTGGACACTGGGCTGCCCATTGGTTGGGGGCTGGTTCCTCTGGGAGATGGGAAAGAAGGAGTTGTCCATTGCTGAGGGAGGCGAGAGATGCCAGTGGACTTGGGGGACCACCAGAAGCCTCCTGAGGTCCTTGTTATATTCCTGACCCTTCAGGGGGCAGCTGGTCCACAGCTGAAGCTCAGAATCTGATGGCAGCCCCTTGGCTGAGTCTACGCTCCGTGCCCAGAGCTTACATAGACTTTGTTGTTGTTGTTAATCCTCACCCGAGGATATTTTTCCATTAATTTTTTAGAGAGAGTGGAAGGGAGGGGGAGAAAGAGAGAGAGAAACATCTATGTGAGAGAGACACATCGATTGGTTGCTTCCCACAGGTGCCCTGACCGGGGCCAGGGATCAAGCCTGCAACTGAGGTACGTGCCCTTTACCAGAATCAAACCAGCACCCTTCAGTTCAAGGGCTGATGCTCTAACCACTAAGCAACCTGCTAGGGCACTTGGATTATTTTAACCTAAACTCAAAATAATTCCAGGAGACAAGTGGTTTTATTTTTTCCATTTTACACAAAAGGAAACTGAGCCACCGAGAGGTTAAGGAAGGAAGTTTCACGGATCATAAGGTGGGAAGTAGCAGAGCTCGGATTCAAATCCAATTCTGACTCGACAGACAGATCCCTAACTACTGCACAGTAGTTGACAGTGGAGGAGACCACACCTCAGTTTAGACCTGGTGTCCACTTCCTACAGGTGGGCTGGATAAGCCACGTTAGCTTCTCTGAACCTCAGTTTCCTCACCAATAAAGTGGGGATGATGGCACCTTCCCCTTTAGGTTGTTATTGGGGATGAAGAAAAGAGGTGGTCAAGATCCTCAGCCCAGTGTCTAGCAAATAGCAGGTGCTCAGTACTTGGCTTTGGCATTAGGGCTGGGCCTGAGGGTAAAACTTCCAACACCCTATCAGGTGGGGCAGACTGAGATTGGTCACTGAACTCTGCCCGGAGACTCGGGGGAGCCCTGGGTGCTGCTGCTGGCAAGAGCCGAGGGAACTGGGGAAACCTCTTGTCGAGCTGCGAGCTGCGTCTGATCTGTGGCTTCCTGTGGTTGGAGCCTGACTCAGCCAGTCACCTGGTTCCTGAGTCGGCCCAGGAGACAGTGCGTTTCCTTTAGGCAGGAAAATGGGGGCTGGGAGGAGAGGAAGTCATGGGAAGGGTCTCTGAGGTCCAGGGGAGAGGGACCCCTCCTCCATCCCAGCGTGGCCTGGGAGGGCGGCAGGCAGCTGGTGCCATGGAGCGAAAGGAGGTTTGGGGCTCATATAAACTGGGTTCACATCTTGGCGTTTATGAGCCGTGGGCCCAGGCCAAGTCACTTCATCTCTCTGACCCTCAGTTTCTTCATCTGTAAAATGAAATGGCACCACTCCTCTTGGAGGTGGCTGCAGCCTGAGTAGGTGGGTGGGTAATACAGGGCCTGACCCAGAGGCACTTACTGAATGGCCTTTCTGTTTCACCCCCATTGCCTGGTGGTGTCCCCAGATCTGCCGGCAGGCCCTGAAGTTCCTGATGAAGATCCGGGCCCAACCCCTCATCAACCTGCAGCTGGTGAACCCATCGCTGTATGAACACGAGGAGCGGATGCACCTCATCGGGAGGAGCCGGGAGCAGCTGAAGCTTCTGGGGGATTACCTGGGCCTGTGCCGAAGTGGGGCCCTGAAGGAGCTCAGCAAAAGGTGAGCACCCTGCACACAGACACACACGCTCAGACGTCCTCTTGGGGACATGCAGGAGGCAGCCAATCAATGATTCATCATTGATGTTTCTATCTCTCTCTCTCTTCCCCTCTGAAATAAATAAACGTGTTTAAAAAAAAAAAAATATATATATATATATATATATATATATATATATATATGTATGTATGTATGTATATATGCTGTTATTGATTTTAGAGAGAGAGAGAGAGGGAGAAATAGAAACATCGATGAGAGAAACATTGATTAGCTACCTCCCCCATGGCCTCCACCGGGGATCGAGCCTAAAACCTGGGCATGTGCCCTGACCAGGAGTTGAACTGGCAACCTCCTGGTGCCTGGGTCCACGCTCAACCACTGAGCCACACCAGCTGGGCCATAAAAACGTATTTTTTAAAAAAGAAGCAGAACAGGCACGAGAAAGAGCACGAGAGGAGCCTCTGCCGGGGCTCAGACCCACTGTGTGATTCAGGGAAGTCGCTTTACTTCTCTGAGCCTCATTTTTCTTGTCTGTAAAATGGGCAAGTCACCCCTGTATTCATGTGGCCTTCCTGAGTTGTGGTGAAGGCTGCATAAGAGGCTTAGAGTCTAGGAAGGGACACAGACAGACAGACAGATGGCCCTGGTTCCGCGTGGCATGTGCCATGAGAGAGGGCACCTGACCCAGCTTTGGCAGGGCCCAGAGGGCCAGGGTAGCCCCAGAGGAGATAACATCTGAGCTGAGCGTTTGTGGAGTTCTGCCTTTTCATTAAGGAAAAACAGTGCTTTTCTTCTTGCAAAGATAATATTCAAACAGTAAGAATGAGAATCAGGCAGAAAGTTGGGACCCCCTGCAGGTATTGTTTGAGTTTCCAGACCTCACTCTGCCTTACACACAGGAAAACAGGGTTACCACAGCACATGGCACCCCATGTATAGGGAGATGGGCTTAGAAAACTAAGGGGAAGGGGAGGCCGGCTTTCCTGGCTAAGGGGACCTGTGGCATGGAGGGGGGTGGGCGTGTTGCTCACCAGGACCCACAGGGGGCTTAGTGCAGCTGGACTGTGGGTGCAGGGCCAGACCTGGAGGTCCTGTGTGCCACAGCAAAGGCACCTGGGTTTTTTATTCTGCCAGCAGTGGGGAGCCATTGGAGGGTTTGTGCAGGGACTGTCGCATTCCGGTCAGGAGTTTGAAAAGACTGAGTTTGGCAGCAGCGGTAGTAATTCCCCGAGAGGAAAGGTGGCTTGGACTGAGTCGTCCAGGTGGAGGAGGGTGAGAGGACGAGGAGGGCTGAGAAGGAATAGGCAGGTCCCGGATGTGGGATCTCCTTTCTCTCAGAGGACCCAGCCAGGGGGCTGCCACCAGCAAAGGGGAGCTCCTCCCACCCCCTTGACTTCACCTCCCTCTGTAGTTGTAAGGCCTCTCTGAGTGTGACAGGCTCAGGTGCAGTGGCTCACAGGGAGGCTCTGGACCTGGTGGCCCCCAGGGCTTCCATGACTGAGCAGAGGGCAGATGAGAGAGGTGACTCCCCATCCAAATCAGCCCCACCCTTCCTGCCAACTCAGGAACAGCCTGAGCACCCCCCCTCCCCCCCCCCCTGCGTTTTCCTGGTGATAAATGGCAGCTTCCTGTTCCCAGAAAGCTGGGATTTTCCTAGGGAGACCAGCATAAAGAACTGAGCGTCTAGCCCTAGCTGGTTTGGCTCAGTGGATGGAGCTTCGGCCTGCGGACTGAAGGGTCTGGGGTTTGATTCCCATCAAGGGCACATGCCTGGGTTACGGGCTCGATCCCCAGTGTTGGGCGTGCAGGAAGCAGCCGATCAATGATTCTCTCTCATCTGAAGTTTCTATCTCTCCCTCTCCCTTCCTCACTAAAATCAATAGTGTGTGTGTGTGTGTGTGTGTGTGTGTGTGTATTAAAAAAAGAAAAAAGAACTGAGCATCCAGTCGGCAGCGTCTCCACCCCGCTGATCACCAGGTAGCCTGCCTGGCTGCTTGGGGGGACTTGCCATCTCCACCCTGGATTGGCTTCCCCCTGGGCCCTAATTGAGGCTGTGGAGTGAGCCATGGCCAAGCCCCCATTCCAGACACCCCAGGGTCTGGCCCCATCCTGCCGGATGTTCAGAGCATCCTGGGGCAGGTTTCCAGGCTTCCTCGGAATTGGATCTTTCTCCCCAGAACCCCAGCACCATGCACACTCACACAGCACGGCCAGGCAGGCTTTGTACCAGGGGAACTTGTGCAGGTGTTTCCTCTCTGTCCCTCAGGATGTAACCCCTGGGACCTCTGTCATTAGCGGGGTAGAAATCAGAGCCCCGTTAGTGGTGGAGCCTCATCCTCTGTCTCCCCGCCTCCCCACCCACCTCTGAAATGGGATCTGCTGTGGGGCTTAGGACAGGTCTCAGGTCCTCACAGGGCACCGAAAGCAGATGCTTGAAGGTCTGTCCCTCAGCCAGACCAGGGCTGCGGGAGGGCAGAAGCCACGTCCTGTGCATTTCTGTCCCCAGCACTGTCCCTGATATGTGATGGCAATAATGACAACAGCTGACACCTACAGGCATCCGCAGGGCGGGTAAGAACACAGGCTCCAGAGCCAAGCGCTTACACTCAAACTCCAGCTCTGCAACTTCCTAGCTGGGCGGCCACAGCAAGTTATTTAACCTCTCTGTCCCTCCATGTCCTCTCCTCCTCAATGTGAATGTTTGTAATAGTCCTGACCTCAAAGGATTATTGTGAGGTTGAATAAGTTTATATACACTGAGTGGCCAGATTATTATGATCTCTGAACGCATAATAATCTAGCCTCTCAGGGTATATCCTATATAATAAAAGGCTAATATGCAGATTGTCCCCTCGACCAGGAGTTCGACCAGCAGGCAGGCCGGCCAACTGCCCATGTCCCCTTGCCCTGGCCAGGCTGGCCGGACCCCACCCATGCACGAATTCATGCACCGGGCCTCTAATATATTGAGTGGCCAGATTATTATGCATTCAGAGATCATAATAATCTGGCCACTCAGTGTATATATAAGCTTTCAGCCCAGTTCCTGGTACCAACTGTTAACTTTCATCACCCTCTTCCTCATTATTATTTTTATAGACATTTATTTTATTTTTTATACATTTAAGTTAAAAAAGTATTTTTAGCCTTATTGAGGTATAGTTAGTTGACAAATAAAATTGTAAGATATCTAAAGTGTACCTCGTGTTGATTAGCTATATGTACACATTGGGAAAGAATTCTTTTCATCTGGTTAATTAACACATTCACCACCTTATTTACTTATTTATTTTTCATAAATTTTTTTTGGTAAGAACATTTAAGTTCTGCTCTCAGCAAATTTCAATTATGCAATACAAGTTTAGCAACTAGAGTTAGGTAATTATTCATTGTTTACGATGTGCTAGGCACAGTGCCAAGAGCTTTAAATAAATTATTTAACCCTCAAAACAGCTCCATTTCTCAGGTGAGGAAATGTGAGGCTCAGGGAGGTTAAGTAACCTGCCGAGGGGCCTGTGTTAGTCAGTCACTGGAAGGCCAGGTTCCGGCCTGGCTGGCTGGCTGTGCTCCTGGTCACCACCCACCCAGGTGGGAGGTGTCTGTGCCTGGTTAGCCCGGCTCAGGGGATGACAACAAACACAGGTTGGCTGGGGCTTGGAAACCCTTCTAAGGGACCTCTTGTGTTTTCTTTGAAGGCTCAGCCACAGGAATTATCTCTTGGAGTCTCCCCACAAGTACAGTGTCGCTGACCTCCAGCAGGTGAGAGAGTTGCCCCCCCCCCCCCCTGCCGAGACCTCTCCAGAGGGACCCCCATTCCTGGGAAAATTAGAAAGGGAGGTGGGGTGGTGTTGCTGAGTTCACTGAGACAAAACAGAGGTCTGCAGGACCTTGGAGTGGTGTCCCGCCGTCCCTTGCTTCCTGGGACAGTGAGTAGTAGCTCGCAGTGCCCCTGGAATAAGCAGGCACTACAGCGAAGCCCAGGATCACAGGGCGAGAGTTTGAGGCATTCCTTTGCTCAAGGAAAGGAACAGTGGATTTGGGCCTCATCTATCAATCCCATGATCCCCAACTGCACAAAGGCTGATGCCTGTACTGCTCAGCCTGATTTGGGGAGGATTTTTTTTTTTTTTTTTTGAGAGAGAGAGAGGGAGAGAGAGATAGGAAGATCGATGAGAGAGAAACATCGATCGGCTGCCTCCGGCAACCCTCCCCCCCCACCCCCGCCACTGGGGATCCAGCCTGAAACCCGGGCATGTACTCCAACCAGGAATCGAACCAGGGACCTCTTGGTGCATGGGTTTATGCTCAACCACAGAGCCGCACCAGCCGGGGGAGGAGGAGTTCTTCAGGCAGGGTGCCACCAATAGGCCACTTTTTGCAGATGGCCTTGGCCTCAGCACAGCTCCCTAAAATGCTTGGCGGCCTGCATCTGCCCCTACAGATCTCAGAAGGAGTGTATGAAGGGTTCCTCAAGGCCCTGATTGAGTTTGCCTGCCAGCATGTCTACCACTGTGACCTGTGCACCCAGCGTGGCTTCATCTGCCAGATCTGCCACCACCATGACATCATCTTCCCCTTTGAGTTTGACACCACTGTCAGGTATGCAGGACACCCAGCCAGATGCCTCACCCCGCCCCTTCCCCCAGCATTTCAGGGTGGCAGGCCCTTCGTCCTTGAGTGGGAACACACCTACCTTCCCCTCTGCACTAGTGCCTCGGGTTGGTGAGGTTGTTTAGAGCAGCTGATGCCCTGGGCAGTCATAGCCAGCCCCCATCCTGCTCGGGGGCCAACACAAGCCCTCACAGAATGCCGTTGGCTCTCGTCCGGGGTCTCAGTTTTGTCAGCTATGAATGGGTTGAGGAGGGACTGAATGAGTTATTGCCCTGGAGTGTTGGACAAGGCCCAGCACAAAATGGGCAGCTGGTGGGTGACCTCTGCCCCTGTCATGGTTGTTCTTATTCCCAGTTATCACTCGCTCATTATCAGAAGCCTCTAAATGGACAAATGCATCCACCAAACCTTCCTTCCAAAATGTGGGAGTGGAAATCTGAACTGGTGGGAGCATTCATTCATTTTCAGTAGGTGTTCCCTGGCCCAGATTCAGCCCCTAAACAGACCTGGGCTGAGTGTTTTCAACTGCAGAGTATCTTAACCATAGGCAAGAAGTCATTAGTGAGTCTCAGCAGCATTTATAAAAAATGAAATAGAGGGTCAGCATGCATCACATGACCTTGGGTACGCATCGCTGCAAGACTCTCTTCTCCCTGGATGGAGAAGTGGTGCCTGCGGGCCTGGGGTTATGGGTGGAGCACAGCCCGGCTGTGGGCTCTGGTCAGGAACACTGGCCAGCCTCAGGCCCCAGGGGACGCCTCCAGCCCATTCGCACAAGTAGCACTTGCCTCTTTCTCCCAGGTGTGGCGAATGCAAGACTGTCTTCCACCAGAGCTGCCAGGCTGTGGTGAAGGGCTGCCCCCGCTGTGCCCGCCGGCGCAAGTACCACGAACAGAACACTCTCACCTAACCCAGTCTCCTGACCCACCCCCCTGCAAAGGCCTCGGGGTGAGGGTTCAGCTCAGCCATGCAGCTGGGTTTGCCATCAGCCCCGGCCACTCTCTCAAGGTGTCACAGCTGTCTCCCTCGTCAGGAAGACTCTCAGATGTGACCAGAACATGAGCGTTCCAGAGGGAGCCCTTGATGATTGGTGCCCCCCCTCATCTGCTCCAGGAGGTGGGACACCAGCAGATGCCCCCTGTCCGGGGTGCTGGGGTGGGGGGACTTTGCACTCATCAGGCTCCAGCTCACCTCACTGACATGGCACCCCCATCAGGGCTGTTCACACACTGTGGAAATAAGACTTGGGGCGCATTTTCAAATCCACATTCCTGATTAAAAGGTCTAGTTTTTTAAGGTGGGTTTTCCCCTTCCTATTTCAATAGAAAATATTTTTTTATTCTTAACCCTATACAAGTCACCTAAGAAATCCAGGCATTCTCACCATGAGCAAATGTGCAGGTGCCGCCCAGGCCTGGTCTGCAGACAGGCGGGCGGTTGGGCATCCCTGGGACAGAGCCCGTCAGCTGCCTTTCCTTCACTCTCCCCAGACGCTTGCTGCCAACAGCTCAAGTGCAATGTGCCAAACCGCCCATGGGGCCAGGCGGGGTCGGTCCTGATGCCACCTTCTTCCTCTCCCTCTCCTTACTCCCTGCCCCATGCTCCCCACCTGGAAAGCCCATCTTTCTCTGTGTTTGAGCCCCCCCCCCCCCCCCCCCGACTCTTCTGTAGCCTGGATTCTGGTCCCTGCAGGAGAAGGGGAATGACTCCAAACCAGCACTGTCAGCACTTTGCATCTTCCTTGGGCCAGGGAAGGGCCCACCCCTTAGCCCCATGCCCTCCTCACTCCTGCCCTACACTGGGACACTCTCAGGGGTCCCACCCCTGCCTGCCTGACCCCTGCTGGGACAGGTAGTCTGGGCTCACAGAGAGGGCAGCGAGCCCAGGCGGGGGGCCGGCCTTGGCACACACTGTGGAACAGTGACCCGTCCTTCACGAAGCGTGCCAGCCTGCTGCTGAGATGTGCAGGGGCAGCGGGGGAAGGTCCATGGAAGGGCTTCACCTCCGTTCACAAAGCCATGCATTCACACGGCTTTGCTGGACTGGCCCAGGAGGTTGCCGCTGGGGACTAGGAAATTTCATTGAAACACCATTGCCATTTCAAGGGGTGTTGGCATTGTTTTCAAATGATATTTAGACCCTTGAGGTTTGGAGGAATCTGGGTGTGATTTCTCTGCTGCATCCTCCCCTCCCCTCCTGAATCCAGCAAGCCCCCCTCAGCCCTGGGGCCCTCTGGTCATCTCTGCACTCAGCTTGAGATTGGGGGCCTCATGTGAAGGTCCACCTGTCCTGTCAGGAGATGAGCCTACTCCCACTTCTCCCTTGGGGTGCTGAGTCACCAGTCTAGCCCTGTGGAGCCAGATAAATTGTGCAATAGAACAGAGGAGGTGCTAGGCAGGTGGGGGAGGGGCTGCCACACAGCCTCTCTGTCCCTTCTCGTAAGAGGGTGCACACCTGTGCCCAGCACACCAAAGCCTCCAGAACCAGAAATGGATCCTTATCCTCACCCCACCCTCACAGAGCATTTATGCAAGCACAGCCTGATCGGAGCCCCAGCTGCCCCGACCCCTGAGTGGGCAGGAGCCCAGCCTGGGATGAGCAGTGTGGCTCTGGCCTGGGCCTGTGAGTATATTCTATATCCCACGAGGTGCCCTAGGAGGTGGCAGCAGTGAGACCCTGGAGGCGCTCACTTCAGTCCACTCCACCCCTGCGCTCCCGGAGATTGGTAGCATTAAAGCTGACGCTCTCCCCATCCCCAAAAGCTGCTGATGCTTTCAGATGAGCTGAGTTACACCTCCTCACCTCCGACGGAAAGCTGATGTGAGCCCCAGTAGTGTCCACACTATTTAAAGTGTCACTTTATGCAATAAACTTGGCAGTATGGGGCCCTGGTCCTGAGACGTGCTTTGCAATGTACTGAAGGAACTGCTGCTGTGTGTTATTTGAATGATTTTGCAGTAAAGATCTGATATTTCTAATCTCTTGTCCGGCTTCTGAATCCTAATGCCGTGGCTGATTGGGGGAGACCATGGGCCAACCATTGCCAGTCTGATTGGGCCTCCATTCTCCTGTTAGTCCCTAGGCACCCAAGAGAACAGGATGGGGGGAGTGGTAAACATTTGCAAGCAGGAGACTTGTGTGCCAGCAGTGGGCATGGAGGAGAGAGGGCAGTAACAGGTTCAGTATATACCCCACCCTTGCCAGTTTGAGGAGGCAGGGCCCCCATGGGGTTGGATTTCAGGGCCTTTGGGAGGTTTACTCATATGCAACAACTGAAGCTGATGCCTGAAATCCCACCACCATGGCTTCTGTCCTGTGCCTTAAATGCCAAAGCACAGACCTCTGGCCTACATTTCCCACTGGATTGAGCAAAGGGGCTCAGGAAGGACAGGCTGGGCAGGGCCCCTGATTCAGCCCTCATGGTCTGAGGGCTCACATGGGCTTTTACTTGGCTGCAGACCTTCCTCTGAAGCCCAGGGGGCCCCTGCAGGGGGAAGCCCACCACTGCCCACTGTAAGGACAGAAGAAGGAAACGCTTTTTTTTTCCCAGGGAAATCAGGTTGTAGGAAAATGGGATGGAGAAGATGACATTTAGGTCTGTGGTTTCCTGTCCTTTCAGCCCATGAGGGAGCACCCCTGCCCATCCCATGAGCTCAGCTTCAAGCTCACCTCCCTCCAGGGGCAGTAGGTGGTGGTGGGCTCCGGGAAGACAAGAGGAACCTGGTTTGAGGATGGAGGGGGGGAGGGGGCGGAGAGGAGGCAGGCCCACCTGGGGCAAGAGGACCAGGGGCAAGTGATCTGCCCTGCCTTTGGACTTAGCACCTTTGTCCTCAGCAAAGTGCCTCTGAGGACTCTTGCCCCCCACACCCACCACCACCATCTAAAGGAGGATGGGACGTTTGGAGACTTCATTCCAACTCCAAAGAGGCTCATCTCATTATAAAAGTAGTGTTAGTCAGGCCTGGCCTGCGTGGCTCAGTGGTTGAGCATGGACATAGGTCACCTGCCTGGGTTGCAGGCTCCATCCCCAGAAGGGGGCCCGCAGGAGTCAGCTGATCAATGATTCTCATCATTGATGTTTCTGTCTCTCCCTCTCCCTTGCTCTCTGAAATCAATAAAAATTATTTTTCTAAAAGTAGCATTAATCATAGCTAATATACTGTGTGTTTTTTAATAATAATATGATAATAACATCGTCCTTAGTGCACCTCATTTAATCTTCTCAACAATCCTGTGAAGTAGGTGTTGGTGTCCCCAGCTCACAGGAAGCAGGCGCAGAGATAAGGTGAGGATCTTGAGCTCAGCCCCAGGAAGTTGCTCTGACCTTACCCTGGAGACAGACTGGAGGGTGGCCCTCCTCCCCAACGAGGCTCCAGGAGAAGAGGAGACCAAGTAGTTGGAAGGGAAATCTAGCCAGAAGTTGGTGAGGAGACCCTCCCTACCCCCTCGTCCTCCTATCCTGGTCTGGCTGCCTCCACCTCCCGGGAGACAGCCAGGTGTGGCCCCGGATCCCGGGAAGTGCTGGGGGAGGGGGTGGCGCCTCTCTTCCTAGGGCGCTGGCTCGGCCCGGAGGGGACAGGAAGCCAGGACACCGGGGATTGTCTCCCGCCGCCGCAGCCCTGCCCCAGCCCGGGAGGAAGTTCTGCCGGGTGCGCTCGGCTGGTGCCTCCCTCGCTATATTGTTGAACAGGAAACCCGGCAGCGCGGGAGCTGGGCGGCGGAGGAGAGCGAGCGCCGGACGCCGAGCCCACGCGCTCCCTGCCGGGACAAGTGGAGCCAGGCTAGCGAGCGGACACCCCAGAGGTGCTAAAGCCGGGCCAGACTGGGCGGGGGTGCTGAGCCGGGGGTGGGGGCCGGGGGGCCGGGGGCCGCAGGTGCGGGTCCTCACCCGGGAGCACCGCGCGCCGGCTCCTCTTCCTGTCGCGTAGGGACTGGAGCTGCAGGGGCCCGGGAGGAGGCGGCGCGGGACGGCCCCCTCCTTGCGGAGGACGGGGGGCTGAGGGGGAGAGAAGGGCGCCCTCAGTCCGGGGGTAGGAGGGGCCCAGGTCCAGGGCCCCAGCGCCGACCGGCGCGTTGGCGCCGCTGTGATTCGCGTCGCAGGGCACCTCCTGGCGACCGGTCCGTCCTCGCGCTCCAGGACCCTCCCTCTCCCCGCTCCCCGCTCCCCGCTCCCCGCTCCCCGCATTCCTCCCTTCCTCTTCGCTCCCCCAAGGTCAAGGAGCCGAGGCCCGGGTGCCATCCTCGCCCATCCCAAGACCCCGCGCTCCCGTGAGCGTCCCTGTTGCGAACCCCGCTCCGAGTTTCCCAGGCCGGCCGAGCAGCGCCGGGAACGGGTCTGGGAGGGGCGGGGGGCCCCGAGCGCGCGGTGCCAGCCAGCCGGCTGCAAAGGGCTCGTAGTTGGCGATTCGAGTGCAGGTGGCCTCGCTCGGGTTGAGAATGGCCCGGGCAAACAAGCCGGAGTCCAGTAGTCCCTGGGACGCAGAGGCTCGTGGTCAACAGATCCCGGGGAATGGGGGGGCGGGAGGGGGGCAGGAGGGCAGGGGCGGGGCTCTACCTTCCAGAGGCTCTGCCTGCGACCCGCCAGCGCCCAGCGCCCCGTCACTCGGGGCCGGGTTCCCAACAGGGACGCCAACAGTCCCCGTCCCCCCCCCCCCCCCCCCCGTCCCTACCTCACGGTTTCTCCTGCACCGGCACCAGCTTCCAACGTCTTCGCGGGCGCATTCAGGCCCCCCCTCGCCCCCTCCCAGACAAAGCTGCCTTGGGGTTTGGGGACAGCCCGCCAGAGCGCCCCTCTCCCCTTTTGTTCCCCTTGCCAGCTCCTGCTACCAGAAATCTCTCCAGCCCAGCCTTTGAGGCCCGGCCCGACGAGATGGCAGGCGCCTAACCTGCATCCACCGCAGGCTCAGCCCACCCAGCCCATGGGCTCCCGGAGACGCGCCCTGCCAACGTGAGTGCGCCGCGCAGGCAGGGAAGGTGCTGAGGAGGGTGTCCTCCCTGGGGGTTGTTGGCCTAGCTCTGGGCAGCTGGCTGATCCCGCCTCCCCGGCCCAGCGTGCTTAGTGACTCAGTTTCCCCATCGAGGAAAGCTTGACACAGGCCAGAAGGAGCGTTGAGCGCCCCTCCGCGGGACCCTGTTCCCCGGGACCCTGTTCCCCGGTCCCTCCGCCTCAGC